>JARFIW010001089.1:1200000-1789055 GCA_036346225.1 Platerodrilus igneus | reverse complement strand
CCTCAATTTCATCTCGTTCATCTGAATAATCTACGATATAGTGGAAAGATCAATTAAACGACCAGGTAATGTTGTTTCTTTGGCTAATAGTCGGCCTAACATTTTCCTCTTATCCTGCATCGGTCTGCTGCAACAACTCCACGGATTCTCAATTCATAATCCAACTCATCTTTATGCAAATAAACAACTTGATACGTCTCAGCCATCATGGATTAGGCTAACTAACTAATTACAAATTAAACTCAATTAAACAACAACATCAATAGACTAAATTAATCTGAGGATAAATGATTTATAAACCACAAGTGCAAACAACCAAAGTCAATCGAAGCCTATACTTTATGTGCTTATACAATTGATACAGCAATCGAGGCCTACACGCTGGGCGCCATTTGTAGCCTTTTTTTTACTGATTCCGATTTTATTTTAACGAGAATTTGATAATAACGAATGGAGCCCACGGCAAATCAAGATGGAAAGTGGCTCTAAGATGAGGAAATCTCAAAGGCAAGCGGCTAGTCGAACTTTATGCTCTGGGTGGAGAATGAGCTGTGGGTCGGGGTGTAATTGCAACCACTAATAATAAGAATAAGGCGCCACCGTATTTTTTATACTGAGAAGACCAAATACAAGTCCCTTGTACAAGGCAAATGCGGAAACCTGTTTCATAACCGCTATATAATTTTTAAAGACCTCCTAACCTTTGAGGTATCTTACCTTATGGTTCGACCTTGATCTAGCAATCCTGCACTGCACCTGTGAACAGATTAAACAAAGAAAAGCACGGTTTGTGCATTCAAATTCAAAATAATCAAATACTATCAGAATCGACTTTCATTCCTCTTAAATAAAAGATAATCTTTAGTCCGAAAATAAGTATCTATTCTTTATGATATCCAATAAGGTAATGTTTCGTTTACAAAAAAATGTCTTCCTTTATAAGTTAATTTAAAATTAGGAAGAGTTAATTATAATGGCACTGAAAGTATCAGTACCAGTTAATATTTAATGAAGTTTATATTACAATTTAACAAAGCATAAAATCGCTTATTTAAAGAAGGAGTTAATTATGGTAAATTTACCTTAATTTCACAGATGATAATAACAACTAATTGTTCATAAAATATCAATTATAAAGATTCAATTTCTAAAGATTTAAAATAAAAAGAATTTAATTTATCTAATTTGTAGTGACATCTTTGATGTTTTATTGAGTTAATAAAAGGATTTGTAAAACAAATTGCAGATTTCAACATATGATTACGAAAATATAACTGAGGTCTAGCCTTGACCTATTTTTATGGTTAACACAAGTCGACTACAGCAAAATTCATCTCGTTACTACGTCGAAAGTTCAAACAAATACGGATCTAATCATTTGTACATACCAAAGTTCAATTTACACTATATACTTGCGTGAATGCTGACACATGTTTTAACACGGAAAATTCCATACCAAACAAACATCTGCGCTGCTTACTGAAAACCGTCACCTGGCTTCCATAAACTGCGTTTCAATAATTAATACCACAAGAAAGCAAATGTTGATTGTACTTGATTTGAATAACTTTACTTATGTAATTCCATATTATACAAGGATAAAAATTGTTTTCCATTACTTCAAATGAATACCATTCAGAAAAGAGTTTTAGAATCTACGTTGCAATATAATTTACATTTAAATTTAATATCTCGAAAGTTCATGTTTTAAATTGCATAATTTTCAAAAGTTACACTGAAAGTTTCAATTAATATTGTTATAGAAAATAAATTCACTTACTGTTCCTAATGGTCTTATTTAACCAAAGCTTTCATCGTTCTTTTCGACTGCCCTCAACACAAAACGGACCGTTCGAAACAAATTTATGCAGATAGCATACACGTGCAATTTCCATTTTACACGCTTCCAACGATAAAATCAAAACGGACATTGTTCCTTCGAACAATTATCGACCTGTTTGAACCTTTGCTTCGTCGGAAGTGACCGCTGAGCTTGTTGCTACCCAGTAACAAAGATACGTTGCGATTCCTGAGTGGAAGGGGATCCAGAAAGGATACCAAACGAAAGCTTTTATTTTGTCTCCGTAGAATTTAACTTTTAACATGAACTAAATACTAGTTCTTCATTGGATAATAGATAGAATTATATTAAGTGGATTGGATTACATTATAATGTGTTATATTATTTAACATTTAATAAAAGAAATGATTATACAGATATATATATATAAGGTAGAAAATAAAATTGCTACAGCTATGCTCTCGGCTACCTAGTTCCGGCTACTTTTCCAAGGTCGTTGTGACGTCATAGCCTTTAATAAATATAGAGCAATGTAATACTATTCTAAAATTCTAAAAAGAGTCTTTCTTACTAACCACAAATACATACAGCTTGTAGAACGCGGATGTATCCAAGTCAGTCCATCGGCACATAAAATAATCTTTTAATCCTTTCCTCTTTCTCTAATAAGATGTTCTTTGTCTAACACATCTTTGTATTGTTCGCGTATTGTCGCAGTGTCTTCTATTTAGTCCAACTTTCGCTTTTTTGCATGCATTTCCTCTAATTCCAGCTGTCTTTTCTTCCACTTACAGCGTATGGCGTGCATAATTGGGCAATTTCCTGCAGCGTCAACGGAGAGAGTTTACTGCCAATATTTACGCGTTGTCGTACAACCTCTGGGCGAATGTTAGGCGTACTTATCAACCCCGATACCGAAATGATTATTTCGTTTGGAATTGTAGAATATGGTGTTACAGATTGTGTAAAATATGTTACCTGCTTTAATGTAGCACTTGTGTAAGATTTTATTTTATCTTGGCTGTTTTCCTACTCTACTATCTCCAAATAATTTACAGGTAAATAGTTAAAACTAAAAGCTGAAAGCACATACTTTATCAATTTTTCTCTTTCTCTGGTTTTTCTGACAACTTAATTTGCAAGCCGTCAATTTCTTTGTATTGCCGTTCCCCAATACATGTACTGTAGCAGGTTATTACACACTAAACAGCAGCTATTTTGAAGCTTGTCCGATAACTTACTCCACATTTTAGCGATACCGAGTACATTGGCGCGTTTAGGAAGTATAACTTACTATCTTCCAATAAGGTTAAACAGTCTTTTAAGGGATTATACACCCGTTCCGCACTGACATAGCTTCCAATTGTACAGTTTTATATTGTCGCTTCCAATTGCGTAATACCGTGTTCTTTGGTCAAAGTAGACGCGAATGTTGCTCTTAAATGTGCATCTGGACAACGTAAAAAATCTAGTATATAATTTCCAAGTTGTTTATTAACACCAGAATTTGTTATCTGACACACAAATTTGTTGTATATCTTAATTCTTGCATTGGTTGTTAGCCATGTTAAACAATCGAATTTATATTAAAATTAAGTTTAAATGGCTCCATGCTTGGCATTAAATATTTTTAAATTTTGTTATGTATAATGCCAGAATAAAAATTTTAGAATAGTATTACATTGTTCTTTATTTATGAAAGGCTATGACGTCACAACGACCTTGGAAAAGTAGCCGAAACTAGGTAGCCGAGAGCATAGCGAAGTGGTGATTTTACCTATATGAAGAATTTTGTTATGTTAAGTAAAAACGTGCAAGTGGTAAAGAATTTTTTTAGCTTTCCTCAAAAGCTGTATTTTGTATGAAGTAGCGAATAACATTTAGAAAATATACGAAATGTGATATAATGGATCTAATTATAAAGTCTGCATGTAAAATCTTGTAAAAACATGTTGTTCACGATTTCATTACCAAGATAAAATAACAAGAACTCGCAGTCGAATATAACCTCGTGTTTTTTTATTGAAATTATAGCTCTCTGGTAATATATATGCAAATCATTCAACTTTTAATATAATGGATTTAATTAACATAAGGTGTGTTTGCAAAAACATGTTGAGACTATTTCCTTCTTGGTATGCAAATTATACCACCTTTCATCACGATTTATTTGACTCTCAAATAAAAAAATTAATTTGATCTTATATCAAGGTGTTCTTGCTTACATTTAGCAATTTCAATATATATTTAATATGTGTGTATCTGTAAAAAACATGTTAAGACAGGTCACTCGTTATTTTATTCATGATTGCATCAGCAAAATAATTTATACAACCACACTAAACTCGTACCCGGATCTATATAACCTTTAAATGTATGCAAATAATGTCGTTATTTAAAACGTGGTGAAGAATTTGGATGGGAATGTACTCATTCTCAAATGCGGAATGGTACTCCATAAGGCGTTCTGAACGGAGGCTTTGCACGCATTAGGTGATTGAATACTTCGGAGATTTTTAGGTTAAGCAAAAACATGCACGTGTTGAAGAATCTCCCGAGAATTTCAAAAATTATTTTGTATTAAATATATAATATTAAAAGAAACACACAATATTTTAATGTTTTATTTACAAAAACTTACATTCTTTAATTGTCCCTATCTTTTGTAGGTGGCGGTAGCAGATTCTTATTTGAATAAAATATAGATAAGACTTCCACATTAAGAAAAATGTATCTTAGTTAAATGTACGGGGATTTTATTAATTATAGTTTAGTAAAGTGCATGGTAGTTAATGACCTCGAGGTTGTGATATTTATAACAACATACCGATATATGTAAATTATATATGGAAACTGCATAACTTCAAATCATTTTAGCATAATTGTTAATTACCAAAATTCATAATTTCTACTTCCGTTAAAAACACATTAAGTAAGTAAGTTTATACATACCGATAATACAATGGTAAAAATTCTTCTACAACACATTAAACAGCTTATTTATATTTGCTACCTTAAACAACTATGCGGAGTGCATATAAATGTCAGAGGAAGATTTCTTATCGTTCCTTCCAATCTTAAAATTTATATCGTCAATAAAATAATAAACAGATTACTAATAATAGGTCGTCAATGGAACTAAAACAACATATACAAAATGTGTACAAATGAAAAGACCACTTATTAATTAAACATGACTGTAAATTCCTTTAAAGATTTGATATTCATAGGTAGTAACAATGTTGGTGCTATATATATAAACGACTTTTTATGAGCATAGTTTAAATTAAAATAACACCGAAATTTATGTAAAATTAATAGTTCTGGTTTATAGTTGGTTGATCTTTGGAGAATAAATTTTATGAAACTTAGGTTTAAGAAATTAATCATTTTACAGGTGGGATTAAATAAAATGTACTACATTGATAATAAAAACCTATGCAATGCATTTTATGTTTACACAACTATAACATACTTTAAAATTTAATACCTCGGTAGTAGAATATAATTTTTTAATTGTATTATTGTAACATAAAGTTTGCATAAAAAATGCAAAATACATATCCGTTAAGAGGAATTTTTCAATATGATACCTACAGATTCGTTAGTAAGTTTTACAATTAAACTTATTTCAAGACATTTTTTGAAACACATCTTACTAGTCTCAAGGAATATGTATGTATGTAGGTATAAAATATACAAATAAAAACACTACTTAATGTAAACATTATTCTTTATTAAAAATAAATAATTGGTTATATGTACAAACCAGTTTTTGAGTACAATTACATCTGTGGTTGCGCAATTGAATGACGAATGTCGTGTGGTATGCTAGAAACACTTGTGTGAATTGGTGTAATACTTTAATTTATGTAGAGGAGTACACCCTAAATCTTCTAGGTTAATAACATTTAGGTGTGGAAATTTATTGTAAATTGCCATCATCTCAAGATATACCGTGAAAGTTTCTGTTTAACCATACCTTTTGGTATTTGAAGCGAGCTGATAGACAGTTCCAAGAATATGGTGGTTTCAGCACATATGTTATTGCAACTCCATTCGATAGGGATAGTTCTAAAACAGCCATTTCTTTAAACACAAAGTTATTATGTGCAATTTTAAACCTTTGAACGTCGACAACTAATGGACTATTAATTTTAGACTTCACTCACAATATTGGTTGCAGGATTGTAGCGGACCAAACGATCGTGCAGAATGAGGCAGTACGCTGTAGTGTGAGCTTTAAGCGCTTCTTTCATTTGAAATTCTAATCGTACGTCAACCGCTCCCACTTTCACTATTTCGTTTTGATGGGAACAATCGATGACTACAAGTGGAGCGTGCGTTTGAAATTCATTGGGTGTTAATATCGGCTCGCTGATACCTCCGTAGTACGATTGTTGAAACTGTGCATACATCTCATATAGTATAGAATAGCGATTGGTATCGAAATCAATGTTAAGATTATCGTAAGGATACATAGATGAACCCAGATGTAATTTCATATTGGTCAACTTACAGTGGTCGAACTGACTGCGCCCCTTTTTGCGCGATGTATCGGTTTGAAAGCAGACAATAACAAAACGTGGTTTCTCCACTTGAGAAGCCGTCTTCACGGCCCACGTATGCGTGTGTGTTGTATGTAATTCTGGATATTCGTGTAGTTCCCAACTGCGAAAGCTTATGTGCATGGTGGCATTGCGTTGAATATGTTTGAGTAGTTTTAAGCGCTCTGCATCTGCAACGGTTATATGTGGAATCCGCCATGATATATGTGTAATAGTAATTTTAATTGACTCTTTGGTATCAGAATTCGATATAGCTGCATCGTCAGCACTACTTCTAATAAGAATAAGCTCCTGTTTAATATTCAAAAGAATTTTTCGGTAGTCCTCCGCAAATCCTAAAACCATGCGCAAGGGAATGCATACGTTGAAATGACCATTAGCATCAACGAGATCAAGCTTATCGATGGGGACCAACCGGCGTTTCTAAAGCGACGACTTTCGCTATAATCGTAGGATAGGAAATTTTAATAGTCGTAGTTATACCTGGATTACGAACGCGGTCAATAGTCTTTCCACCAAGTTCATAACGAATTTCATCAAATAAAAATAAAACTCCGTTGTTGACAAAATCGGCGGTAGGCGAAACGCCACCATCTGACTTATTCATTGTACCCTCAATATAAATTACGCTGTCCCATGGTAGTGTATAGACATCTTCGTTTTCTATTGGAATCCGTATAACATCGTTCTTCTCATACGTGGTATTGGAGTACGGAGTATGCATATGTTTGTCGGCATTGACGATGGTTGTATCAAATATAGCACGTTGCGTAACATTTAAAATATTACTATCCATTTTAGCTATGTAGCACTTTGAGTCCTAATGTTTGCAGAAATTTAACGTTTTTTGGGTGTTAATCGGTACACTGGTGTCTTGTAACTGGTAAAGGTGCTGACAATGCGTCTATTAATAGGTTTTGGTGGTTTATGCTCATAGCGCAAAACCATTGTTTAAAGACGCTTTAGATAAAGTCTAATCGTGATGGTTTCCCGACGAAAAGTGATGAGATTACCGTTTTGATCAACTATTTTAACAATGATGCGATCGACCATTCGTGTATTAAGTGGCATATAGGTGACGTTCACGGGGTTTTCAATAATCTTGTACCCTGCAGCAACTGCAGGAAAGAATTGATGCAAAATGTGTACTGGTTTGCTATTCCGATACGATCCGACCACAAGATTACATTCAATACATATTGAATTGATTGGAAAGACTTGTGCCGGATGGTCCGAAATAGCAGTAGTGAGAGCTGGTAGTTTACGTTTCTCAAAACCCAGCAACGAAGCAAGTGAATTTGGTTGTGTAAAATCCACTATACCTGATGCTTTAATTTCTGTATGTAAACTGTTATTATTGGCTCGAATATCAATAAGATAACGTTTGGATGAAGTGCGTTCACGGGGATCGTTCAGATTACGTCGTACGAACTTATTAATATCTGCCACTTCATAAGTTCCTTCTGGTAAAGTAAGCACGATGTCATCAATGTAAAATTTATTGTTCGCTTCCGTTACATTGGGAATTGAAAATATGTATCAAAGTTTGTAAGACCAATAACGTATTCATGGTCATCATCGAGAACAATTGGTGGGTTGATGATTGCGGTGAGCATAGATTCAGTTCCAGTTAAAGTAAATGTGTACATGTTCGGTGGTTGACGATAAACTAACAACTAGTCGTATTCGTAGTTGGGATGGGGTAATAAAAGCAAATTCCTGAAACACTTGCAATATATGGTTTTTAAGTAAACACTTTTTATACAAAACAGTTAAAAATACACTAAAATCAAATAATATATAACGTTGTTAGAAACTTAACGGAGGACTATTTTGCAGTATAAATTTCAATACGAAGTGTCCACAGGTAACAGTGTTAAGCGGTTGAAATTGTTCATAATTATAATAGAGAGTGCATGGTCCTGATGAGGTTAAGTATTTGACAAGTTCCCTCGGAGGTCGTAGATTACCAATGCTATCATAATAGACTGCCCTTGAACCATCTTTTTTATACGCGGTCCAATGAGTTCCCACACCACGTGTAGTATCATTATTAAGAATACCACATTCTCGCCAACGAATTGTGTTTGGAAGTGAATTGCGCATGAATATTCCACGAAAGTGGGATATTGGTAAACGTTTTATGTATTTGTTCAAGTCAACATTGGTCAACGCTCGCATAGGTAGGTTTAACGAATGCGTTGAGTTTTTTTTTTCGTTGTCTTTGTTTACGCAAACCTTGCCCGTGTGTAAGAAAAGGCTTTAGGTACAGTCCATGTCCACGGCGATAAGGTTTCAAATAGAGACCCTTCCCAAGTGTCACTGCCTCTTGTGCCATATTATGTCGTTTCGCTTCATCTAATTGTTGTTGTCCAAGTTTAGCATCGTTGACAGCTTTTGCAATCCCAGCTGCTCCACCCGACAACGCTCCAATTGCGGAAAGGGCTGAAAAAATAGGTATCAAAGGTAGGAAACCACCAGTTTTGGGTACAGGGATTACACGTGGGATGCCACGAATTTCATCTGTTATTTCTTTAATCGGTGCCACTGCAAGTTTAGCAGTTTTAATAAGATCGGTCGGACGAACGTTTTAATGCGTTCCCAAATGGTGCGAATTAAACGCTTGAATGGTATACCACTTCCTGTACGTAGACGCTGACCACGTCGTTTTCCTTTACACCTTATCGTTTTCTTGCAACAACCCATACCAAATTTAACTTTGGCATTCATTGCAGAACCAACAGCAAACGCAGCAAGTTTTTCACCTAACGAAGCGTCGGGTGCAGTACGACGTTTTTGTGCTGTTTCGGCAAGACGTCGATCAGGTTGGTGTCGGGTTGTTAAGTCTGTAGAAAGATCGTAGGCGATGTCGTGTAGTTTGCAGGTTTCGTCTAAGGGATTACGACCTATATCACCACGCTCGAGGCGTTTCTGAAGCTTAGTACCCGGTCCACAGAAGCGATAGCCTGGTAAATGTAATTCTACCGGTAAACGATTGATAGCACTATTGAGCAACCCGTAGCCACGATAGGATTTCATTAATCTTGTCAGTCGAAAGGTTTAAAGGAGACTGGTCATGCGTGTAGAATTACTCGCTTAAATGCTTACCATACTGCAATTACGTTTTAGTATATGGATAGAATGCGTCTGGTAAAGCAACAATTGGCGTTGCCAATTACGGACCACAACTGCAGCAACAACACTAACGTGCAAAAGCATGGACTACTATTACCATCAACAATACGGTGTATCATTACAGGTCCATCCAATTGTGGTAAAACTAATGTAGCCATCGATCTCTTGAAACATCCGAATGGTATACGCTTTGAAAACGTTTATCTCTACTCAAAATCCTTGTATCAACCAAAGTATCAGTACCTAGAGAGGTTATTACAACCAATAAAAGAAATAGGATATTTTGCGTTTAACAAATGGGATGCAATTGTTACTCCAGCGGATGCAAAACCTAATTCGATATTTATTTTCGATGACGTGTCGTGCGATAAACAAAATGTAATGCGAGAATATTTTTCTTTAGGTCGACATAAGGCCATTGATTGTTTTTACCTATGTCAGACCTATTCCAAAATACCTAAACAATTGATTAGAGACAATGCTAATGTCCTAGTGCTATTCAAACAAGACGAACTCAATTTAAAACACGTATACGCTGACCATGTAAACACGGATATGTCGTTTAACCGGTTTAAAAATTGTGCGGCGTATGCTGGCGAGATCGGTATGGGTTCCTGGTGATCAATAAAGATGGCGATTTGCAGAACGGTCGCTACAGAAAAGGTTTTGACACCTATATATACTTATAAAGCACATAAATAGCATATCACTTCCTACCCGTTTCTAGACGATGGCAGACGACGTGAAAACCAAACAAGAACTCATAAAAGTACGAAAGGCAGTCAAGAGGAAATTACAAGCGCTAAAAGCAGGTGTGGTTGAAAAGGAGCTTGCATTAAGTAAAGCCTATGCACCTATTACAAAACGTTTACAAACACTTCAGACCGGTCTGCTGAAAGATATTAAACAGGAGTCCAAGATCGAAAGCCAGCACTGGTTACCACAACAACATGACGTACAATCTACTCCTAAAAGACGCCCTAAATTTCTCGATCAGGTGCGCAGTTCCACACCAATCGCCGCACCACCAATAGGGGAGGCATGGGAACGCAATCCTCATAGCCCAGTCCAGTCTGTGGAGTCCACCTTCGAAGAATCGGAGAGTAGCGGCAACACTCCAGAGACCCATACAGAGTACGAACGGTACCTAAACAGCGAAGAACATCAGGCCTACTTACAACGATTCTTACCATCGGTAAGATACTATGTCGATAATCTGTTTTCCAACTTTACTGGTATTTATAACAATGACAGGGAGCACTTGCACAGGGATAAAGTACGTTTTAATCCGGAGACAGGAAAATTAATGATTGGTGATTCGGACATTATCTTCGGGATTGGTGAAAAGGTGTGTGTAGAACGATTTTGCTACAACGGTAGCAAAGGGTTGTACGAGCAACTGTTCCTTCTCAATCCTTTGGGTAAATTCTCACTTAAAGAAATTAACGATTATGCGGACATTAAAAAAAGAAGTAATGCAATGTATAGCTTACGACAGCAAACTATAAACCCGAGTGGTCGTGGTCTACTCATGGATTATAACGAGGAGCCACTAGAGTATGTATACTTTGATGATCCCAACGAACTGTGCGAACGGCTCAAGCTTCTGGTCGCCTCGCAAGATGCAGGTAACACCGGTCACACAAACGAAATTACATCGATTATGGAAGAATTACGCGAATTGCGTATAATAGCGTAGATTGTGCGACTTGTTATTCATTATCACGATGGTTATCGACAAGTTTGGACATGCGTCTGACTGTGCTTCATATATTTCTTATGGTGATTACTACGATTTTGACAACATGAGATTAGCGCGCGTCGCTACACCACAAGAAGATGATGATGCAGTCACGAAAGCGTACTTAGAATCGCGGTTAGCAACGCTACACCAGCAAGAGGGCGAACCAACGCTTGGAAGTGGTTCCACTATTCAGCAGTATATAGACACGCTTGTGAAGGAGACAACAAACAGTATGATAACACAATTCTCGCGCGAGTATGTTACACGATCAGACTTTAACCATTTTGAAGAGATGATGCGTAACCTTGTTCCAGCCACTGTGAACGCTAATGTTGCACAAATCGTAACCAAACGGATAGATGATTCTATGAATAGCATATATAAGACATTAGACGCTGCTATTCAACAAGTGAAAGCACAATTTAGAATAGACATTGCACGAATTCAAGCAGATATTCAACAGTTGCAAGAGAAACTTAAAAACGCACGCATATAGCCGTCAACCATACACACACACATATATTAGGAATATGTCTGTAAAGGAGCAAATCGTCCACGAGTTACATAAGCCTGCTCGCATTAACTTTCCTAGAAGACATGTAATCACAAAAGGATTAAACGAGCTGTTTCAAGCCGATTTGGTGGAAATGATCCCATATGCAAAGATGAATAAAGGATTTAGATACATTCTAGTTGTTATCGATGTATTTTCTAAATACTTATGGGCCGTACCGGTTAAGCGCAAGACGGGTAAGGCTGTTTCAAACGCTTTTCAATCAATTTTCAACAAAGACCATCGTATTCCACGGCACATTCAAACGGATTTGGGAAAAGAATTTTATAATTCAACATTTAAGGCTTTAATGGAAAAATATGAGATTACACATTATAGTGTGTACAGCAATAAAAAGCTTGCGTAGTAGAACGCGTTAATCGTACCTTAAAGTCAAAAATGTGGAAACAATTTAGTTTGAATGGTTCGTATCGATGGCTGAATATACTATCCTCACTCGTGACTGCATATAACAACACCAAACATCGAACAATCGGCATGCGACCTGTAGATGTGTCAAAACGCAATGAACGCAAACTTTTCAATACAGTGTACAGTACGATCAAAACAGTTAACTTAAAGAGTAAAAATTTTCTGTTGGGGATCATGTTCGCATTAGTAAACATAGAGGTCAATTTACCAAGGGATACACGCCAAATTGGTCTAACGAAATTTTTACGGTGTACAAAGTGCATTTGACTAATCCTTTAACGTACCTATTGCGCGATAGTCGAGGAATTAGGCGGCTTCTATGCAGAAGAACTTCAACGAACACACTATCCGGATGTATATTTAGTGGAAAAAGTATTGAAGAGAGTTAAAAATCAAGTATATGTGAAATGGTTAAATTTAGATTCTAGCCATAATAGTTGGATATCCAAAAATCATATTTTGTAGATTTGCTGTTACGTGTTTGTTTACCATCATATGTCATTCATCAATAAATTTTTTTTTACTGTTATATGCTTTATTATAGCGACACACACACACACACACACAAATTACATCTATGTACTACTAATTACTACACTAGTTCTACGTCAAGAAAGTTGTTTATAATTCTTCATGCCCGAAGCGCAAAACGTTGATGTAGGTTGATTTTCGCTGTTTTGGTTGAACTTGAGTATTTCGATGTCCGTGAATATGTGTAAATAACAAGCAGGTAAAACACATTACCTTCTCAGCTAACAATTTCTCCCGTACTTGACCAACACTCGAGGTATATATATTTATTGTAAAAGGTATGCGACACGTACAATAGCATCCTCCATTATATCTAATAAGTGCTATCTAAAGCGCATTAGGTAGGATTACCAAGATGACATGATTTACATACAAAAAATAGTATTAAACTAAAACAATAACTTTAATAGCATATACACTTTTTTATAATCATTTATACTATTTGATGGCCATTTTCCCGAATCCGGACCACACGTCCATCCTGGTTGCTGTTTTGAGCCCTCCATTGCCAAATTCTTGAGGAGCCAGTTATATGTTGTTCTATGAGGGCCAACTACATTAGGTTGGTACTTATAATTTACCTTATACTTTAAAATTAACTTCAATACTTTTTTTAATACCATAGGTTGTGCGAAATATACAACATCTACAATCATATCGTCAATCGCTGTGACCAGTGATTTATAGTTGCATTTTATATTCATGATAGGATATGCCTTCGTACTCAATACAGCTCGGTTGGTTAGTAATTCTTCAAGGAAATATACATCGCTCAAACTATAATTACTCTCTATTGCGTCTAGTACACCGCGCACCTGATGACATTTTAACTCTGTTTTGCCGTTGCAAGCATCAATGAAGTTTGATACAAATTGATCGCACCTACTCTGTTGATTAAACAGCATGTCCATTACATCAATGGATGTATCATTGGTCAGCGTTAGCCATTTGAAGGCTTTAAAGGAACATGAACACCTACTCTGAACAGTATACGTTTGATTTTGTCTACATCATTCAATACTATGGCATGTTTCAGATGTTGGTGTAAAATGCGTTGTTCACTCTCGAACAAATCGTACAGTACATTGTCCATGTTAACTTGAAAACTTCGCACCACTATCGTCACTATCGTTGTTGTTCCACTCACTGCGAGATCTATCCAAGTACCTAGCTTTTATGGCACATTCATCAAAATAGGTAATGCTAAAGTGTTGTGATACTGAGCATCACCTAGTTATTCGTCTGATAAACCCCCCACTAGTTTTTGTAACAGCATTAACAAATCAACAACCTCGAGATGATCTCTGGCAAGGCGACTCTGTTGAATTTGAGCAATATATTTAAGGAAAATCCAATTAGAGGTGTGTTGGTGGTGATAGATTGTTATTCAAATTATCTATGGGAATATCCTTCACTTTTAACGAAGGATGCATGCCCGGTAAATTGCAAATTAATCAAAAGAGCATAACGTTAATCATTACTCTACATACAGCACAAAAAGCTGTCATAGCCATGCGAGAAATATGTTGCCTGATAAATACTCCCTGTATGATTGTTGTGGTTTTGACAATTTTGACAACGATCCTGAGTCATGGATCGAAACGTAAAGAAAGATGATTTTAAAAACTATGAGTGGTTTAATTCCCAACGAAGATTAAGAGAAAGGTTTCCTGATGTCGCTAAATCTATATATATATATATATATATATATATATATATATATATATATATGATTTAGATAAGATTTATAAATTTCTTGGGATGATTTTGGTCAAAATAAATAGTAATTTAAAATATTTTTCTATTACTTAACGTTTCGGCAACACATTTTGCCATAATCATAAGTCTATAAAATAAAAAAGATGTAGTCACTCAATTACAAACATGATAACTTACATTAACTGTTGTTCATAAATATATAATTATTTAGTTAATGACAGTGACACTACTTCATTTAATTGAAAGTAGTATACACAATAAACTGATATAAAACTGCTAGATCTCCATTGATAAATTGGCATAATCAGTGACACATGACTAACATAGATGTTGTAAGATAAAATAAAAGTTCAGTAATATTATTGATTATAAAAACGAGAATATACGATGCTTAAATTTTCCATATCTTGTTTGTTATTCATAGAGCTGGTGTCTTTGGTATGTGGAAGGATTCCAGAACAAGCGCTTTTTATAATTTTCTTCTGTTTCCATGATTTTAACTTGGTTATACTCCGGATTGTGTTTGGTGGCATACATGTCTAGCTAAGGCGCAATTATTTTACCAAGTTTTGCGTCACTGCGATGTTGTGTCATTCTATTGCGTAACCACTGATTAGTTTGTCCCACATAACTGAGCAAGCAATGCATTTGATCTTATATACTACATTGTTACATAGTGGTACCTCAGTCTTATCTTTTAATTTTGTAAACAGCCTTTTTAGTGATTTGACATAATCATTTGTAATTATAACATTAGGTTGTTTTAGTATTTTAGTAAGCAAAGGAGTAAGTCTTTCTATAAAGGTAGTTTTTATAAATCAATTGTGTATTTATAATTCTAGGTGTTCTTAATGTGTTAGAAAAAGAAGTTTATTTAACAAGTAATTTGGATAACCATTATTTAATAAGATAAGTTTTAATTCTTTAAGATTCTTAGTGTAAAAGAGGATCAGAAATTCTTTCAATTCGAGTTTTAGATTCAAAACAGTATTAATTTTATGATGCATTGAATGGTTCGAATTAAAATTGATGTATCTGCCGGAGTTTGTTGGTTTATTGTAGCAATCAAACATCAAAGTATTAAAATCTGATCTGATAACTAATGTGTCTAAAAATGGAATCTTTCCTTGTATTTCATTTTCAATGGTAAACTGTAATTTTGGATGGAAAGTGTTAAAAAGTTAAGAGTAACTGAACCATGTCAGAAGGAACTGAGCACACAATGTCGTCTACATATTTAACCAAAAGACCATCTGAAACGGTAAAGTAGGTATTATTGTATCAAGTAGTAAATCCATGACCATTTGGGCTATTATAGGTGATAGGGTGAACCCATCGGTGTACCAAATAATTGAAGATAGTAAGTGTTCTTAAAGGAAAAATAAGTATTATTAAAAATCAGATTAATAGTTGCTAAAACATGGTTTTGGTTAAGGTGCAATTACGTTCAATGATTTCCCATTTTTCTGAAATGATATTAATTACTAAGTCTAACGGAATGTTGTTGAACAAAGAAGATACATCTAGTGATAACAAGACATGATTCTGTGGTAGTTGGAAATATTTATATGTTTCTACAAAAGTGAAGCTATCTTTGATGTTGTAACCTTCTGTTGGAAATGATCTTTGTAAAATGTCTGAACAAAATTTTGCAATATTGTAAGTGGGAGTGTTAATAGAAGATATGATTGGACGAAGCGAAAGAGTGGGTTTGTGAATTTTGGTAGACCATAAAATCTGCCAGGTGTAGAACTGTTATTGATTAATGATTTTTCTGACTATCTGTTAACATGTTCTTACTATGTAATAATTTTATGTGATCATTAACTTTTTTCTGTGTAGTAGTGGTGGGATCTCTGACTAATATTTTGTAAGTGCTAGTGTCTGATAATAATTATGAATATTCAGGACTACACACAAAAATCTTTAGAATTATTATCAGACACTAGCACTTACAAAATATTAGTCAGAGATCCCACCACTACTACACAGAAAAAGTTAATGATCACATAAAATTATTACATAGTAAGAACATGTTAACAGATAGTCAGAAAAATCATTAATCAATAACAGTTCACACCTGGCAGATTTTATGGTCTACCAAAATTCACAAACCCACTCTTCGCTTCGTCCAATCATATCTTCTATTAACACTCCCACTTACAATATTGCAAAATTTTGTTCAGACATTTTACAAAGATCATTTCCAACAGAAGGTTACAACATCAAGATAGCTTCACTTTGTAGAAACATATAAATATTTCCAACTACCACAGAATCATGTCTTGTTATCACTAGATGTATCTTCTTTGTTCAACAACATTCCGTTAGACTTAGTAATTAATATCATTTCAGAAAAATGGGAAATCATTGAACGTAATTGCACCTAACCAAAACCATGTTTTTAGCAACTATTAATCTGATTTTAATAATACTTATTTTTCCTTTAAGAACACTTACTATCTTCAATTATTTGGTACACCGATGGGTTCACTATCACCTATAATAGCCCAAATGGTCATGGATTTACTCTGATACAATAATACCTCTTTACCGTTTCAGATGGTCTTTGGTTAAATATGTAGACGACATTGTGTGCTCAGTTCCTTCTGACATGGTTCAAGTTACTTAACTTTTAACACTTTCCATCCAAAATTACAGTTTACCATTGAAAATGAAATACAAGGAAAGATTCCATTTTAGACACATTAGTTATCAGATCAGATTTTAATACTTGATGTTTGATTGCTACAATAAACCAACAAACTCCGGCAGATACATCAATTTTAATTCGAACCATTCAATGCATCATAAAATTAATACTGTTTTGAATCTAAAACTCGAATTGAAAGAATTTCTGATCCTCTTTACACTAAGAATCTTAAAGAATTAAAATATCTTATTAAATAATGGTTATCCAAATTACTTGTTAAATAAACTTCTTTTTCTAACACATTAAGAACACCTAGAATTATAAATACACAATTGATTTATAAAAACTACCTTTTATAGAAAGACTTACTCTTTGCTTACTAAAATACTAAAACAACCTAATGTTATAATTACAAATGATTATGTCAAATCACTAAAAAGGCTGTTTACAAAATTAAAAGATAAGACTGAGGTACCACTATGTAACAATGTAGTATATAAGATCAAATGCAGTTGCTTGCTCAGTTATGTGGGACAAACTAATCAGTGGTTACGCAATAGAATGACACAACATCGCAGTGACGCAAAACTTGGTAAAATAATTGCGCCTTAGCTAGACATGTATGCCACCAAACACAATCCGGAGTATAACCAAGTTAAAATCATGGAAACAGAAGAAAATTATAAAAGCGCTTGTTCTGAATCCTTCCACGTACTCAAAGACACCAGCTCTATGAATAACAAACAAGATATGGAAAATTTAGCATCGTATATTCTCGTTTTATAATCAATAATATTACTGAACTTTTTATTTTTATCTTACAACATCTATGTTAGTCATGTGTCACTGATTATGCCAATTTATCAATGGAGATCTAGCAGTTTTATATCGGTTTATTGTGTATACTACTTTCAATTAAATGAAGTAGTGTCACTGTCATTAACTAAATAATTATATATTTATGAACAACAGTTAATGTAGTTATCATGTTTGTAATTGAGTGACCACATCTTTTTATTTTATAGACTTATGATTATGGCAAAATGTGTTGCCGAAACGTTAAGTAATAGAAAAAATATTTTAAATTACTATTTATTTTGACCAAAATCATCCCAAGAAATTTATAACATCTTATCTAAATCATAAATATAAAGGTCATTAAAGTATAAAGAATTATATATATATATATATATATAATACTTTTTCTTTGTAGGTTTTTTTAGGTCTGCTGGATTTAAATAAATACTCTTTTTTATGGCCTAAATTTTCGCATATATTTTTTTTGTATGCTTGATCACAGGCTACAACTGTATTAACGCTTTATAAAGGATGAATAAAGATAAGAAAAACTTACAGTGAGGATGGTTGAAATTGACATCAGTGTTTGGAATAAAATAATGTTTTTTATAGAATAAATATTAATGTAAATAGTGATAGTAAAATGACAGTGTCATTTTTGATAAAAGTTTTTTATTTGTTTTTAACGACAGTGTTGGTTTGTGAGTGTATGTGCATGTAGGTGTGTGTGTGCATGTGAGGGTGAATGTGTTTGTGTAATTTTGTATGTTTGTCTGTGTGTGTGTGTGTGTGCGTGTGTGTGTGTGTGTGTGTTAGTTAGTTAGGTTGTCAATGTCCGTTTTTTTGTTGAAGTTGTTTGGGCTTTTATAGATGTAGCACATCTCCAAAAAGTCCTTTGAAAAGATTTTGTTCCACTTTTATTAGTTTTGGATTTGAAAAGTCCATTTTGTGATTTTGATTGAGGGTGTGAGTTGTTAATGCACAAGATTTTGGTTTTACTCGAATGTCACTTTTGTGTTGGGTAATTCTTTGACCAATATTTTGTGACGTTTGGCCTATGTAACACTGATCACAATCTAAACAGTTAATTTTGTAGATGGCATTTCTTTGAAGTTTGACTGGTGTTGCATCTTTAAGTTTGGAGTGTAGATTTCTTATTGTTAGTAAATTCCTTTTGGCAATTTTGACATTTAAGTTTTTGAATACTTTGCTTAATTTAGTAGTTAAATTTTGAATAAATGGTATGGGTGTATAAATTTGAGGTGTACTGGATTTTGGTGTATTGTGATTATTTTTGTTGGTGTTGTTCTGTGATTATATAGAAGTTTCTTGATCAATGTTTTTGGATAATTGTTATCTAATAATATGTTTTCCAAAAGTAATAAGTTTTTTGCATGTAGAGAAGTGTGTGATAGCCTTTTGACCCTGTTTTTGAATTCTAATATAAAGTTTGTTTTCATGCTAAAGGGATGATTTGATTTATAATTTAGGTAACGTTTGGAACTTATTGGTTTTTGATACCAATCTGTAATTACTAAATTGTTTTTTCTTATTAATAACATATCTAAAAATGGGATCGTGTTGTTATTTTCAATTTCAATTGTGAATTGTATGTTTGGATTGTATTTGTTGAATATTTCTAACGTTTCATGTATTTGGTCTTCAGGTACAGCTGTTATTATATCATCAACGAATTTCTTTATAAATGGTAAATGAAAAGGTAGAGATGGTATGACATTGTCAAGAAGTGAATTCATTACAACTTCTGCTATAACTGGGCTTATATTTGAACCCATTGGACATCCTGATATTTGCCAATAATATTTGTATTTATATGAGAAAAAGCTTGTGTTGAAAATGAAATCTATAATCTCTAAAAAGGTCTTTTTTGGGATGTTGCAATTTTTGTTAATTTCAATCCAAATGTTGTCGATATTTTTAAGAGCGAGTTCTTTTGGTATGTTTGTAAACAAGGAGACGACGTCTAAGCTTATAAGTACATAATTATCCGGTAGTTTGAATTCATTTATGAATTCGGAAAATGTGAAGGAATCTTTTACGAAATATAAGTTATTTTTTATAGATTTATTTAAAATTTCGGATATGAATTTGGATAATTTTCGGTAGCGCAGTTGTTTGATGCTACTATAGGTCTCATTGGATATCCGTCCTTGTGAATTTTGGGTAATGCATATAATTTTGGTAATGTACTGGAGTAATTATTGAGTTCTTTGGCTTGTTTTTCAGTAATATATTTATGATTTTTAAATTTTGATTATATCTAAAGTTCGTTTTGCAAGTTTGAGGTGGGGTCTTTTTTAATCTCTTTCTACGTTGTTTGATCACATAAGAGTTCATTTATTTTCTGGTTGTAGTCTAAAATTGACATTGCTACTGTCACGTTGCCTTTGTCTGAGTTTAATATGATCAAATTTGGATTTTCTTTTAGAAATTTGCTACAATCTATAAAATCCAAAAACAGTTTTGGCTTTTTGTTATTGTGTTTGTGTATAAAATTGGTGATAACGTTAGTGGTAAGTGCTCTGTATGTGTCCTTTTCTTCATCCTTATTGACATTGGATATTATGAGTTCTGTATCTGCTAGTAAATTGATGATTGTTGTATCATTGATTGTAGGAGGAAGTGAAAACTTTGGATCTAATGACAGAACCTGTTTTATGTTATCTGGAATGTCAATTTGACTGATGTTTTTAAACCATCTGTCAGTTTGATTATTTTTGATTATATTTAAATTTGAAATGTCATGAATCTTTTTCAGGTTACTGTTTTTTATCTTATGAAACTTTTTATTAAAAATAACATTTTGCCTTCGATAATATTCATCAACAAAAAAACGGACATTGACAACCTAAGCGTCATATATTCATATTTATTAAAATTTAAACATTAAATGCCTTCAATAATACTCAAACCCCTCACCCTCAACCACTTTTTATTATCTCTTTTTTTTTTTTTTTTTTTTACATTTATATATACTAAATTGTTGATAACACAGATTCCAATTAAATCACTATTACAACACACACACACACTAACACACACACACACACGCACACACACACACACAGACAAACATACAAAATTACACAAACACATTCACCCTCACATGCACACACACACCTACATGCACATACACCCACAAACCAACACTGTCGTTAAAAACAAATAAAAAACTTTTATCAAAAATGACACTGTCATTTTACTATCACTATTTACATTAATATTTATTCTATAAAAAACATTATTTTATTCCAAACACTGATGTCAATTTCAACCATCCTCACTGTAAGTTTTTCTTATCTTTATTCATCCTTTATAAAGCGTTAATACAGTTGTAGCCTGTGATCAAGCATACAAAAAATATATGCGAAAATTTAGGCCATAAAAAAGAGTATTTATTTAAATCCAGCAGACCTAAAAAAAAACCTACAAAGAAAAAGTATTATTCTTGCAAGGTCGCCAAGCATTATATTATATATATATATATATATATATATATATATATATATATATATATATATATATATACCAATGTTTAATACCTTGAAAGTAATAGGGAAAATAAAATTTAAAGTTGTCAACCATGTTCGGGTGGTAATGTTGATTCGGTCATTGATACCTACTGCAAGTTAAAACAAGTCGTATACAATGATGAAAAGTTTTTTGAAACTAACTAAATGTGATCTTGAATACATGCTTTGTAAAAGCGATATAGTTCAGATTCTGCTACGATTCTTCAACAGACGGCGATAACAATAAAAACTCTGTTTAAATTAATTTTTAATAACGACTTAACATTGCGTAATTCTATTAAAATGATTTGAAATATAACGGTATTATTTTTATTGTTTAGCATCAATTTAATAACATTTGTTGATATAAGATGAAAATTGTGAATTTTGGTAATTGACAATTATGCTAAAATGTTTTGAAGTTACCTTGTTGCCATATGTTCCATTTAACAGAATTAAAACTTAGATATATTATAGACATTCTTGCAATTATTTACCATATGTGTATATATTTCTTTTGACAATAATTATTAATTTAAGAATAACTTATTGAATTAAAGTAGGTTATTTATAAGCACTAAATTCTACAATAATTAAAACGAGTTTGAAAATAAAAATGTATTGACAATGTAGCTATACTTGTAATTTATTCTGCCAGGATCAACAAAATATAATGCAAAATAGTTGTTTTTAGGTATAAACCAGAACCATATAATTTACATATGGGGATATGTTGTTATAATTATGCTATAAATAGCACAATCGCCGAGGTCATTAACTACCATGCACTTTACTGAACGCGGTTGTTAAAGGGCGTTATATGAACGTTTTCTGCAAAGAAATAAGTAATATTTATCTCAGTTTGCGAGATGTTGAAACGTTTAGATCCGTAAGTTATGCATATCTTTTAGAAAACATATTTGCTTTTATGGACAAATTTTGCTTTACATTCCTTAACTTTAATAATTTCAATAATCATGTTTACAGAGTCTTTTAAATAATAATATCCTTTGAACATACTATCATCTGGAATACAAATTTTGTTATACCTATATCTAGTACTAATAATAATTAGTGTCTCTAGCACTGTAAAATTTAACTAGAATAAATAATTCACAATCTTTTTATAGTGTTTAATTAAATCGGTCTTTTAACAACAAAAAGAGGTATTTTGCACATTGCAAATTATTATTACCATGCTTGTAGCAATAAATATTACATAATAAATTGCTGGTTATTCACCTAACAATAAAATTTTACACTAAGAATATATAATTGGTGTATGCTGGGTTGCCTGCCATAGATATGCATATATTTTTTAGAATTCAATTAAATTTAAGTACACGTAGGTAAATGTGTGAAAGTTACTTTACATTTCAGTATTCAGCTGTATTGTAAATAGTTACTGATATTGTATTGAAAAAAACGGCACCCAGTATTGCCAGCTGTGTAAAAAATGTTTTGTTTCGGCAGTGAATCAATCAAACTGTATGAAAATATATGAACTCATTAGCATGTAATTAAAATAAGCTGGTAAGTGAAACTAATATAAATAAAACATTCAAATTTTGTGTGTTTCTTTTAAAATTATATATCTAATACAAAATATTTTTTAAAAATCTCAGGATTCTTCAGCACGTGCACGTTTTGCTTAACCTAAAATCTCCGAAGTATTCAATCACCTAATGCGTGCAAAACCTCCGTTCAGAACGCCTTATGGAGTACCATTCCGCATTTGAGAATGATTACATCACTATCCAAATTCTTCACCACATTTTAAATAACGACATTATTTGCATACATTTAAAGGTTAAATTATAGATCCGGGTACGAGTTCAGTGTGGTTGTATAAATTATTTTGGTGGTGCAATCATGAATAAAATAACGAGTGACCTGCTTAACATGTTTTTTTTGCACACATACCAATATTTTAAATTAAAACCATTATAAAATACGAGTCGAATAATTTCTCCTATTCTTTTTGATATTTAATACAAAAATAATGGGGCAGAGCCCCGTTTAGGACACGTTTAGAAGCTCCCTTCCCCCACCATTCATCATTTTGAGAGTGATTATGTCATCCACCACATTTCCTATTTTTGCTTAACCTACAAATCTCTCTTTAATTAACTAAAGCAACGAGAATAAAAACAATGACGAAGCTCTAAAGATCACCGCTAAATTCTTCACTACATGCACGTTTTGCATAACCTATAAATTTTTATCACGTTTGTGCAATTAAACGAGTTATATATATACAATGTCTAATACGTCATCTACATACAATCACCAAACCGCTAAAAGTAAAAGAATTTTATTGCCACATAAATTAAATGTATAATTACATTTAAATATTTAAATATATTCAAATTGCTAAAATGTAAGCAAGAGATCCTTGATATAAGATTAAATTAATTTTTTATTTGAGAGTCAAATAAATCGTGATGAAAGGTGGTATATTTTGCATACCAAGAAGGAAATAGTCTAAACATGTTTTTGCAACACACATTATGTTAATTAAATACATTATATTAAAAGTCGAATGTCGGCGTGATTTGCATATATATTACCAGAGAGCTATAATTCCAAACTCGAGGTTATATTCGACTGCGAATTCTTGTTATTTTATCGTGACATTGAAATCGCGAGAAGTGAACGACTTCTTTGTAAGCAAGACATCCTTGATATAAGATTAAATTAATTTTTTATTTAAAAGTCAAATAAATCGTGATGCAAGGTGGTATAATTTGCATACCAATAAGGAAATATACGGCATACCTGTCTTGGCATGTTTTTGCAAACACACCTTATGTTAATTAAATACATTATATTAAAAGTCGAATGTCGTCGTGATTTACATATATATTACTAGATAAAAAACACGAGGTTATATTCGACTGCATGCAAATTCTTAGTATTTTATCGTGACATTGAAATTGCGAGAAGTGAACGACTTCTTTTTTTACAAGATTTTACCTGCAAACGTTTAAAAATTTGACCTCCATCATATAACATTTCGTATATTTTCTCAATTTTATTTTCTACTTCGTACAAAACGCAGCTTATGAGGAGAGCTAAAACACTCTTTACCACTTGCACGCGTTTGCCTAATATTAAAAAAATTCTTCACCGTGGCGTTTTAATTTTTAGCTTAACCTACCCAGAAAAATACGAACCAACACGTGAACTCCATTTTCTACACACACAACATTTTTTTAAAATTTAATATTTATTATTTAACGTCGGGAACGCTGCTAAAAAAATTTCTTAAGAAAATATCTCCACCCCAGCGCACGCACACCACCCCACGACAAAAATCTAACGACCCCGCCGAACGCACACCCCAAAGACCTAACGACCCCCCGACGCAACAAATTTACACACAAAGACAATTTTGTTCTCAAAGCGGCGTTTACATATCTTGCTGCACGTTTTGTTTCCCAAAGCGGCTTAGCTGTTCATATTGTTCTCGAATCGGCGTATACATATCTTGCTGTGGATCTCTGTTGCCAAAGCGGCTTAGCTTACCTACTAACGTGTTTCGACAAAGATTAAGGGCCAAGTCTTATAGTAATTCTGGCATATTTTCTTAAGAAAATCGAAGATAACTAGCGCCATCCATCCAAATAGGCAATCGGAATGGCTCGACCATAAAATTGCCAATAACTCCGACCCAGACATTAACTTTAAATTCTCGTTAATAATGTCTGCTTTTAATAGCATTTGGATTTTCGTCTGCATACACATTTCCATTGTGCAGGTTCGTCATGCTACGACGTGTAAAACAAGACTCATCAATAAACAAGACATTAGTGTGGAATCCGTTGTCAACTACCATGCGTTCCGAAACAATTTGTAAAAAATTTAAACGTGATCCGTGGCCAAGTGGCAGTAATTCTTGCACTGGCTGAATGTGGAATGGGCGAAGTAATTTGACGTTTACAATACGTGGTAGCTTTATTTCCCAGCAATTTTGGGACACACTGCATATAATAAGTGCAATGCCGAACTAAGAATAATACAGAATACAGTGTGCAATACAGATTAAGACAAAGTAGTATAGGGTAATATAATAATACAAGTATACACACCGTTGAAATATAGAACATCGGAAGAGATTATAAATACAAAACGCTAAGCGTCGTAGTGTAAATTCGTGCAAATAAATAAATAGTAATTGTAGTTTAATTTAATTTAACCAACTCGATTAAGAAGTCAGATAGAAATCAAATAATATTGGAAGAACCACATTACAAACTTCGTTTAAACTCAGTTTCCAATACAGCATATAGGCGATGTCAGTATATATATTCAACCTATTTAGAAGAACATTTATGTAACTTGAAACAAGTTTTTGCCAGATTTCAAAATGCCGACTGAAAATACAAGTAGACTAATGCGGCTTTTTGTCTAAACAAGGAGAGTTTTTAGCACATATAATTAATTAGACCTGAAGGTACGAAACTAAATCTTTAAAAAAATAAAAGCTGCGAGTGACTTCCCAATTGCTCGGACAGTAAAACAAATAAAATCATATTAGGAATGATATGCTATTATAGAAGGTTTATTAAAAATTTTGCAAAATTAACGAAATCTTTTACTCGATGCCCAAAAAAGTATAAAAACTGCACATACACAAAAGTTTATAAATTCTTTTAATGTTTGTAAAACAAAGTAGTAACTAATGAACCGTTATTTCAACACCCTCACTTTTCAAAACTATTCAATTTAACAACATATGCTTCAAATTTTGCTATAGGAGTAATCTTAGCATTAGTACCAAAAGGATCGAACCTTCTAGCAGTTTATGCGTCTCGTACTCTAAATCCAGCAAAATGTAACAATACTATGATCGAAAAAGAACTTACCAATTGTATGGGCTACTAGATATTTTCGATCCTATTTGTATGAAATGAAAATCAAAATAAAAAGAAACCATAAACCACTACTATGATTATTACGTCTCAAAGAACCAAGCTTTAAGTTAGTTCGTTGGAGACTGAAACTCTAAGATTATGACTATGAACTAATTTACAAAAAGGAGGTAAACTAACCACTAAGGCAGATGCATTTTCTCAAGTTGAAGTCAATTCAACCGACTGCCCCAATTTTGTTTCCTTGTAACAAAAACTCTTTGAAAATATTTTATTTATAAAAACGAAACTAGTATTGTAATATCAAACGCAATCGATATTGCAACTATGTTCAATGATTCAACTATAAACGTTCATGATAACAAAGCCTTTCTTAATTTTTCATTCTACTTTTTTCTATTATTCGTAATCATCTAGGAATTAACTCAAAAATTATTCTAAGATATTCACATGCTCTCTCAATTTAACTAAGATACTCTATGAATTATGACGTATTACTAACAGTAAGAAAATATAATGGAATAGTCATATCAGGCGTTCCTAGTTTAAATAAGATTATAAATTATTGATAATAATAGGATAATATAATAAACAGACGACATTATGATTGATTTTTACTTACTTAATTAAAATATCAATATCATTACGCACGTCTCTGCAAAATAAAAAAGATTGCTGTTAGAAATGTTTGTAAAAATATTCTACCTTACTTTTTTCTTAACTTAAAGTATGTTTTGTAAAGAGAAAGATTTGTGAAACTAAAACATTGCGGTAGGAAGGTTAACCATTTAAACATTATAAAGCGCCAAATTTAACGGTTTTCTTTTTCATTATGTGCTTGAGAAATCAATTAAATGAATAAATATCGAAAAAATTCTTCAAACATCTGTTACTTTATGGATTTTGTATACAATCGGAGTGGTTACTCAGTTCATGGAATCGCGGTCTAGTTCCAAATTTTGACTAGTGTGCTTATTACATGAAAAAGCTATTACATCCGCATGTAGCAGATTAGTATTAGGTATGATAAGGGTAATTGGAAGTGCTTGGTATAAAGATACGTTTAGTAACATCCCATGTAACGAAAGTGATGCAAACTAAATCAATCAAGTTAAAAATGAAATGTTCAAAATATATGGTATGGTCAAACCGATTTAAGTTATTTCCTATTGTAATTAGTATCATATTTTGTGTAAGTGCAAATTATTAAATTTTATTCTAGCCTAGATCGTTTTCATACTGCACAATTCGCAACTGTACTTTACTAGGTTGTTTTATCTTGTACTAGAAAGTTTAGTTTTCGCGCGCTCTTCAATTTTCTCGTCGGAAATCATTTTAATGCATCTTTTATACCGGCGCAACAAAACACCACTTAATTTTTTGTTTGATACCTAATACCGTATTTGTAGATTTAGTTTTTACTTAATGTATAACATATCTAATCAAATTTTATTAAAAACTTTTGTATGTATGTCTTCATTAGCTCTTTAATGCATGATTTTCTTAAACTAATAAAGAAAAGGTATAATATACGTTTTAATTTTATTTATTGGTAAAAAATAACAAAAAATTAGTTTTATACTAACTATGATAAAAACGTCAAAAAGTGACTTTCGAAAATAGTTGCTTTTTTATTGAATCACAAATTCACACCACAATTTTCAGGAACTGTCTGTGAAAATCCAGAGCAACTTGAAAATTTACACATATTTCTCGTACACCATGTCAACCAGTGCCGTATACAATCTAGACGTACAGTTCTAGGTAGGATGCACTGAGTTGCTTGCTTTGTTTTTTACAATAACCATTTCTTCTACTGTAATAGAAGATGACCGTCCATTTTTAATGTTGATACTTTGCGCAACTAGGCGCATACATTTTGCAACTTCTATACCAAACTTAAAAATATCATTTTTTTCCATTTCATCATTTTATTTTGCTTTGCCAATTCTTCTATAAAGAATCCATACATTCACTGATGTCATATCAAGCAGGCGATAAAGAATACGTATGTATAGGTATTCTAAATCTCGTAAACCTTCAGGTTCCCGAAGGAGAAGCTTAAAATTTAAATGCATACTAAAAATGAAGCCTGAAAACATCGAGTTCGTTTGATAAATATTTGACATTGCAAATAGCCAAAACATTATCGAAACTCACGGATATTATAACCTTACACATTTTGTGATGGTTAAATTGTTTTTGTCGCAAATTTCTACCAATCAATTTCCCCTGTCGTTTCTCGTGCCTAAACCAAATAAACCTATCGTTCCTTCCCTACCCTCACCTATCACTGCATTAAAATCCCCCGTAATTATTAAATTTTCATGTCCTTTTACGTATGTTAGTATGTCTTTGATACCTTTGCAGATCGTTTCTACCTCTTCCTCACTGTGGCTGGAGGTGGGCATGTATACTGTATTATTACTGTTTTTACCTGTTTAGATTCTAATCTATCTAACCACGAGTACTCTATTGTTCTTTTGTAAATAATTTTCTACACAGTGCTTTATCTTTTTTCGCATAACAATCTCCACACTAGAATTTCCTTCCTCTCATCCTGTATGAATTACTCTAAAGTCTCCACTCCAAAAATCTCCCGGTTCTGGCCACCGAAATTTACTGATCCCTACTATGTCTAGTGCTAACCTATCCATTTCTGTTTAATGAATAACTAACTATTAGTGTGTAGGTAATAGAAACAATAATAACCATTTCATTCAAATTCTTACAGGGTGTTGGAATTCATCTAATGCATTACACCGTGACCTATATATTGGAAGACTATAATGGACCTGAAATATTCGTGTCAGACCTGCTACATGTTCCACCTGCACTTGTAACGACAATTGGGTCATTCATGGAATTAGGAGCAGTTTTAACATTCATTACTATTTTTACTGAAAGCAAGCGTCTAACATTTTGGGTGAGTATCTATATTTTTAAAAATGAATTATTACTATTATTACAAGATGGAAGCAAGCCCGTTTACGTTTAAGGGAATTACTTTCAATACGTCTTGCTATCATGAATATGAATTGCATTTTTCCAATAGTTATTTTTATTCCCGTTTATTGTGTTCAGCTAAATACAGTTTCGTCTTAACCATCTAGTTCTACCCTTGAAAATTTGATATAAATGTGGTTTTTAAACCATGGAACGTACATGTGTGCAATCAACATACGACATTAGATTTGTTTTTCCAATGTTCTAACCGAAGGTACTACATTGGCCAGAAAGCAAGTTTTTTTTACCTGGAAAACTTTGGATTTTACCGAACCTTTGCTGCTCCAAGCAAAGTAGGAATCTTTAACGTGCGTGACAACATTCACACACGGGACCTCCATTTTACCTCTCATCCGAAAGAGAGCGTATTTTTGTGAAAAATGCTCACCTAATGTTTTTCAAGCTTACAGTGTCGGGATGTGTGCCATCAACGCACCCAATAACTTGAGGAAAGGATGCAATATTATAAAAGTCTGTTGGTGTTTTTATAATTGTCCTACTATTAGGCATCTTGATAATTGAGGATACAGTTGAGGTATACATAAGGCCACTTGGAAATAATTCTAGATGCAGTTGAAAAGTACTTACCATAAAAGCTACTGCAGTAATCAGATGGCCATCGGTAACATAAAATCTAAAAGCTATCAATAGTTGATTAATTGGCAACACACTATAGTTTCTACAAGAAAAAATGTAACTCAAAAATTCAAACGCATATTATAGGTGTTATTCTAAATAACTGCACTTATAATATATTTTTATATTCCAGGTAAACTTTTATCAAAGTTATCCATATCATGACAGTGTTTTCCATAAACCGAAACTGTTTATAGGAACTTAGGTTGTCCATTGTTTCAAAATACTGACTTCTGACATATTTTACTAGAAAAACCACAGTCAATATTTTCTAAGATATCTAAATCGTCTTCAAAAACATCATAATCGTCTTCCTTAATGTTATAATGGTGTTCAATATTATATCAATTTATCAAATAGAATTATTAAAGTAAGGTATACAACAAGTAAGGTTATGAACAGCTAACTAGACTGTAAACTGGGCTTAAATTAATAAACCTCAAAATTAACATAATTTCATTAACGTAAAAATCAGCACTAATTGTAAACGTAGTAACGCAATAATCAATTTTGCAAAAGATAAATTGGAAATCAAATATCTGTATAGTAAGCTTAGTAGATTGGAACTGGAAACGTATAAATCGCACCTAGCACTAACGTGCAATTTATCCGAGTCCGGTTTTCAGGAATGGAGTAATTTCCAGAGAATTGTTTTTGAAGTCAACAATCATAAATTGTTAGACAAAATTAATAGTCAAAACACTAAGTTGAAGTTTCTTTTAAAGAAACACAATGTCAATGTACCTCCTAAAAAACTGGAAATTACTTCACCTCAATTAGAGTCAATAGTTGTTAACGAATCGTCGAAAATCTTTAATAATGAAGAGTTGACTTTCCTTGATCGAGGCCTAAAATTTGGAGTAGATCATTTGAAAACACCTTTGGAAGACATTATTGCTGGCATTGAAAAATCCGTTTCAAAATTAGATGACAATTCAAAAACTTTATTAGAAACGCGTGCAAAATTCAACTTTCGAACAACTTACGCACTTGCGCAAGGAATGCCTCAGAACAAACAAGGAAAGATCATCTGATTATTAAAGGTTTACGACAAAAGAATTGTTATTATTTAAAGGCTGACAAGGGGAATAGGTTGGTTATTCTGGATAAACAAGACTATGTTGATAGAGTAGAGACTTTGCTGTCTGAGGGTCCTTACAGACCAATAGTCAAAAAACGTAAAAATTAAGTTCCTTTAAATAAAATGATTAAATCAACAGAGTCTGTTTTGAAAGAATGTCCAAACCTAATTTCGCCCACACTAAAATTAAAATTAACAATTTCAAATCCTGAAATGCCAAAACTTTACTGTTTATCAAAGATTCACAAAAATCATAAATCGATGAGACCAATAGTTTCAGATATCAACTCACCGACTTACTATTTATCACGATGGCTGTCAAATGAATTTAAGAATTTAAAGTTTAACAGTTTGTCTGTATAAAACTCATTGGAGTTTATTAATAAAGTAAAAAATATCACATTAGAAGAGAACGAAATCTTAATTTCATTTGATGTCAGTTCATTATTTCCTAGTGTTCCAATACCACGTACTTTAACATATTTAAAGGATGTTCTTATAGATAGTGATATTGATGATGATAAAGTAGAGGATTATATCAAGCTTGTTTCGCATTGCATGTCCCAGAACTGTTTTCAATTCAACAACAAGTTGTACGAACAACATGAAGGAACTGCAATGGGAAATAGCTTATCACCTTTTATAGCAAATTTATTTATGTCTCGCTTTGAGACCGAATTAAAAGAAAACTCCAAATACTTCCCAAGAATATGGTTAAGGTACGTGGATGATATTTTTGCAGTTTTTGACACTACTAAGTCAGATGTTGATGACTTTCTTAAAGAATTGAATTCAAAATTTCAAAGCATAAAATTTACGTATGAACTAGAAAATAATGGACAATTACCCTTTTTAGATACATTAGTAATTAGAAATGGTAATAAACTGGAATTTGACATTTATAGAAAAGAAACCAACGTACTTTATTTTGTCTTCCTCCAATCATAGCATACAACATAAATTGGCGTCATTTAACTTTTTAATTAATAGATTATTGAATTTCCCTTTAAATAAAAACAGATTTAATAAGGAATTTGCTCTTATTAAGCAAATAGCGAATTACAATGGTTTCTCTTCTGATATTATAGATAATATTTTTAGAAAGTGTAAAAGTAGAATTAACATCCGTAAATCAACGACTTTGCAATCGACCACCTCTAAAGATAATGTTAAATATGTTCAACTTCCATTTCACAAAACCACAAAGGGTCGTGATAAAATATTCAAACAGATTAATTTTAAAATTGCTTATACTAATACTAATAAAATTAAAGATTTGCTAGGTAACCCAAAAGACAAGGTGGAAAAATTACAAAAGTCGGGGATTTATGAAATTAGTTGTGCAGGGCCAGGGTGTTTTCAAAAATATATTGGTCAGACCAAGAGGAATATAACAACAAGATTTAAAGAGCACATTGCTCACTTCAAATATGGTAAATACGAAAGGTCTCAGGTCGCCAAACATATATTTGAAACCAGCCACCCCGTTAAACTAGAAAATGTTAAATTGTTAAAAGCGGTACCAACGTTTTCCTCCTTAAATGCCTATGAATCAATTAAAATTGTTAAACATAAAGGACCCCTCTTAAACACTGATAAAGGGCCAATAGAGCCATCTGCTTTGCTTTCCCTACTGGTCAACAACCAATGAGAAAGCAAGATTAAATTGGTTCCGCTTCAGTAGATTTAGAATTAGTATAAATTATGTAGATTTAAGTTATGATGTCACAATTCACTTGTTTGTTGTTAATAACACCAGCCTGCGGGTGAGGAGAATATCCTCAATAGTGTTTAAGCAACAATATAGTAAATTGTATGTTGGGAAGGTTCACTTCAGCCTATGTGGCGAGGACAATATCCTCTGAAGTGTTCCAGAACAACAGCTAATTATTATTTAATTACAGATTTCCTACTGATGATGACCACATAGTGGTCGAAATACGTATCTAGTAATTTAAATATTTTTGTGGTTTAGGGTTTTTATTTAATTTTATTTTCAAAATTAACAGTTTAGTTTAACCTTGGGGTAGATGGATTTAATCTCAGTTAGCAGCACGGTGCAAAGCAATTTTTGAGTTTTAACCAGCGTTTAAGATGTTCAATATGTACGGGGCAAACGATCTTTAGTAGTTATAGAGATTTTCACATTTTAATAACTCTTTTAATTTTTAGTAATTTGAGAAGTTCTCCATCAGTTTGTGGCACGTGTTATGAACTATCTATTGTAAATAAACTGAATTAGTACTATAGTAATATAGGGAGTATTCTTAATAGTATAAATAGTGTAACAAGTTTTAGTGAATTGAATAATAATTTTGTTCAATAAATAATTAAATATAATGAGTTTATGAGCACTAAGTGATTTAAACGGTAATAGAATTAGAATAGCTTATAAATAAATTATTACTGTTATAAAATGAATTTCAGTAAATTAATTGAAATTGCAGTTAATTACCTTCTGATATCTGAAGGAAATTAATGGGTATGTTATAATAATTATAGGAGTTGAATTATCACTCTTTTATGTTTTGAAATTTTGGATCAACAACCGACCGATTTAATTTTTTTGTATTAATCTACTAACTAAAGCGACCTTGTATTGTGTTCGCTATTCAGCTTTCATCATTGTGTAAAATAAAGCTAAAAGCGAAAAGTAATTTACATGACTTTCATGATATATAACATATTTTTTTTAAAAGCGAGAAAAATACTGGGAGAAGAATGAGCTAGAAAGTTTGAAAAGAAATATATTCGAAAAAGGAAGAAACAACTAAGCAACTCTCCAAGTTTCTATTTTTATGTGAGTTTTATTTTACTGTTTAGTTTAATAGCACTAAATAAAATTATTTGTTTGGGTGCTAGTAAAATTACCTATACGCGGTTAGGTTCTTTCCTATAATTTATACTTCATTTAAATAACGTATCATGCTCGTATTTCCTATACATTTATTCTGTATATTTTAATCCACTACATAAGTTTTGTCGTATTATTGTAACGATTTTTTTGCTTCTTGACCCACGTTGGATGGGCGCCACTGAAACGACTTCTGTTTTACAAAAGACTGAAACGTCTTTTTTCTACATTAAGGCGCTAGTGAACAAAAATCTTTCGACATAGCTAGGGGTCTATTCCTGGGTAGAGCAATGAGAAGTGGGGGGGGGGGAGTCGAATTCTGTTTGCAAACCAAAGTTAAGCTAAATCAAATAGGCGCCACCATGTCCTGAGATAATTACGATAATTGCAAAACACAGTTCTAAGGGCGGACGTGGAAACCCAAAGATAAAATGATCGCCTTCGTTAACTAAAACCTGTCTTAACAAAATAAGACGCAGCTCCTGTAAGAAATTGCAAAGATTAAATAAATAAAAAAGTAGAACACCATTTGTGTCCTATAAAAGTTTTTAAAATTAAAAAATGTGTATCCAATATAATATTGGCACCAAACTATTACTCAGAATTTTACTTTTGTGTATTTTGTATATTTAGATTTGATCGCATTTGACCAAACTAAAAGCCTTAAATTTGAACTATTTGTTTACTAAAAAAACTCTTTCAAAATATCGGAACTTTTTAACAAAAAAATTGTCATTATCAACTACAACAAAGTTAAAGTTTTGACTTATTTTTTCAAAACAACCAACTATACTTTAAACATGACTTGTTATAAATATTAGAGTGATAATAATTTATAAGCATAATACACTGAATTACGTTCTAACCTGGGCAGATCTTTTTAGGTAGATTACAATTACTAGAAGCTTATATAACGTGGATTTGAACTTTTATATTTACGTTTAATAATTTATGTATAGATAAGGCTGATCACAAAAATAGGAATGTTTTGTTTAAATTCCAGTAGAGCTGCACGAAGCATCTGTTTTCAAAACAACATCTGTCAACTGTGCTAGACAAAAAAAATATGACGTCGAAAACAGACGTTGAATTTATCGAAGGTTCAAATGGAACAAAGCTTGTTATTATAGAAAACTAATCTGACAAAATTTAGTTCTGTGGCTTATAAAACCAGTTCAACAATAAATGAAACTTACTCAACTTACTTGTTGTAACCATAATAGCAAGTTTCCGTGCTCTAACCTTTTAAACACATGCAAGAAATATCTTATAACTAATAACGAACCAAAACTGCTTTTGTTGTTTCACGATGAATTGAGATGGAAATTACGTTCTCCAAACAAAGTTAGCAGCCATTCCTAATTAAATATGACTGCATCCAAATTACATCCATAATTTCTAATCGACTGTTCCCAAATGACGGTAATTATAAATCTTTAGATCCTACATGACGAATTATATTTGTTCCATTCTTTGTTGTCGCGCTAAATAAATTAATTCAAATTACATTAGATCGCAAAATGTATACTTTACCAACCGTTAGTAGAAGATACCTCAACAGTTAATAGTTGATGCGAAGATTGCCAGCCTCTAGCCAAAAATACATCTTAATCAAACTATTGCCAGCGGCCGACTGACTTGTTGAAACTAGAACCGAGTAGTCGCGACGTTAGAGGCGTGTAATACGAAACAAACAACTCGAGATGCGCTTGGAACTAGCTTTATGTGACACAGATATATTAACACAAGTAGATCACTAAGGAGCGATGCACACTTAGCGCATTATTCTTGTAATTCTATGCAAATAATTATTATTGAAAATAAAAATGTTACATTATTATTTTTGAAACATATTTTCTTTTAATTTATTAGCAGTTACCTCTCACCCATACACAACTGGTGTGAATGTTAACATCTGTAGTAAATGTCAATATTGAGAGCCGTTATGCTCTCACCCTTAAAAATTCTATCATTTATCTGCTATTTGTGAGCATTTATCGTTTAACATTCAGGTGATAATGTCCTACCTGTCTTTTTTAAATGGTATGTAATATACTTAATTCTTTTGTGTTTCTTAAAACCATTTCTACAGGAACGATGGTAAAAAGTTCAAATTTCCATCAATATCTGAGGGCCCATCATTAAGATTAATGATGGTAAGATATATACAGATACAGTTTAACGGTTCTTTATTAGTACGTGTAGATGTTTCTCACACAATTTCATTTTAGGGTCCTATCTAGTCCTTTCTAGTCTTAGCTAGTCTACTCTTACAAGCTTTACGTTCGAGTAACTATGCTTTAATTATAGTGTAAGAGAGTATAGTTAAAAATCTTCTTTTCTGGATTAAAAATTATTGGAATGCATACCTAACCTCTTTCATGTACGTCAGATGTACCTTTTAAAGGACTTAAGTTTCAACAGCGGTGAGCTTGGCCAGTTTCACTTCTTTGGTTCAAGTACTTCAAGAAACTTTATTGTCCATATGCTAATCAACACAGATGGGTAACAATTTTTACTATTTAGTTATCTTACCGTAAAGTATGCGTTTCGATTTATTGATTTATATAAAAGGTAAAATGTAAGTTTAATCCTTTTTTACATTAGTTGTACTTAATGTTACATTAAGTAAGCAATGCATTTTTTGTCGTTACGTACATTTCTTAATTACCTGGAGAAAAAATTTAACATGGTTTGTAAAACAAAAAGTTTCATGAAATGGTTGATTATCTAGTTGCTATTAAAAGTATAGGGTATACCTAATATTTAACAAATGTTTGTCAATTCATGATTATTATAAAATTAATACCACTGTTATCTTCGCAACAGTATATTTTTCTAAATAACGTTATCTGTTAAACTTGTATTTTACTATTGAATTGTAGATTTAATGTTACAAATGAAAGAACATATGGTCTTAAACCTACAAGTAGTTGATATTAAAATAGTATTATCAAACAAAAATCTTTATAATTTTATACGATATTTGACTTATGTCCAAAGTCTTATTAAATTAATTTTTCTGTTTTGTTAACAAATTTTTACAATTTCAATTTATCATAATAAAATACTGAAGCATTTCTATTCCACATAATCTGCATTTCAATTTTTTATCGCCATAATAAGGTTGTAGCTTTTCAACTTCTCTTTATCTTCTTCCTGAGATTTTATCTTTTGCAGCCTCCGCAACCAAAAACTGTGCCAGGAGGGTAATTTATTTATACCGTCATGCATCTATTTTTTTCATTACACCCGGAAAAGGGTAGAGTGTAAAATATTTAAAAATAGAAAGATGTTCACGCCAAAAATGTCATTCATGTCGATTAATTTAACAAATGAAACACATACTGAAGGATTTTATTCACTAATACTCCCAACTGAAACTTCATCGGAGCCTGATGAGCCACTCAAATCATCACTTCCGTTAGAACAACATACTTCAAATTTATCAGAAGCCTTATAATAGAGAATCGATGAAAATATCAACCCGCCGTTCAATATAAATATAGGAAACTAATCCAGGAACGTGGCCTTGTATTACTGATGCAGCACGGTCTGTTATTGTGCTCGAGAGCCCGGCTATCGTAGATATAAATTTTCCTACTAATGATAATGGCGACATTTCAGCAAGTTCTACTAACTTTAAAACGCAAAATACGCATTGATGATTCATCAAGGTCTCAGATTGCATCTTAAACGTAACAATGGAAAGATATTTTAGAAAGACTATTTCTGTAGTGTAATTCTTAGTTTCTTTTTATCATAAAAAGCTCAGGTAAAAATATTTACCTAGGGTGCCGTAAAGTCTAAAGCCGCCGTGCATTGTATTATTATTTAACACTCGCTTTATTTTTAGCTTATTGTATATCTTTGGGTGGTTCTGGTTTTGAATGTATGTACTATAATTACTACATTAATTGTAAATTCCAATTCCGTAATCAAAGACGAAATAAAAGATGCCATGCTTGAATCACTATCAAAATATAATCACTCTGAGAATGTAAAGACTTCTTGGGATTACGTTCAAATGAAAGTAAGTATCAAAAATTATTAGTGGTAATAGATCTGTAATAATTATAAAAATATAGTTTGATTGCTGTGGTGTTAACGGATATAAGGACTGGAAAAATGTTTCAATTTCTAACGGTGTTGAAGTAGAAGACGAAAGACCAACATTTAAAGTTCCCAGCAGTTGTTACTCTTTAGATTCGAAGCTAATTAAAGGAAAGCAGTGTCTGGAACCTCTTGTGGAATTAGTTTCAGATTATACTAATTTGGTTATGGTGTATGTGATTATCACGGGACCACTTACGGTTAGTATCTCATTAACTAATTATTACCAAATTCATTCTAAGGCAGTGGCTGCAATGTTGTGAAATTCTTAGGAGCACGCTTTTTCATTGGAAAAAAAACTAAAAAAAGAGAGTTAAACTTATGTATCGTTTATTATTAAATATTCCTAAATTCACCGTACTCAGCATTGTTGGTAATGAAGTCATTTGCGCGGTCGCTTATTTTAACAATCCCAAAGGTTTTCAACGTCGGAAAAAACCTTGCAACTTTTTGGACAAAACGGGGTAATACCACACTCTCAACGAAGTTTACATCAGGCATATTGACAACAATTACACCAATATTTGAAAAAAATATCTAGCAAACTATTATACTTCGTTTCACTAGAGAACAAGCGTCAATTTTATTAGTTGAAGCATGAGACAGGTTTGCATTACTTAAAATTTAAGACTATGAGAACAGGATATCACCGACCGGTATTCATTATTTTACTTCCCATAAATTTTAATTTCGATTGATATTGTAAAGAATAACTTTTCATTAAGCCACTTCAGTAGGAACTAGTGAGAGGAGTATAACAAGATTATTCAATGACTAGCTAAAAAGATCTACCAATGTAGCACTATGTAACATGGGGTAATGAAGTAACGTTTGTTAATTTTTTTGAAACGGAACGGTAGCTATCTTATAGTCCTTTTGAATTAACTTTAGGATGACGTCGAATGTAGTAACAAGGTGTGGGCAACTGTATGCAAATGAATACCTAGAATCATGTTATTTGAGACAATAAAGGTTGGCAGTTTTGTACGGTATTGCCACCAATTTCTATTGCAAATCCAAGCACTTGTCATTCGACATCTGTCATTTCGTTATGCTTTTGGTTCTTGTTTATTTTTGTTTTGATTGTTTATGTTCTTGGATTTTTTTATAAAATAGTTTTTTTCACAACTAAAACATATTGTTTGAATTGTGAATATATATATATATATATATATATATATATATATATATATATATTGTAATGTCATTAGGAGCCACAAGGGTTCTAAGGATGGTTTTGTGTAGAAGGTAGTGTATGCCAAATAAAATAATCCATATATCAGATCCCGTAATTTTAAAAATGTATGTTTGCCGTACTTTACATACGTTAAAGTATTTAAAATGTTAGTTGAAATGTAAGTGCCAAGACGTAAATTATAATGACTTGATGACGTGATAAAATACACAGTGCTCAAGGTTTTATACTGAGTTATAATTTAATAGGCCATTGAACGTACATTTGCCAACCGAAAACCGGATGCGTCTATGGTTGTCCACTATTAACCTCGCAGATCCAGGTTCATATGTGAATTATTTTGGCTTTTATTTTACTAGAATCAACTTTTGGACAAACATGTAATCTCAAAATTATAAGTAATAGCAGTGTCAAATATGATTGAAGGATTGTGAAACATTTAGGACCAATGATAGAATATTATGTATAAAATAGGAAAGTGCTAAAGACAAAATTTAAGGTATTTGTGACACGGACTCAGTGATAACATGTTATTGGATGGTTTTTTTAATATAATATGTAATAAAGTAGGCAGAAAATGTTGTAATTATCACCTAGGATAGTAAACAAGAGGAGTTAATTTCGAATTATTTTTGTGTAAAGACGTGTATTATTAAACTGCGCTAAATTGTATAAATATTTTTGGAAGAGTAAATAAATGTGATTGAATTGTAAGAGTTTGATTTATAACAGAAGAGTAAAGAGAAGCATCAGTGTATAAAGAATTAATAGCGGCGACGAATAAAAGTGAATATTGGAATTAGTGCGACAGCGAACCGGCGGATAATAAGATTGGATTGGAACGAGAGTATATAGGTAGAAGGCATCGAGTGAGAAACATAAGAGTGAAGAATATAAGGATTGATTTGGATATGGATTTATGTGTAGCGGGACATTGAGCGGTAAACAGGAACGAAGATAGATTTGGATTGAGTGGTAAACAGGAACGAGGATAGATTTGGATTGAGTGGTTAATAAGAACGAGGATAGATTTGGATTGAATGGTTAATAGGAACGAGGGTAGATTTGGATTGCTTTAGAACGAGAGGAGAAAAATTAGAAGGCAGCGTAAGAGTAGCAGGCGGAAGGGTACAATTCAAGGAAGAAATTACTACGGAAGAATTAGCGCAGGGGAAGTAAAATAAAAAGGGTATTCTAAATTCTAAATTCGGGTTATATTTATTTTAGATTTGGGCGCAACAAAATTAAAGAAAAGACACCTGGAAGCTAGACGGCAGTTCAAAGTGATAGTGAAACCTTGTGAAGGCGCATACGGCGAAAAGGATTTTGAGCCAGCATTAAGAGAGGCCAGTAACGACGTATAATTCAGGTGAGTACGGTGTATTATAACGTCAAAGTCATAAATTTTGTGGTATTAATTAATTTGGCACGAGGCTACGTGGATCACATAAAATTTGGCATATACACAAGTAAATTCTAAAAAAGGTACTAAAACAAAAGATAGTGCAGTTTGGTTGGGCATTGCACATCTACTTACCACTGAACCCACGGTAAGTAGATGGATACCCTGAGAAGAAAGAGTTCATATAGTCGAGGCATATTAAAAACAATTTTGATTTAATTAACCAACCAAACGTTGCTAAAATACGTGGCGTGAAATAAGTATTTGCACATCATATAAAATCATTAAATTCATAAGAAAAGGCGCGCAACGACAAAGAAAGAGTGTAGGGGGCGGCATAAGAATATATATATATATATATATATATATATTACTGTGAAATGCTCCTTTGGTCACGGGAACTGGTCCTTTCTAAAAAACATTCGAGCCCCACAGATTGGGCGTCATGAACTGTGGTTTTCGAATCGAGCCCCAGCGTTGGGCCGTCAAGAATGCTGTGATTACTACGAAAAACCTCACCAGAGTAAAAAAAAATATTCGAGCCTCTCGAATTGGGCACCAAGATTTGCTGTGATTCTCGCCCTGTTGAATCTCTTCTGATAATCGCCTCTTTACTCTTTCCGCCTCGGCTGCTCACCTAGTTAAAACCTTCATCCTCATTCATAAAAAAAACAAACACATTCCTACCACAAACATCAACGTTAACTCTATTTACATCAATATTCATAATACATTAAAATTTCAAAATTAAATTTTAGCATAAATATCAGTATCGTAAAATCTCAAGTTTAAATTTGTCATCAGTTTTAATTTGCATCCAGAATTAAAGTCCTGGTAGGATGCATACTAATTAAGTTACAATATGTGCAGACCTAAGTCTGAATAAAAGGGAGCATCTTCCACCCTTTTACGTTAATTAAACGGGTTAGTCTAATTGAGCTCAAAGACAGACCCAAATTTTCATCATAATCAAAACATAAACTGCTAAATACTCATTTCTACTTAAACAAGAAAATTTTACCTTAAAATTCAAAATTTGTTGTTTATACAAATTCACCACTGTCCATTTTTTTTTTATCAAACAAATTATAAAGATATCCAACACACACCAAAACATCAAAGTTCGAACAAAATTGTATAATTTACCTGAAGGTTACTGCACTCGTGGCTTCAATGTACATCGTCCTTGCTAATTCCACCATTCCAGCTGCTTTATGTTTACGTCCTCAGATTCCTGGTCGCCTTTTAAAATTCATCTACAACACCATTCGTTTAAAAAGTTTCAGGGCTTCTCAGGAACGCATCTATGTATATCTAAATCTTGTTTGTAGATCCAATCACGTTTACTAATAACATTTGATTACTCACTCCCGAAAAATAGCACTGAAATTCATACTTCTTTCCCGCTATACCCAAAACTGCCTACTTTTGTTTATTCATTTATTGTTACAAATTTGGATAATTGGTACAGTGATACTCGCAAATATAACTAGACTTTATTACCTTGTATCTTCTTTTCTAAGTGCACTAGTGCATAATAACTTGTATCGTAGCACGTATTCTGCTTGAAGTATGGTATCACATCAAAAAAATTAAAGAGCAAACTGTTTTAAAGTATTCAATAATCAAAAAATATAAGAGCAAACTGTTTAAAGTATTGAATCAAAATCGAAAATCTAAGAGAGCGAAACACCTATAATCACGGGTTTATATAATAGCTTGCCTGCACGTCGGTTTTGTCCCGCGACGGCCAGTTTTCAGAATTTCGCATTCTCTGTTCCCTTCTCGACAGTCCGGCACAGCGATTCTACTAAATTTTTGCACTCGTGCCAGTTAAATCTAAGAAATTTTCACACGGCTCGCAAACACGTCCGAGAACAACTAATTAATTTTGTATAAAAATTGTTGTGTTTTCACCTCTCATATCTGCATCTTATTTCCACCAATCGCAAACCCAGTGGCGTTGCTCAAATCACGCCTTCTATTATCCGTGTCTCAGCTTTACGCTTTTTATCCGTCTTTTTCTAACCTGGTCTTAATGGTGCAAATCGATATTCTTTACTATCGGTTATTTCAGTCCACGTGGATTCATATGTTAATATAAGCTACGGTTTATCCGACCGTTTGCAATATACGCAGAATTTTCATGTTTAACCAAACAAATTAAACAGAAATTGACTTTTAAAAATACGCAGGTGTTCCATCGTAACATTTTAACCTTCTAGATATATTTGTATGCTAGCAACGCGTCTCATATTTGGTATTATTGGGTTTTTTAAAAGCTTTTATGCATATAATACCTTAATAATCGTTCAATTAACTCCAATTAAAATAATGATGAATGGAATTGACTTCTACCCTTTAATTTTTAGTGAATACTAATAAATATTAATTATTATTTGTACATTTTGTTTAATACTCGTTACTTAAAAATTGAATTAATTAATATAAATTTTGCACGTAATTTCTTTTTGGTTCTTTACTTGGAACAATTAAATTACATACAAGTTGAGCATTTTAATTCTGCTTCTTTTTATAGAAAGCGTCTAGTGAATAATTTAAATCCCTTATTTTTAATGAAACGAATACATTTTTATGCTCCACGGTTTTAATAACGCGTATTATCTAATAAACTTCTATACAAACCCTACATTCTAATTGAATGATTTAAATCTTTACACTAGTCATTTAATTTACTTTTTCCCAAAGCTTCCTTATACACGGTGATGAAAATTATTTGATGTAATTAATTAATTTTCTACCCTGGTCTAAATTTGAGTAATATATATATATATATATATATATATATATATATATATATATTGTAGTGGTTTTAAAGGGTTAAATCTAGGAATAAACAATACAATTTCAAACACCCTGTATAGAGGAAACAACGTGCGAAATTTATTCCATTTAGTGAATTTAAAGTAACAAGTATTAACAAAATTTTACAAGTAGTGATTAAAATTTAGTTAAGTTCGTAAAGATAAATTGTAGAAGCCAATGCAAATTATTAATTAATTTAATTGAGTTTAGTTGAAAGGGTTATTACGTTCAATACGCATAAGAGCTTGAAAAATCGATAATACCACGGTGAAACGCTTTGCTAACAAACGAACAGCCGTTGAATATAAAATACCTTGAAACGTAAACTCCTAGAAATGTTGTTTTAAATCGTTTGTTAATTGAACACCTGCATGTTTTCGAAATGTCATGTTCCCCTTATTTGTGTAGATAAAAGACGAAATTCGAGGTATATCGGGTAAACGGTCGGACGGTTCGTATAAATGCTAACTAAAAGTTTCCTAAAAGCGCAGAAGGGATGGACAATCAAGGATATGCTTTGGAATGAGACAGGCATAATAACAGTTTACTTCGAAACGCACGTATTCAGTCCACATGGATGAAATAGAACGCGGACAGTAATATCGGTTTTCTACCATTCAAATAAGGTTAGAAGGAAACATATAATATGCATAAGAGAGGAATAGTGTTAATACAGGCGGGGTTTCAAGACGTCAATGAAATATCTCATTGGTCTATATAGTTAGTTGTACAACAGACAAACACGGGAAAATTTGAATGCGGGTTTTTCGGAAAATATCATAACGACGAGCTAAATTTCGAAGATTTCAAAAACGGTTGAACCAAAATTTGAGGAAGTATTATTTTAAATGAAGGATTTCGCGTGAAGAGTGGCCGAGAGGTGGCATTTTGAATTGTATAAATACTTTAAGAAAATTAATAGGGCTCTCTTAGTATTTTCATCGCTTCAGACTACGTACAGAAATTTACCACGAGCTTGTAAGTATATAAAAATTTTAAATTAAGTAGTACAGTGTTGACCTTATAATTTTGAAACGCGGATAGTGACGAGTCTAAATTTTATTAAGGTGCAACATATAATTTAACAAGCTCGTGAAGTGACGTAATGTAACGTAAACTAAAGTACGCAATTATAAGAGAAGTGTAATATACTTGGATTTGGATTTGGATGCATCGTGAATGCAGAGCATGCAGCACAACTTAGAGGGTGTTCATCTACAAATAGCTGGCAGCGGCGAGCAGAGCAGAACCACAAAACCGAGGGTGCAGGAACTTAACGGCTTCGTCAACGGAGTAGGGATTTTCAAGAAATTCCAGGTAACGCTTTAGAATTTGTTGTTTGTATAAACTATGAAAATTATTGTGATGTATGAGAGTGAACTATGAAGGTATTTTGCATTATTTTGCGTGTTGAAAATAATACGTATAACTAACTTTTATCATGGTATTTAAATATAAATCCAAAAGTGTATATAAAGCTTATTAACGTTCCTCAGGAATTTAAATTTTTTATTGTTAAGAGTACATGGGTTTTTTGAGTTTGCAGTAAGCGTATGCAAAGTAAAAAGCATACATTAATCATAAAAAAACTGGGTTATCATGAGCTCACCATACTTAGGAGGGTACTAATTAAAATTAATTATAAATAAAGAAAGAAAAATAAGGTTTTATTCAGGGCCCATTTACTCCGGTTACATTCAATGTGTTTGATATTTCAAGTTAAAATTATGGACTTTACAAAAATAAAATTTATTGTGGTGTAACTTGAGCACTGAAATGTAGATAATCTTGAATTTTATTTGTAAATAGTGGTAAATAAATATTGTATGATTGTTGTATTATTTTGTGGTTTTATTGAGAGTGTGCGTGAACGATAAAGAGTATGATAGTAAATATAGGTATCCAAGAGGAGGCCCAACTGAGCTAGCCAGGGAGCTGTGGAAGTAATTAAATGATGGAAGCAGAATCTGGGTAAGAATTTATTTTTTTTAAATTTAACTATTGTGTGAAATTTATGACGATTTTTGGGTAAATTAATAAAGTCTTCGAATGTGATTTGAGGAAGTACAATTCTTACTAGGGTACACAACAACTTTATGACGCCCAATTCGTGAGGCTCGATATTTAGAGGTAACACAGTAATTTTATGACGGCCCAACGTTGGGGCTTGAACGATTATTAGGGAGTTCCAGAGATTGATCCCAGTTACACAGCAATATATATATATATATATTGTTGTGATTATTATGTTATTAAAGGTCATATAAGGTCACAAAAGAGAAATACCTCGTGTAAATATCATAAAAAGCACAAAAACCAAACATCGAAACCCATAAATGTACATAATTCATTTATTATAGAAAAGCAAATACAAATCATCCTGCATAAAACAATAACAAGCTACAATTAATTAAAGGAAGCTCATTCCGTAATAACTTCACTACATTCATTAAAATAAATAATTTCAGAAGCAATCCAATCATCTTGGAACATTTAAAAACATTCTTAAGCTCAAAAACAAATACAAATTTAACATATTTGAAGAAAAATAACCGTGAGATGAGATTTCCTTGAAGCTAAACGTGTTTGCGTAAAGAAAGTTATAAATGCGTGTAATTTGTACCAGTTTGTAATAATCAAACATTTAAAATAAACATACTTAAATAGTATGGATATTTGAGACGATGGTAATACGTGCAGTTTGGAAGGTACTTAAAATGCCATCCTTAATAGTACGTGCGATTTAGAACGTATGTTTAATACCATTTGTTAATCAAATCATCCAAAACCCAACAGGATGCAGATACAACCCATAATTGAAACGCTTTTTCCACATACGAACAACTGATAGCGTTCTGTGAACCAATGAGAACGCGTGGAATATTCGAGAAGAAATTTGATTCTATAAAACTGACGAAGCAGATAAAGGAGGTTTATTTTATAATTCACTCGCCGACTGTGCTAGTTTAAAACAAAGCTATTACGTGAATAGAATTTAGTGAAAGTTGATAATTTTAAAAGTTGAAACTTAACAAAAATTTATAATTTTAAGTGATATAAGCAGTAGAGCGTGTGTGGTAATAAATCTATATAAAATTTTGCCGTTGATATAAACGTAAGTATGGAAATAATTAATTTAAATAAAAACTTTGCAATTTATTAACTTAGGGCTCTAAGTTGCTACTTAACATTCTAGGTCACTGGTAAAATATTCTAAATTACTAGATATATAATGCTCTAAGTTATTGGGTAAATTACTCTGAGTTATTGGGTAAAAGCTTCAAATTACTGGTTTAACACTCCAAGGTACTGGCAAACGATTCTAAATAAATGGTTAATACTCTAAGTTGCTGCTTAACATTCCAAGTTACTAGTAAAATACTTCAAACTACAGGGTTAACACGCTAAGTTGCTGGTTAACGACTCTAAGCAACTGAATAAACGACCGTTACTCAATTGAGAATGATTTCTAAGCCGAATTACAAGAAGTTCCGGAACAAGTTGGAATTTGGGGCCAGGAAACTCCAGCAAAAGAAAACCAGGAGAAATATAAGGTCAGAAATATTTATTCAAATTATAACACGTTTCATTTATAATTTTACATAATTTGTGTATATGGACGTGAGCTTAAAATTTGCATGTGATTAACATATATTGTGTGTAAAACATCAACAAAAATTGGTTTGGTACGTAGAATTATATTTAAAAAAGGGGCTATTTCTTTGAACGTTTAACAAAACTACTCGTGGTAAGATACAAATTTGTTTTGGTGTAAAAATTTATAATCGTTGTACAGGACTAATTCTATAAGAATATTTATTTTAATTTTGATTTAAAAGTTCTATACAAAGTAAATGATATTAAAAAGGGCGTAGATTTGTAAGTTGTAATATGACAAAAATTTTACTTAATTTATTATACAAATTTTGGTGAATTTCATTTGTCTTATTCAGATGTATTGGGTGTTGGAGAGGAGTCAGTGAAAATTCTTTGTTATCATATCATCGTTTCACTCTGTGCGTGATATCACTGAGCTAGTCGAGGCATAAATTTGATTGTGTTAATTTTAAATTATTTTAAAGGTGAAGAGAGGTGGCGATCAGCAGGCAATTGGTCGTTGCGCACCTGGCGAGTACGAAGATATCGTAGCAATATATATATATATATATATATATATATATATATACGTATTGCCTAAGCCGTCAGATGCGCGTGCTCTAGGAATGGGAGCTTCACTAATGGACTATTTTGAGAAAAACCATGATAATACTGGGCTTCTTCTACCATTCACTTCTGTAAGAGCCACTCGAATGAGGTTAAGTAACTTAACAGTTTCATTAATTCTTTAATACAACTTTTATCTATAGAATTAAAACTATACATATAACATTGGCAATGCAGCATTTTATCCAGTTGTGACGTCATTCTAAAGTTAAAGCAAATGGACTATAACATAAATTTCTTGTTGCAACACTTTGTTATCAGGATGCTATTAGTATATTGCAAAACACTCATAAATTAATATATTTTAACACAAAAGAAATATATTCGCAATACTAAAAATTAATAACTAACATTAAATTTTCAGTTTTAATTTTAACATTTTATCATTATAATACATGAGTGAATAGTAAATTATTTTATTATTCGTTTTAGTATGATCATTATTTGTAATGGGCAAATAATATTAAAGAACTAATAAGCAATTAAGATTAAAAATCGTGTCCGCTCTATATAAATGTCCCTTATAATATTAGCAGATATGAAATGGTGTGCATTCAATACGTCGTCTGTTGAAACATTCACTAAATATGCGTCATCACGTTATTAGTCACGCAAATTAATTGATTAATAATGAAATTTAGAACACCTTATCAAATTATTCATAAACATCTGCACGTGTGCAATCATTTGCGACTGCTTCTCTATATTCTAATTTATGTCGGCGTGTTATAAAAGAACTCGTACAATCTCGCTTCATACCAAAAAAGATATGTCCTATCTCGCATGATAATTAAAGATACACAACTATTTTGAAAACAGTTTTCAACGCCTTATGAATTAGCAATTGTCGGGGGCGATGCTTAGATTTCTATAAACGGGAGAATTACATAAAATCCATCAACATATCCGCATAAATGAGTTTTGTTTTTTTTTAGAAATCAAGCGACTAAAACTAAAAACTTCTGAATAAAAAGAAGGCAACCCGCGACGGTGTGGGCTCATCGGACATCCAAATTCGCGTTTCCATTTACCATCCGCGTCCGCCAAGTAGCGCTCTTTCTTCGCTAACGCGGGCGAGCGCGATATTCACATTCGCGCACACACACACATACACACACACACACCCACACACTCACACATGCACCCATAATCACACACCCACCCACATCCGCACCCATGCCCACCCACACTCACACCCACACCCTCACTCACACACATACAAGCCCACGCACGCGCACGCACCCACACACACACACACACAAACACACAAACACTCAAGGAAACACACACACACACGATCGCACGAACGCACGCACGCACGCACCCACCCACACACACACAACACACACACGCACGCGCATACGCACACGCACACGCCCACACACACACACACACACACACACACACACATGTGCACCAGCTTCTCCATAGTTAAACTAACAGCATCATTAGAAGAGACCTACAATTGCTTTACAAAATTATGTCAAAGTTATTGCGTCCCTGAACGATCAATTTCGTTAAAAGCGACCAACATCAGTTATTTCAAGAACAGATTCCGTGCGCAACATGATTTAAATAGATCGGCATGTAGCTTACAGTGAGATAGGCATTTTTAGACATAATGACGTCTATAGTCCATTCAATTCTACATTAACATTTGGCTGTAAATAACTTTTAATCCACTGAATTTCGCATAATTTGACCAAAATTTAAAAAAAGGCTTGTGTTAAATAATGTTAAAAAAATGCTCAAAAAATTTGCAAGAAGAACAGCAAAATCCATCTCCAGCACCATATCATGTAACGACGCTGAGATATATTCGTATGAACCAGACACTAAGCAGCGCTCCACTTTTTAATATTAGTAACTGTGCAGGTTTTTAGCAAGAAAAAGTTTTTTCATTCTTACAAAGCAAAATATTAACATTGAGGTTAATATTGAAAAATGAATTTATATTTGCTAACTACAATGTGTTTACAATAAAAGCAACTTTGAATTTCTATGCATACAGTTTTTGCATGAATATTGTAAAAACTGATTTCAAATTCTTCTTTAAATGCACATATACTGCAGCATAACTAATGGGCAATTTTTTAGGTGATCTTATTGCGGTGCGTGAGTATTTTCCGCAAGACAATTCTTAATATAAAACAAGACGGATGACTAGAAAAAGACGAACTTGAAACAATTAATGGCTGCAATATGTGTACAAAATGGCGTGATGTTTCTGATTAATAATCTGTGAAGCGAATGTTTATAGCAATTATTTATATTATATTTTATAGTATTTCATTTCGTACAAAATAGTTTATTTTAGGAATTACATAAACTTTAAAATTGTTGAATGTAGGTTTTCGTTTCCATCGAGTTCCACCACTAAGATAAAGTTTCCTAATGAGAACCGTATTTACTATTATAGTTTGTGCTATGAGGCATTTTGAAAACTCGTCTACAATCTTCCGGTAGTCGATTGCTGCATACAACTATAAAAGATACGACACTCACAATCAAACACCACATTAGTGGTGAAACTGTAGTAATAACGTAGTCTTTATACTAGACAAATAATCTTTTTAAATCCGTGATTCAATTGGTAAGATCATAAAATTAGAAATTGGAACATTACAGATTTATACTGTCAGTGATCTTACATTTTCGTTTATTCAACTACTACCTCAATTTGAATTAAAGTATCTAATATATATATATATATATATATATATATATATATATATATATATATATATATATTAGATAGTTAATTACACGAGGTAAGTTGATAAATATTATAGTATTACAGTGAATAAGATGAAATAATAACTTAGGTTTATGTATAGTTGTGTACACGATTTAAATTTGTAAATTTCTCAATTGTGTCATCGGTCTCGGTGGCGTAATTGATAAACGCATGTTTCCAGCAAAACCAGGATACAGTTTCAAGTCCTGTCCAAGACCTTATATTTTCCATCTTTCAATTACTAGCTCGATTTGAAATGATTATTTAGGCTTTGCATAAAAGTCTAAGTTATTATTTCATCTTATTCACTGTAATACTATATATATATATATATATATATATACAAAGTAAAAGGAATTATTGAAGTGACTCAAATTTAACGAGGGCATCCTGTCGACGCGTTTCGCCCTAATTGGGGCTCATCAGGACAGGAGTAGCAAAGTTGTAACATTTAACACAAACACCTTATGGGAAGTACAGCATCACCTAGCTCACAATTTGTGTCTTCGTGTCATTTCACCTGACATCGCAAGTTTTAACAACAGTCGACACGGAGGAGATGTCAGGTGAAATGACACGAAGACACAAATTGTGAGCTAGGTGATGCTGTACTCCATAAGTGTTTGTGTTAAATGTTACAACTTGCTACTCCTGTCCTGATGAACCTTCAATTAGAAAGTAATCTCGTGTAATTATAGTACTTAATAAGTACAACTTTAGGTGTTTATTAAAAGACTCATTAAACCTACTTTCTATTATATATATATATATATAATATATATATATATTTTGTGTATGGGTACAAGGCTTCTAAGGGTAGATTTGTGTTAAAAAGGGTGTATGCCAAACAACATGATTCATAAATCAGATCCATAAGTTAAAAACTATATTTTGCTGTACTTTACATATGCTAAAGTATTTACCATTTAGTTTGAAACGCATGTGCCAAAGGTAAACAACATGACTTTATGACGTTGATACAATGCACGGTACTCAAGGTTTTATACTGAGTTGAAATTTTATAAGCCATTGAAAGTACATTTGCCGTCTGAAAACCGAACGCGTCTATGGATATCTACAATCAACCAAGCGTCCAGGTCTTGTGTAAATATTTTGGCTTTTCATTTTAATAGAATCAACTTTTGGACGAATTGTAAAATCAAAATTATAAGTGAATAGAAATATAAAATATTATTGGAGAATTGTGAAGTGTTTAGGACCAATGGTAGAAATTATGAATGTATATCAAGACTATAGTGAAGGTATTTTGGACACTAGAGTAAAGACGAATTGTTATTGGATATTGTATGCGTTTAAAAATGTAATTAAGTGAGCTAAGGTTGTTATGCTTATTGCTTAGCGAAGTAAATAAAGAGATTCTTTTTCGATTATATTCAGTATAAAGACGTGTTTTGCAAACCTGCGTTAAAAGTTGTATAAATAGTTGATGAAATAAATGTTTTTTGAGTTAAATAGTCTGATTTAGTCAAGTGAAAGTATAAGAAGCATCGGTAGTATAAAATCGGCGATTATAGAAGAATATTTAGAGTGGTTAATAGTGCGACGGGAAAGCGACGATTTAGATAGGTTTGAACGAGATTGGTATTGGATTTGGGACGATTGGTTAAACGGCAGCAGGAGATTCGAGTGGATATACAAAGCAACGACGATATTAATAATTTTGGAGTGATTTGGATAGATTAAAGGCAGTAGGACATAGAGTGGATATTGAAGGAATAGCAGGGAATAGGTTGATTTGGAACAGTACGGCAGGATAGATTTGGATTGGATACGGAAAAGCGAAAGGATTGATTGGAGCACGAAGAGGAAAAATAGGAGAGCAGCATATTACAAGGAAGAATTAACGCAGGGGAAGTAGATACAACGGTTTATTCAAAATTCTAAAATTAGGGTAAATTATTTCAGATTTGGGGTCAGCAAAATTGTTAAGAACACCTGGAGGCGATACGCAAGTGAACAGCGATTGTGAATCTTTGTGAAGGTGCGTACGGTGACTAAGATCTAGAGCCAGAAACATTTACAGAAGGCATTCAGCGCAGTATAATTCAGGTAAGTATCGTGTAATATCTTAAAACGTCAAAATTAAAGTCAGAAATAGTATACATAAATTAATTTGGCACCAAGCAACATTGATCAGTAAAATTTGGCATATACAGTAAATAATTCCATATTAAAAAGGTAGTAAAACAAACGAGTGTGCAGTTTGGTTGGACAGTGCACATCTACTCACGATTGAACTCACGGTGAGTAGGTGAACACCCTGAGATAAAGGTTTCATATAGTCGAGGCATAAAATATAGTGAACAGTAAATAGATAACCAACCAAACTTTGATAAAGCACATCATATAGGAGTCATTTATTGAATACTAAAATTTAGGGGCGACGACAAAAAGTCGTGTATATAAATTTTTAAATAAATAAAATAAAAATTAAGGGCGGAGGGGTGGAGTAATAGCCAGTAGAATATATATATATATATATAAAATGCAAAAATTATTGTTTATAGCAATTTTAATAAATAAAACAAGTATATACGATGTATAAATAATCACAAACTTTACAAAAAATCGAAAGAAAGTTATTAATTATACAAAGCAAGCTAGTAATTTGCATAGCCATAAATGGCTATGCAAATATATATATATATATATATATATATATATATATATATATATACAAAGACAAGTTATTTGCAGTCCGCAATTAAAAATTGTATATAAAGTAAGATGTATCTGTAAACAAACTCTTATGAAAATAATAAGAGCCATTGACAAATACAAATCGGGCTGGTAGTTATATAGCCATTAATAAAACATTAGCTTTATTAATTTATAGGGAGAAACATCTACTGACCAATGGTTTCGACATTGTTAGCCTCATCAGAGTGGACTGTTCCCAAGAACCCTATGAAGTAATCGAAGCTATTATAATGATATAATTTCGAAACAATCACTGTACTATGGCAAAAGTAAATAAAACCGCCATCGGTGATAAAACACCAACACTACTAAAGTGTGGAAGTACAGAATTGAACCGAAACTACATAATAAATTTTAAAATGACTATAAAAGTACGTTGGGCCTTTGAGATTTGCGGAATGTTACAACAAAATTTGTTGCTAACGTAACAAACCTTCTCGTGGCGACACCGGGTTCATGCCCATAGGCAATTCAAATAAACAAAAGACAAGTTATTTGCAGTCCGCAATAAAAATTGTATATAAAGTAAGATGTATCTGTAAACAAACTCTTATGAAAATAATAAGAGCCATTGACAAATACAAATCGGGCTGGTAGTTATATAGCCATTAATAAAACATTAGCTTTATTAATTCATGGGGAAACATCCACTGACCAATGGTTTCGGCTTAGCCTCATCAAGTGGACTGTTCCCAAGAACCTATGAAGTAATCAGCTATTATAATGATATAATTTCGAAACAATCACTGTACTATGGCAAAAGTAAATAAAACCGCCATCGGTGATAAAACACCAACACTACTAAAGTGTGAAGTACAGAATTGAACCGAAACTACATAATAAATTTTAAAATGACTATAAGTACGTTGGCTTTAGATTTGCGGAATTTTAATACAATTTGTTGCTACTGTAACAAACTCTTGTTCTATTGAATCCGGGTTCATGCCCATAGGCAATTCAAATAAACAAGACAAGGTTTGTTGCAGTAGCAATAAATTGTATTATTAATTATAAGATGTCATCGAACGTAACTTTATAGTCATAATAGCATTGAAAATTTCAAATTCAGTGTATTCATTATGTACTTCACACTTTAGTAGTGTTGGTGTTTTATCACCTGATGGCGGTTTTATTTACTTTTGCCATAGTACAGTCGATTGTTTGAAATTATATCATTATAATAGCTTGATTACTTCATAGGGTTCTTGGGAACAGTCCACTCTGATGAGGCTCAAGCCGAAACCATTGGTCAGTGGATGTTTCTCTCCATGAATTAATATAGCTAATGTTTTATTAATGGCTATATAACTACCAGCCTCGATTTGTTATTTGTCAATGGCTCTTATTATTTTCATAAGAAGTTTGTTTACAGATAATCTTACTTTATATATCAATTTTATTACTCAACAACGTTTGTCTTTGTTTATTTGATTGCCATGCATGATTAAATTATTTAAATTTTTGTATCTGTATATATATATATATATATATATATATATATATACATTGAATAAGATGAAATAATAACTTAGACTTTTATGCAAAGCCTAAAAGATCATTTCAAATCGAGCTAGTAATTGAAAGATGGAAAATATAAGGTCTTGGACAGGACTTTAAACTGTATCCTGGTTTTGCTGGAAACATGCGTTTACCATTTATGGCTATGCAAATTACTAGCTTGCTTTGTATAATTAATAACTTTCATTTGATTTTTCGTAAAGTTTGTGATTATTTATACATCGTATATACTTGTTATATATATATATATATATATATATATATATATATAGTATATATTAGATACTTTGTTTCTGGACGTTATTAATATTCAATTAAGAGTAGATTTTGGGTTTGCTTTGTCCAAATGTCATAAAATATGTAAAATGGCGAAGTCATTTATTAACAACTGATGTTTCAGAAAATATGTTCCCTTAAACTTGCTTCTGTAACTTAATAGTTAACATCTTTGGAGAATTTCTTAAAACTATACTTACATTTATTAGATTGTTGGTTTTTGTGAAATTTTGTGTTGTAATGTAATTTGTATTTTTTTTTTGTTTTGGTTGGTCATGTTTTACTAACTACATTATTAATACTAAAAATTACAGAAGTGTCAATTACAAAAATATCTATTTTGGAAAATTACTAGCTAATATAGAAAATATTTTAAAGACGCACAAAGAAAATAGTAAAAACAAACTTAGAGCACAAATCACCAACAAAATCACAAATTTTTTATTGAATCTAAAAACTCAAATAACATAAGTACTATCTATAGAACTAAATGTAAAGTAAATACGTTTTTAAAAACACTCCCAGAATTAATAATCACCAAAGCAGATAAAGGAGCAGATACCGTTATTATGACACACACACAATACAACACCTTATCAGAAAAATTATTGTACGATACAACCACTTACAAAAACTAACTCAAAAGAATATTAACGACCACATTAAGTTATTGGAATCTAAAAAGATAATCACAAAACAACAAAAAAAAGGAACTCACTCAAAATACGTGTAGCTCCATTGCAAGCAGATACTACGAGCTTCTAAAAGATCCACAAACATGAATTATCACTTAGATCTATAATCTCATATATCATTACCCCAACATACAACTTAGCTTCATTTTTATCAACAATTTTAAGTAATACATTCCCAATTGAATCCAGTAACAGTATCAAAGATTACTTTACATTTGTCGAACGTTACAAACTATATGCAATCCCAAACGAATTTATTCTAATATCATTAGATAGTCTTTATTCACTAACGTATCAACAGATTTAGTTATTAACATTTTGCAAGAAAAATGGAGTACTATTGAAAAACATTGTAAGTTTTCACTTGTTTTGTTCATCAGTAGTATATATTTAGTAAGCAACAACACATATTTTACATTTCAAAATAATTTTTATCTACAAGTATCTGGTACACCCATGGGTTCCCCAATCTCGCCAATACTTGCTCAATTAGTAATGGACAATGTGATCGAAACCATAAAACCACAGTTACCCTTCAAACTAGACTTCATCGTAAAATACGTAGATGATATAATTTGCTCTACCCCAAAAGATAAAATCGAAGAAACTACTACAGCATTTAACAATGTTGAAAACTAAATCTGGTGGTATGTTAGTGAATAAAGACCTGACATCTAATGATATTAGAATAAATTTGTTTTTTATAAAAGCTAATTTTTGCAGGTTTTCAATTTTACATTTATCTAAAACTCTGATGTATGAGTTCAATTATGAGAAAATGAAACCTCTGTATGACACTAAACTTTCGTTTCTGTACATGGCCACACACTCATTGGTGTATGTTATCGAAACAGACGATTTGTATAGTGATATTAGTAATAATTTAGAATACTTTGACACGACTGACTACACCCCAGACAATAATACCCTTTGTGAACACAAAAGTACCCGGCAAATTAGTGTGTCGACGAGCTTGTCGGCCTAGAGCTAAAACTTATTGTATCATTAGTGAAAATGATATAGTAAAGAAAATTAAGGGAGTCAGCCGTAGTGTGGTGACGGATATTAGTGTAAATGATTTTAAGAAGGTGATGGTTAACAACAGTAAGGCCTTCATGCATTCAATGTTGTGTATACGAAGCAAGAAGCGCCAATTGTATACACAACTAATCAAGAAAATTAGTTTATCTGAAGATAATGACAAACGATTTTCCATTCCCGGATCTACTAACACGTATGCATGGAGGCTAAAGACATTGATCATTTTTATTCCACATAGTTTTAAATTTTGTAAGTTATAATTTTGAAATTTGTATACAGTAGTTTTAAGACTTTCCACCTTTTCTGCCCAATCCTTCAATTCCTTCGTTCCAGGCAAACAAGTGTTACCTCCACGTGGTGTTTGCTGGGCAACTACAGTGTTTATGTTAAAAGCAAAATATTGTAGGCTAACAACACACCTTCAAATTTTCCATAATCTTTTCCTTTGTTCTAGGAATTTTTGTCTAATGATAGCAACAATGAAAATTACTTGACTGTGTTGAAAATGCTTAAATGTCACCCCATCCAGTACTTAGAAGATGTGAGTATGGGGGATCGCTTACGCTACGCAAATGTTTAGAGATTTGACTATACCCCATTCACCCGATTCTTGTTATAACGGTGATTGTTAGTTAAGAATACATGAATATATTTAAAAAGTTATAATATTACTTGACGAAGTTTGTTTTACTTATTTGTAACGGTAACACAAGCAAAAGTATTATCAATAAATTTTAATTTCTGTATTACGTTCTTATTGTTAGGTTTCAGGTGGTAGTCCTCGTTAAGGTTGAGAATAACAGAGTAGGCCTACAAATAGTACAAGGTGGCGTGAGAGAAAAATGTAATAGTTGGATCATAATGGTTGTTATAGTGTAATCTGGAGGTTGTGTGTACCTTAAAAGTTACTTGAAACATGGGTAGTTGAAAGCATAGCAAGGTCTATTTATTACTTATATGAGGATTAAAGGGACGTGGAAGATGATTGAGGCGGAGGACAATTGAGGTGGAGGACAATTTAGGTAAGAGGAAGGTTGAGGTGGAGGAAGATTAAGGCGGAGGAACGTTAGAAGATGAAAGATGTTGGTTGGAGAATAAGGATGATGGAGGACGGAGGAGGTAAGAAGATGATGGAAGACGGAGAAGGTAGAAGGATGAAAAAGGACGACGGAGGTTGGAGATGATGAAGGACCGAAAAGGTTGGAAGATGATGGAAAACGGAGGAGATTGGAGGTTGAAGGAGGACGGAGGAGATTGGAGGCTGATAGAGGATGGAGATCGGAGGAGGTAAGAGGAAGACGGAGAAGATGGAGAAAGTTGGAGGATGATGGAGGACGAATGAGATTGAAAGAAAATGGAAGACGGAGGAAGTTGGGTGATGGAGGACAAAGGAAGTTGGAAGTGGATCTTTCCCAAATTCTCTGTACATGAAGTGTATTTTCAAAATAACTTTGTTAGGGCAAATATGGTATGTTTTCCATTAAACTTTCTTTCAACGATAATTTACTTTATTTGAGAGACGCGGACGAAATACCATTAAAAACATTTTCTTCCCTAGAAAAAAAAACTGAGTAGAAACACAGAAGTAAAATCTTAATATTCAGATTTTATTAAAGAATATTCAGATTTAAATCATATGAGCATTCTAATCAATGATGACGACGTCGGTTATTATATACCGCATCATGCAGTCTGCAAATATGACAGTTTGACTACAGAATTGAAAGTAGTTAGTTTTTAAAGCTTTGGTATGTACAGAATCGTGAACTTCTTTAAATAAAATTTTAATGATGAGTTCAGTCATTCAAAAAGAGTTATTTGCGATTTTGATAAATTTTTGTATTCACAATGTGGCTTTAACAGCAGATATACCCAAAATGTTTAGACAAGTTCGAATACAAAGCAGCTATATGAAATTTCAGGTCATATGGTGCGACGATCCAAATAAGGAAATTAGATTTTTCTTCTTTAAATTCTGTTACATATGGAACAACTCCAGCAAGAGATATTACTAAAATCTTGAAAAATGGATGTTTTGAACTTCGAAAATAGAGATCCAATCATTCTCATGTTTTGTCACTCACGCAATTAAATATAGACAATCATATTATGCCACAAAATAAGTTGGATAACTCAAAAAAGCTTAGTCTAATATGGAATTCAAATGAAGATAGCTTTAAGTTTCATATTAATGACACTGACAACGAATCGTATAAAAAACGCAAAGTTCTATCTTGTACAACACAAATTTTTGATCCATAGGGATTTTTGGCCCAACGATTACATTAGTAAAATTAATCTTACAACGTTTATGATCAGTAAAGTTAGATTGGAATGATATTCTACCCGAACAAAACTATCTAATCTGGTTTAATCTACGCCAACAATTGGCAGTACTAAACAATTTAACTGTACCAAGGAAAGTTATTGAATTTACCAACGATGTTGAGTTACAGCTACATGGGTTTTCGGATACAAGTGAGAAGTTCTATGGTGCTTGCGTATACCTTAGATTAAAGAGCGAACGTAGAAATTATTATGTACGACTATTTGCTTCGAAAAGTCGCGTTGCATCACTTAAGGTAATAACGTTTGCTAGATTGGAACTATGTGCTGCAGTTTTATTATAACAGTTTATATTTAAGTTAAAATCTTGTATGAAGCAGAGCAGTATATGTACAAATAAATAGAAATTATTAGAAAATCACTAAGAAACTGAAGTTAGACGCAACATTGTAAATTCAAGGATAAATCAGAAAATTTATTAAAAGTTTACAAGCAAGTAATACATTGCATTCCAGACGTAAATGATACTTCAAGTGCAGGTCACGGACAGTTAAGAAACCGCAATTACTTAGAAATTATAATTGTTATTTTGTATAATGAATAGAATAAAGAAAAAAGCAGACATGAGCTCTGCAAGTTCCCATAGACATGTGAGGGGCAGGGACAACATAAATGCCCCGGGAGCACCAGATCAGTCAGTCAGTCTTGAGTGTTACAGCTTTTACATTGTTGTTTGCTTAGGCTACTCGCCCTAATATTAATTCAATTATTATTTTATTTCGACTTAGAATAATTATATCAGTGTGTCAACATCCCATATTCAATATCTGGTTAAGAAATAAAATTTGTTACAAGAAGTTTTGGAAGAAGTTTTTAAAAAGACCGCTCCCATGGTCCGAAACATAACTCACATAGACTTTGTATATTCGTAGGCCGATTCTACTATTGTGCTGCACTCCATAGCAGCGGTCCCAATCAACTGGAAAACATTTGTTGCAAACAAAGTTGTGGAAATTCAAACTATAAATAACTATACATAACCGCAATCAAACTTGAGAATGCTCTTGTTTAATAAAATTTGTTCATCTACAGACTTTTTCAAAAGATGTTAAGCCCGGTATTAACAAACGACATTAGGGTTCGGCACCAATAAATAAACCACGACGTTAACGGAAGAACAATACAACTAAAGATAAACAAGTGCTATCAATCCTATATAGTGCTTTAATTGACCCACGTAATTAATAACTTAACTTCAACTTATGGATCTACTATTGAGCAATTTTAATTTTGTCTTCTATGAACAACTTAGCGCGGTTGATCCGAAAACCGCCTCGATCTACGATCTTAGACTCAGTCCCTTCTTTTCCACGCACTCTTTCAACCTATCCATTCCTTAACCCCACTCCTAACAACTAACATCCTTCCTCCACCCCAACTTAAACAATAATTATTGGGATATACAAATTTTTCAGTATAAGAACAGTTATGCCCTAAATAAACCTTAACTAAATTGATAAATTACAATACGTTAGAATTAGTTACATGAACTGGAAAAACTAGAAATCGCAATCATTAATGGGAAAACTGTAAGGTTTAAGGTTATAAACATTTTGAACCCCAAACTGGACACCGAGGAGTCTCCAATATTCTCATACGCATTTTTATCAACGATCTTTTGAACCGTACAAGGTCCTAGATAAGGAAGGATAAACTTGCGTATATCTTTATCTTTTACAGAAGATAATTCATGGGTATGCACTAAGATCTTATCCTCTATCTTAAATTTCGTAAACTTACGTCCTTTATCATGATTAGTTTTGCTAGATTGTACTCGCTTCATGAAGCGTGATTTGGTCAACGACACAATATCTCCCACGAGGTTATTAGAGGAGGTAGTTGTTCGTTGTACAATGGAGATAGAAAACAAAGTAAGAGATAGATAATTTTTAGCGTGTATGCAGAAGTGGGATGAAAATAACAAATGTCAAGATAGGTGTAATTGAAACGGTAACTATGTCAGCTGGAATGGATATACACAATGTTATTGGAATGAGATATTTGAATACCACAAAACGATTTAGTACGGGAGTGTTGTTGCGAGCGTTAAACTTGTGTTTAGAAGAAAATCGTGTCGGTTAGCGGATAAAATACATAGAATTAGTTGTACGTGAGTTTTGTGTGGAGCATATATTGGAAAACGGTGCCCTTACATGAGATTTTCCAATGTTGCACCCGAAGGTACTACATTGGCCAGGAAGCGAGTTTTTTTACCTAAAACATTTTGAATTTTGCCGAACCCTTGCTGTTCGAAGCAAGATAGGGATCTTTAACGTGCGTGACAACACTCACACACTGGACCTCCATTTTACCTCTCACCCGAACGAGGGAGTATTTTTGTGAAAAATGCTCGCCTAACATTTTTTAAGGGGATCGTGTCGGGATTCGAACTAGGGACCTTGGACGTAGTAGTCACACGCTTACCAACTACGCCACGGAGCCGTCAGGAAAACTGTGGCCGTTGGAAGTGAAGTGATTTTAAGAATTGTGTACGAATGTTTGTATTGAAGGAAATTTGAGGAACTGTGGCAGGCTTTGAGGGGTGGTGGAACTAATTATAAACCGACGCACATGGATAGGAGGCTCTCTTAGTTCTCAACCACCTTACAGCCCTTATGCTTTGACAAAACTACGTCGTTTTTCATTTTCGTTAAGCTGACGGCTCCAACGCTAAAATGCTTTTACCGTTTGCATAAAAGTTCAATTAATGTACGCCAATTGATGTAAGTAAAACTGTTGGATTTTAATTCTCACTGACTGTGCCAAGTAAGCAATTTGAAATGGAGTAGATGTCAGTATTTGCTTAGTTCTGGCTGATTACCATCAATTTATGGTATTAGTAGAAGAAGTTTGGAGGTTAGATGACTTATCAAATTGGTAGCCGAGAAGACTTCTTCGTGATATGGTTGTAGCTTGCAGTTGCGGTTATAGCAATCCACATTGGGGTGTCCCTGAATGCAGCAGTTCTCGATACAATGGTAGCTGGCCCGTGGGTGAACATAGAATCCAGCTAGCTGATGCCTTTCGTTGTATATGTGCGTAAATAAGTTCTTAATGACTTGGTGCATTGGGGGTATAATTTTATGAACTAAAAGGTTAAACAGGAAAAGAGGTACGGATTGAAATTTTTAAGTTGAGTTATTTTTACTGTATTTTATGTGGGAATATATGTTAAGGAGTGATTTATAACATTTGTAATATCTGATTTATATACAAGGTAAAAGGGTCATTGATGTACAAAAATTAGCATGAAAGGTTAAGGTTTTACTATGAGCTCATATTGAAACAGGGTTAAAGTAAGAAATGTGGTAAAAATCTATTACTATCTCTGATTTAATTAGAAGGAAAAATTTATCTGAGGTAATTATCTGATATCTGATAATTATCTGATATCGAATTGTACTCTTAAGGGAGTATTTTTAAATGGGATGTATATAATTTATAATTAATGTGTGAAAGAGTAGTTTAATTTTGATTTTGGCATGTACTTTCTTTCTTGTATGCTAATAAATGTAGGCTATTTACTTTCGCAGGGTTTTATTGTCGAGTAATTGGGTTTTTTACTTCAGGAAGCAGCTGAGCAGCCGTGGAAAACTTCATTAAGCAAAGATAGTATTTAAAATAAGTACATCATATCACCACAACAGTGGACTTGTAGTCAGAAGCGCGTTGCAATTAATAGACGCCCAATCGTGGGGCAGGAGTAGTGGTATTTTAACAGAAGAGGCAGCGCATCGTAGCAATTAATGGCTCCCAAGTCGTGGGACTTTGAAGCAGATATCTCCAACCAGCTAGAGTTCGTAGCAATATATATATATATATATATATATATATTTATATATTTTTATATATATATATATATATATATATAGCAGCAATCAAAGAAGATCTACAAACATCAGGCATAACACAGGCAGATATTTTGGACAGAAGAATGTTTAGAAATAATATTACTAAATGGGAAGTTGGTAAAAGGAACATTCTCAAAAGACCAGGAACAGCGTGGTCCGATGACAGAAAAAGGGCCCATTCAGAAAAAATGAAACTAGTCTAGGCACAGAAAAAGGCCAAATTATAAAAAAAACATAACTAGTACCTCGCGTGGTCCTATTGGGCTTATACGTGTATAATAATATAATAATAAATAATATATATACAGGGTGTCCCAAATTGCTGGAAATAAAGCTACCACGTATTGTTGACGACAAAATAAGTCGATTGGACTCAATTTACCTATATGCCAAAGTGTACCGTGTGTCCGTGAGAAAAGTTCAAACACAAATTCAGTTGGTCGTGGACACAAAGACAACACCTTCTTTACAACAAGTGTTCAATGTGAACTCCGCCTTCATTAGTGCAATCAATTCGACGTATGAAATTGAAATGCGCCCATCTTAAAACATCATCGTTTTGTCATAATGTGTTTACAGAATTTTGAATTCTGTTCCACAACTGTTCAGGATTATTAATTTGAACTTTGTACACTTGTGTTTTTAACGCTCTCCAGATGAAGAAGTCGCAAGGATTTAAGTCAGGAGAACGCGGAAGATATGGAACGGGTGCTTCGTGGCTTTTACCAATCCATCTACGGGTAAATTATTCATTAAGATACTTTCTTACCGCACGTGTAAAATGAGGTGGTGCACTGTCGTGCATGAAAAACGTGTTTCGACGCAGATTAAGGGCCAAGTCTTCTAATAATTCTGGCATACTTTCTTGAAGAAATCGAAGGTAACTATCGCCATCCATCCAAATAGGCAATCGGAATGGCTCGACCATAAAATTGCCAATAATTCCGACCCAGACATTAACTTTAAATTCTATTTAATAATGTCTACTTTTAATAGCATTTGGATCTTCATCTGCATACACATCCTCATTGTGCAGGTTCGTCATGCTACGACGTGTAAAACAAGACTCATCAGTAAATAACATATTAGTGTGGAATCCGTTGTCAACAACCCTGCGTTCCGAAACAATTTGTAAAAAATTTAAACGTGATCCGTGACCAAGTGGCAGTAATTCTTGCACTGGCTGAATATGGAATTGACGAAGTAATTGATCTCTAATGATCCGATTTACGGTGCTTTTTAATATATAGGTAAATTGGATCCAGTCAACTTATTTTGACGTCTGCAATACGTGGTAGCTTTATTTCCCAGCAATTTTGGGACACCCTGTATATAATAAGTGCATTGTCGAACTAAAAATAATACAGAATACAGTATGTAATACAGATTAAAACAAAGTAATATAGGATAATAAAATAATACAAGCATACATGCTGTTGTAGTATAAAGCATCGGAACGGAATATAGATATAAAATGCTAAGCGTCTTAGTGTAAAATCGTGCAAATAAATAAATAGTAATTGTAGTTCAATTTAATTTAACCAACTTGATTAAGAAGTCAAATAGAAATCAAATAATATTGGAAGAACCACATTACAAACTTCGTCCAAATTCAGTCTTCAATACAGCGTATGGGCGAAGTCAGTATATATTCAACCTATTTAAAAGAACATTAAAGTAACTTGAAACAAGTTTTTGACAGACTTCAAAATCTTAACTGAAAATACAATTAGACAAATGCGGCTTTTTTTCTAAACAATGAGAGTTTTTAGGACATATAATTAATTACACCTTAAGGTATGAAACTAAATTTAAAAAAAAATAAGAGCTACGAGTGACTTCCCAATTCCTCAGACAGTAAAACAAATAAAATCATATTAGGAATAGGCTATTATAGAAAGTTTAATAAAAATTTTGCAAAATTGACGAAATCCTTTACTCGATGCCCAAAAAAGTATAACGACTGCACATACACAAAAGTTTATAAATTCTTTCAATGTTTCTAAAACAAAAATAGTAATAACTAATGAAACGCTATTTCAACACCCTCATTCTTCAGAACTATTCAATTTAACAGCAAATGCTTCAAATTTTGCTATAGGTGTAATCTTATCACTAGTATCAAAAGAATCGAACCTTCCAGCAGCTTATGCGTCTTGTACTCTAAATCCAGCAAAATGTAACAATACTACGGTCGAAAAAGAACTTACTATTTGTATGGGCTACTAGATATTTTCGATCTTATTTGTACAAACTGAAATTCAAAATAACAAGTAACCATAAACCACTACAATGACGATTATTTCTCAAAGAACCAAACTTTAAATTAGTTCCTTGGAGACTGAAACTCGAAGATTATGACTATGAACTGATCTACAAAAAAGAGGTAAACTAACCACTAAGGCAGATGCATTTTCTCAAGTTGAAGTCAATCCAACCGGCTGCGCCAATTTTGTTTCCTTGTTACAAAAACTCTTTGAAAATATTTTATTTATAAGAACGAAACTAGTATTGTAGTATCAAACGCAATTGATATTGCAACTGTGTTCAATGATTCAACTATAAACGTTCATGATAACAAAGCCTTTCTTAATTTTTCATTCTCTTTTTTTTCTATTATTCGTAATCATCTAGGAATTAACTCAAAAATTATTTTAAAATATTCATTCTTGTACTCTCTTAATTTAACTAAGATACACTATGAATTATAACATATTACTAACAGTAAGAAAATACAATGAAATAGTCATATCAGGCGTTCTTAGTTTAAATAAGATTATAAATCGACTATGAGTATTGATAATAATAGGATAATATAATAAACGGACCACATTATGATTGATTTTTACTTACTTATTTAAAATATCAATATCATTACGCACGTCTCTGCAAGATAAAAAAGAATGCTGTTAGAAATGTTTGTAAAAATATTCTACCTTACTTTTTTCTTAACTTAGAGTATGTTTTGTAAAGAGAAAGATTTGCGAAACTAAAACATTGCGGTAGGAAGCTTAACTATTGAAGCATTATAAAGCGGCAAATTTTAACGGTTTTCTTTTTCATTTTGTGCTTGAGAAAGGAATTAAATGAATAAATATTCAACAAATTTTTCAAACATCTGTTACTTTATGGATTTTATGTACAATCGGAGTGGTAACTCAGTTCATGGAATCGCGGTCTAGTTCCAAATTTTGACTTGTGTGCTTATTACATGAAAAAGCTATTACATCCTCATGTAGCAGATTAGTATTAGGTATGATAAGGGTAATCGGAAGTGCTTGGTATAAAGATACGTTTAGTAACATCCCATGTATCGAAAGTGAGGCAAACTAAATCAATCAAGTTAAAAATGAAATTTTCAAAATATATGGTATGGTCAAACCGTACAAAGATCTTTCTTTTTGTAATTAGCATCATATTTTGCGTAAGTGCAAGTTATTAAATTTTATTCTAGCCTAGATAGTTTTTATACTGCACAATTTGCAACTGCACTATTTTTTCACTAGGTTGTTTTATCTTGTACTAAAAAGTTTAGTTTTTTTGATAGCATGAGAGCACAGCAGATCACACGTACTACCCATCCCCAACAAAATGACAGATGTATAAGGGAGTAAATTCCCTTCGCGCGCTATTGAATTTTCTTGTCGGAAATAATGTTTAATGCATCTTTTATACTGGCGCAACAAAACACCACTTAATTTTTTTATTTTTTACCTAATACCGTATTTGTAGATTTATTCTTTACTTATATATAACATATAACATATCTAATCAAACTTTATTAAAAACTTTTGTATGTATGTCTTCATTAGCTCTTTAATGCATAATTTTCTTAAACTAATAAATAAAAGGTATAATGTACGTTTTAATTTTATTTATTGGTGAAAAATAACAAAAAACTAGTTTCATACTAAATATGATAAAAACGCTAAAAGTGACTTTCGAAAACAGTTGTTATTTTTATTGAATCACAAATTCACACCACATTTTTCACGAACTGTCTGTGAAAATCCAGAGCAAGTTGAAAATTTACACATATTTCTCGTACACCATGTCAACTAGTGCCCTATTCGATATAGACGTACATCTGTAGGGAGGATGTGATGAGTTGGTTCCTTTGTTTTTACAGAAAGCATTTCTTCTACTGTAATAGAAGATGGCCGTCCGTATTTAATGTTGGTACTTTGCGCAACTAGGCGCAGACATTTTGCACACTTCTCTAATAACCATTCTCTCAGCCGTATAAACAGAAACATGTTAAAAAATGTTTTGTAATCCTCAAGTTATTGAATTTATAGGAAACTTAACTATATAAAAATTAATCAGCTAATTTCACGAGAAGCGTTTTAGCTACTTCAAAGTTGCTTCCAGAGCGCAACACAAATTGAAGGTGTTCATTCTTCTAAACTAAATTTTCACCTAATGTATTCAAATCAAACATTAATAAATCAAAGTCACCTTCAATTTATATCATAAATGTCAAACTTGAAATTTTTATTATTTTGACAACGATCTTAGGTCATGAATCCAAACGTAAATAAATACGATTTTAACAACTACGAGTGGTTTAATTCCCAAAGAAAATCAAGGAGAATACAATAGTTTGTGGTTTAATATTTTACATTGCTGTTATATCAGGGAGTGTATCAACTCAGTTTTTATTATCTTAAGTTAAATATTATAAAATATACTATATAGTGAGAAATACGGTAAAAAATGGAAAATAGATTTGATTTCCTTTTTGAATATTATTGCATAGATTAAGAAATGTAAATAACCTTTGATTAATTTCGTGGATAGTATTTGTTTTTATAAAATATCAACAGATAACTATTTTTTAATAAAACAGTTTCAATAAATAATATATTGTACGTATTATCAAAGCATTCTATTAGATGCAAAATAAGCAGAAGCAGGAACCAACCTTGACGAGGCAAGTCTAAAATTCTCAATATAGATTAGACATAACTGGTCGTAATCTAACCACTAGCGACGTCAAAAACTAATATTTCTTGATGAGGTAGGAAAATGGAGCAGAGCGTGTTTTAGTATTTTTGCACAGGTTTCCGAGATTTGGAAAAATAATTACCATTTCTTGCTCTTGGTGAGTATATTGTGCTGAGCTATATTGGCCTCAAGTAAATTTACTCCACCTATACGTTTATTATATTAATTAATAATGTACGGTCAATTTATGTTTGTTCAATTTTGTGCGTTTGTCAAATCTTTTTACAGACGTGATTAGCAGTTGTCCACTAATTCATTATTAGGTTTCCAGTCCTGGAACTAATTGGACGCGTACCCCCATTGTTTCCTATTCTGAGCTAAATAACACATTTCCCTGAAATTCCTACAGCCTACATCTTTCACTATATGTGCAATAGTCTAATCTAGGTGTACCTGTACCTCTCTATTTCCTTTCTCTGTTTCTGATACATCGCACACTATTATCGTATTCCTTAGAACGTATCCTATCATCCTGGTTCTCCTATTTTTAATGTTTTCCGCATATTTCTTTATTCCCCTACCATTTCTAGTACCTCTTTGTTCTTAACTTTGTCTATCCAAGATGTTTCAATCAAACGTCTGTAGCACCACGTTTCATCTTTTCCTTGTCCGCTTACCCTACTGTTCACGTTTAACAGCCGTACAGTGCTGTGCTCCACACATATGCTTTCAGTGGTTTTTTCCTTATTTCCATGTTTGTTGTTTTCGAACATAGTAGTTGCTTTTTCTTGTTAAATGTTTAATATATTTTGCACTTCTCGCATTTTACATTATTTGGCTTCCCAGGTAACAAAAATCCGTAATCATTTAAAAAATCTTATTTTCATATTTGTATTCGTGTTTTTAACTCATTTTGCCCTCTTTTACATACTAATACTTTATTTTTATTTTTGTTAATTTTCATGCCGTATCTCTTTTTTCTTAATGCTTGCATTTCATTAAGAGCTGCTTCTAACTCTTCTTTACTGGATGCTAATACCGTTATATCGCCTGCAAATCTGAGCATATCGATATTATTTCCCTGCATTATAATTTCAAATATATTTCTGGATTTAACAATAATCATTGCCTTTTCTATATACAAGTTAAAAATTAATGGGGGATAGCGCACATCAATACCTCACTCCGTTTCTAATATTTACTTTTCTATGTTCCTGTTTTAATTCTATTACCACTGTTTGTACAAGTTTGAATAAGTTACGCACTATCCGTCTATCCCTATAACTCATTCCCATCTTTTTGAATATTGCGAACATTTTTTTCCACTTTATTTTGTCGAATGCTTTTTCCAGATTTCCAACCCTAGATACACACTTTCCCCCTTTTCTATTGTTTTCTCCAATATCACCCTCAGAGCTAAAATAGCCTACCGTTTTCCCTGTTTCGCCTAAACCCAAATTGATCTTCTCCCTGTATTTCTACAGCTTGTTTTTCCATTCGTCTTTAAACAATTCTGGTTAATATTTTTGACACGTGTGCTGTCAGACTTATTGTTTCAAAATTTTCACATCTATCTGAGCTTCTCTTTTTTTGTACAGCTACTATAATGTTGTCGCAAAATTCTACTAACCTATTTCCCCTGTCGTTTCTCGTGCCTAAACCAAATCAACCTACTACCGCTCTTTTCCTACCCTCACCTACCAACCGCATTAAAATACCCCGTTATTATTAAATTTTTATGTCCTTTTACGTATCTTAGTATGTCTTCGATATCTTTGTAGATCGCTTCTACCTCTTCCTCACTGTGGCTGGAAGTGGGCATGGATACCTGTATTATTACTGTATTTACCGGTTTAGATTCCAATCTAACCATGGGTATCGTTTTTTTGTAAGTAGTTTTCTACACAGGGCCCTATCTGTTTTTGCATAACTATCCCCATCCCAGAATTTCTTTCCTCTGTTTGTGTATGAATTACCCTAAAGTCTCCACTTCAAAAATATTCCGCCTCTGGCCACCGAACTTCGCTGATCCCTACTATGTCTAGTGCTAACCTATCCATTTCTGTTTAATGAATAACTAACTATAAGTGTGTAGGTTCTAGAAACAATAGTGAGCAATTCTAATAACCATTTTATTCAAATTCTTACAGAGTTTTGGAATTCATCTAATGTATTACTCCTTGACCTTTATACAGGAAGACTATAATGGACCTGAAATATTCGTGTCAAGCCTGCTACATGTTCCACCTGCTCTTTTAACGACAATTGGGTCATTCATGGAATTAGGAGCAGTTTTAACATTCATTACCGTTTTCACAGAAAGCAAGCGTCTAACTTTTTGGGTGAGTATTTATATTTTTAAAAATGTATTACTATTATTACAAGACGGGTTCGAATCCCGACACGCTCACTTGAAAAATGATAGGCGAGCATTTTTCACAAAAATACACCCTCGCTCGGATGAGAGGTAAAATGAAGGTCCCGTGTGTGAGTGTTGTCACGCACGTTAAAGATCCCTACCTTGCTTGGAACAGCAAGGGTTCGGCAAAATTCCAAATTTTCCAGGTAAAAAAACTCGCTTCCTGGCCAATGTAGTACCTTCGGGTGGAGCATCGGAAAATCAAATGTAAGGTTGATGTTGTGAAACCAGTTCACCATCCATGTTTAGAAACTAGCTTCGCTAGTGTTTCTGGTTATCTTTCTTTAATTCTTACTACACCTTGGTCTACCTTTAATACTTTAATTTAACTCACTTGCTATAGAGAAAACCTATTTTTAGTACTTTAATTTAACACACGTGCTATTGAGAAAATCTACATTGAATACTTTAATTTAACACACTTACTATTAAGAAAATCTAAGCATTACTTTTTTTAATGATTTTTATTACCTGTTAGCTACGAAATGCGCACTTTGTGGATCCTTTATAAAATTTGTTCTTTAAAATATAACGTAAATTTAATGCTTTTCTTTGTACGTGTGAATCAAGAAATTTTAATTTATTTTCATTGTTAATAGATAGTCGTGGGCGATGTGTTTTTTTGTTTCTGTTTGGTATATAGGTTAATCTCCCCCACTCTCCGCGGTTGGTAGTTAGCCTGGTGTTTACTTTTCTTCCGGCTACGTCCAGGCACGTAGCAAATTAATAAACCTCAAAATTAACAGTTTAGTTTAACCTTGGTTTAGATGGATTTAATCTCAGTTTGCAGAACGGTGCAAAGCACTTTTTGACTTTTAACCAGTGTTTAAGATGTTCAAGATGTACTGGGCAAACGATCTTTACATTTTAACAACTCTTTTAATTTCTACTGATTTGAGAATTTCTCCATTAGTTTGTGGTGCGTGCCATGAACTATTTATTGTAAATAAGCTGAATTAGTGCTGTAGCAATGTATTCTTAATAGTATAAATAGTGTAATAAGTTTTAGCGAATTGAATAATAATTTTGTTCAAACAATAATTAAATATAATGAGCACTAAGTGATTTAAACGTTAATAGAATTAGAATAGCTTATACATAAAGTATTACTGTTATGAAATGAAATTCATTAAATTAATTGAAATTGCAGTTAATTACCTTCTGAAATCTGAAGGAAATTAATGGGTACGTTATAATAATTATAGATTATAGGAGTTGAATTATCACTCTTTTATGTTTTGAAATTTTGGATCAACAACCGACCAGTTTAATTTTCTTTTTTTGTATTAATCTACTAACTAAAGCGACCTTGTATTGTGTTAAGTTCACTATTCAGCTTTCATCATTGTGTAAAATAAAGCTAAAAGCGAAAAGTAATTTAGATGACTTCCACGATGTATAACTTTTTTTTTAAAAGCGAGAAAAATACTGGGAGAAGATATGAGTTAGAAAGATCGAAAAGGAATATATTCGGAAAAGAAATATATTCGGAAAAAAAAAGAAACAACTAAGCAACTCTCCAAATTTCTTTTTTGAAGCACCCGGTATATATACATGTTAATAATGGTAACATTAAAGATCGTTTTATAGGGTTTATAAGCGCAGCAAAAGCTACTGCTAAAAATTCAACTACTTAATATTTAACTGAACTGGAAAACTTAATGTTACCGTTAGAAAACTAAGTAGGCCAAGGATACGACAACGGTGCCAAGAGGCGTGGAGAACAAAGTGGTATTCAAAAAGAATTTTGACTGCAAATACTGAATTTTTGTACCCTGTGATAGCCGAAACTAGAATTTAGTATTAGGTGATGTCGCATCTCCTTGCGTACAATCTCAATCCCTTTTTGTGCTTTTAGAGCGACTTTATTTGCTGTTTCTGGTTCTGACGAAAGGCGAGCGAATTTGAATGGAAGCGTTAATATTTCGCCGTCTTTATTAGAAAAAAGGTAGGAATGTAGAGTAGAAACAGTAAAGGCTGTGAAATATCAGTTAAATGATATATGCGGTGCTCTTAAAAGTTTAGCCAAAAAAATGATTGGAACCTTAATTAGTGTATGCCAATCAATAGAATAAAAATTTTAACCTCATTTTGTTTCTTAATCTCTTTAACAATATGGTACAACATACTGCACAAAATTAATTTAACTAGCAAGATGTGGCAGGCCAAAAACATGCATTTCACTATTACTTAATAACATTTTCAAGCATTTATTAAATGGATAGACGAATGTCAAAATATTGGATTTTAGTTGACATTAATTGAGGTAGAAGAATTTGTTGAAAAAGTGAAAATTAAACCAACATCCAATTTAAAAGAAGCAAACAAAATACATAATTTTCTAATAATGCAAAAAATGCTGAAAGTTTCCAGCTAGCAGCAAGTACCTATAAGAATAATTTTTTGTTTGTGTGATTGTTGACACTGTTAGAGGAAGTGCCCACGGTCGATTTGAAGCTCTTAAAACGTGCAGTAACATATTTACCTTTATCTATTAAATTCAAAATTAATAGATATAATGGATCGGTCAATTCTAAACACTGCAAAGATTTGGAGATTTCATTAAGCGTTGATGGAAACAAAGATATGGATAGATTATAGCCATAAGAAGAGAGCGTTTGATGGTGAAACCAATGAAGTTTTCGCATTAAAATATATCATTGAAAACGATTTAAAAAAGGCTTTTTCCAATATTTGTGGTGCTCTAAAATTTTGTCTGCAATTTATGTAGCCCTTTTCTCTTAACATTTGCTTTTCCAATGCTTCACCCGAGGTACTACATTAGCCAGGAAGCGAGCTTTTTAACTGGAAATTTTGAATTTTGCTGAACCCTTGCTATTCAAAACAAGGTAGGGACATTTATCTTGCGTGACAATACTCACACACCGAGCCTACATTTTACCTCTCATCTGAACGAACGGGTATTATTGTGAAGAATGCCCGCCTAACATTTCTCAAGCAGTCCGTGTCGGGAATTGAACCTGAGACCTTATGCTTAGTAGTCACACCCGAACCAACTAAACCTTGGGGTCTCTCAAGCTATGCCTCAGAAAGGAACGCTTCCAGATTGAAATTAATAAAAGGTTGATCTCATCCAAGATTAAAACGGTGTTGTAGTGGAGGTACCTAGACGGTTTTTCAAGGTGAACTTCAACAAGATGTAACGCAGTGTGTATATAATATTGCAATGGTAGAATTATTTCACGATTATGTTCATGTTGGAGTTATTTACTAATAAGTGACTGAAGCATAATTAAAATTATAAAAGACGTGTAAAAACATTGTTGTTATTAGGTAAGGTTATTTTATGTAAATGTAAGTGTATAAATACTAAGTTGCGGCTACTAGTTTTTTACATTATGACAAGAAGTACCGCTATACAAACATACATTCGGTGCAGGAAAAAAACGTCTTACAAAAAGAGGAAAGCTAGAATCCGCAAGAAATGATTCAAAACAAAGACGACTGTTTGTTTTTCCTTCCTCGCCTGAAGCACCACTTAGATATTTTAATCAAAATAAAAATGTAAAGCAAAATCAATCTGGATCACAAAATAAAACTATTGAGCGCTTAAATCTGCTTATTATTTTATGAACTATGTTACGTTCACTTTCGACGATAAATTAAAACACACCCTTCATTGTCCTACATTATTCATTCACGTAGATTCTGTTTCAATGCTCCAACAACATCCTGTATATTTTACCTTCCTACAATAAGTACGCTTCCTAATAATTTGCATTTAACTTTATTTATTTAAAACGAAAAGCTCTTCTACAGTCGGATAGTCGGTACCTTGTTGTAGGTGTCAGTTGGTTTGGCCCATATTCTTATAGCGTTAATTATTTCGTATATTTCTTCAACCTAGACACTCGTTGAAATAAGGTATCATGTTATTTGATAAAGCGTGTTTCAAATCGCTAATGACACCTGGATTTGATATCGCCGGCATGGAAACGATTTAATATTCATTTTCCGTTTCGATATACGACCGTGAGAAATTGACGTTTCCGTATTGACGAACTTTTTGTGCATACACTGTGTGGTGAGTACTTTTAATTTTTTTTTTAAATATATACTTTCCTTTGTGAAGGGTCTAATCTGTGACTACACTCTTTATAGCTTCTTCCGGAGGATAGTAGTACCTGTTACCTTGAACCTAATTGATGAGGCGATTGCCGCCCCTTTTTATGTGACACAAATTACGTGGTACTAGGCCCCGCTGCCCCGCTCCGGCCCTAAGGAGGGTGTGATAGGTCTAGCATCATCGACACGTTGGTGTGTGTTTATCCACTATTTCTTTATATGGGCTCTATAAATTGGTCGAACCAGTATATTTCTGTTTTATTGGATGACTACACTTTGTAGTTTTAAAATGATTATCTGTATTTGAGATGATACTTATTATTGATATTGTAATTATTGTAACGATTTTATATATTTAATTTTGTATTTAAGATGATTTAGAGCTGTTGTTTTTAGAGTTGTAATTTCTTTTTGTTTTTCCGTTACTTAATATAGGCGGTAGATACCTAAAAACGGCAGTTCGCCATTTTAAGAATTGATTTCTACTGGTTTTTCCTGATATATGCATATTGTGATTATTAATTATTTTTGTTTTCATTTATTGCTGGTACTACTATTCTTGAGTAACATGTTTTTTTAATTAGAATTTTTTTTAACGTTTTGTTGTGAGTGATGAATGAGTGCGTATATTTTTATTTCAGGCATTCTTTTATTTCTGTGTGTGTAATACCCCGCCTACTCGCCAACTGAGCCCGGGCATTCTTTCATTGTTCTGCCAGCTACGTCAATGTACGTAGCAACTACTACATCAAAATCGTCAACACTGGGGGAGCAAGAACAAAAGGTGCCTCTCAAGATGATCAAGACGTTCATAATCGGGATTATTGTGAATTTACATCAGATAAGGGTAAAACTGTACTATTGATTCACTTTTGTTTTATACTATTACGAAGAAAATATTAAAACGCAAATTGATGTGATAGTAAGCTCAAAATTTTAGACTTGAAACTGCAAGCATCCCATGATGAAAAACCAAAATATTGTAGTAAGTACACAAGAGCTAAATGTTGCAGTAAACCCACTTGTAAAATTTCCAACAGACAAAGCACGTTTTGACAGCATTAATTTAAAAATTGTTGCGGGTTTTGGAACATTAAGCTTTTAAAATTGGAAGTGCCCAAACGGAGCAAGAATTCCGTAACAAAATAAGGAAGCAGCGGCCAATTACAGTGGTGCGGGAATGGGTTCCAATAGCAATAAATAGCAGGAAACTGAGTGAAATTGAGTAATGATCGAAATTTTACCTAGGTACGATTTCAAGCTACGTTATTACTAGCACTTACCTTGTTAGATTTTCAATTCCTCAAGTTTAAAGGATGCCAACGACGTCTGGGGTAATAGGAATTCCTCTGGCCGACATCTAAACCAGCGGATTGTGCATTCTCTTAGTGAAATGGTCACCTGGCCGCCTTAACAGTTAAAACTACTCTCCATTAACTGGCTTAAATCAATTCTACAAAAACGTTATTTAAACATTTCTGTGAACAAATAGACATAAAACAAAGTTGGAAATGTACATACAGTAATAATCCTATAACAAAAGTATACATTAAACAAAAATTGGTAAAATTCATTATCAGTTAATTTTTAATACATATAATCTTTATGATCTTAATTACTTATTTTTAAATTTATAAGGTCTAAACCTTATATTTCAAAAACAATGTAATGCTACACATTGGGAAGTACTTTATAAATGATAACCAAAAATATAATTTCAATTACACATTTATTTTTCTAACAATTTTACCTTGCAAGTCCTGAATTCCATTTAACTAAAATATCAATTCATGCTTTAGGGCCTCGAATTCCAAAATACTTAGCTGGAAAACAAACCGTGTTACTTTGTAAAACTCGGTTTTTATTGCGTCTTGCATACATTGTAGCTATCTGCAGTTATATTGTGTAGGTGTATTATTAATGGAATATTTTTAATATACAAAAGATTTTTTAATATGTTATAAGAAATGTATTGAAATTTGTTTTTCTTTTTGGTGGCTTTACAATAATTAACGAATTGGAGTTTAATTTCAAATGTATTATACAATAATATGTTGTTTTTGTGATTTCTAAATTTATGATTTTTATAGAACTATTATTTATTGCAATAATTTATTAAACATTATCATACTGAAATCAAAATTACAAAGGGCGCATCAATAATAAGTTTTCCGTTATAATTTACTTTTCCCCTTTTCTCATCTGATTTTTATTTTTTGTAACGCCCAAATATTACAAAATATATGATAAAGAATTATTATTAATTTATAATACTTATCACCTAGACCAATTGATTTCTCAAATGAAAGTTTTCCTATTTATAAAATTAGAAATTGGCAATTTATCAAATTGCTCTACTTCTTTAAAAACAAATTAGGAGAAATAGTTGCTTTTCCATAGCCGGCATACTCATTGTTGGTAATTATTTGTATTATCATTCGACTAGCACAGGTATGTTTAATTGGAAAAAAGTCCAAATAAAATTAAGAATATGCCTAAAATAATTCTCATCGTCAATACTGTATAGCCGTTCCTACAGTTTTTCAGAGGTATACAGGTGGAAGAATATTCTTTTGAAGTTATCAAGACTTTATCTAGGTCAGATTTACCTTTTCACGGCCATTCTGGCGATATAAGCAGTAATTGTTGTGGCGTATACATTTGTTGTGTTTTGGTTTGTCTGGGGTCACGTTGTTAATGCCTCGTAGCAGCAAAGAAAACATTTATTTACAAGTTAAGAATACGAACTAATTATACATTAAAGGCATTGTACACAAAGAAAATATTTACAAAAGCTACTGTGTGTGTAATTATAACAAGTGTCTTTAATTACTGAAAGTACTTTAGTTTGTAAAGTTGCGGAGGACCTTTCTACATAGTAGATTTGTGTGTTGCGGCTTCATGATGAAGATCTGGATCGGGCGTCGCGTAGAGGTTGATGTTCATCGTTACACTGAATGCGATGCGACACTTCATGGACATGTTGCAATTCGCATTTCCATAACCTTTTGTACCTAGCAGCTGGTAGACGGAGACGCTGACATACAACGATATCCTTGGTTGAGAGACATTGAAGCGAGCTGATTACGGAATGTTTCCAATCCTGGCGTGTGTTGGCGTCACTTGCTGTAGAAAGTAGCTCTGTTGCAGTGATGGGTGGAAGGTGGATCGGTTCAAGTGATGGCGGGATCCGATTCAAAACGTTGTGAGGGTTCACTTCACTTAAACGCGTTAGATTTGGTCGTCATGATGAAATAATTTGAAGGAAAACCCCTTAGTGCACAAAGAACTTGATGACTTCCGTCTTGTACTACTCTTAAGTTCTTTTCCAGAAGAGTGGTGACTCTTGAGAGCAATTAAAAAATAATTGCTCTATCATTTGGAGCTCTTTATATATAGTAGACGTCTTTGTATTTGTACGTTTGGACGATACTATTATGTACTTCAAGGGTTGTCGGACGAGTCCATTACTGTTATTGAAGAACAAATAACAGTCTTGGCCAAATGCAACTTTTCTGAAATATTGTCTAGAATCTACAAAGCCATAAAAAGGACTAAATGGAAGTTACTGTTCGGTATGTCATTGTAGACGAAAGTTAAAGGTGTTAAAATTAATTAAACATTTTTAGATTATTTACAAATTACTGAAACCACAGGATGGGGTTTAACAAATGCAATCAAAAACTATACTACACGCTTAAAACCAAATATACATTATATTCGGGTGCAATCATATAATAGCGCAAGTGTAATGTCTGGAGTAGAGAGAGGACTTTAAAAATATATAAAAAATATGGTTTGAAAACTAGAAAAACAGTCGTAATCACAATCTTTACCCATACAAATATTCCGTTTATGCCACACGTGCCCTGCCTGGCTCACCAAATAAACCTTGTACTACAACACGTTGCCGAAAAGAATGCTCCAATTGATATTATGAATTATTTTGATACAGTACAAACAATATATAGATTTTTTGCTCTTTCAAATTACCGTGAGAGCATATTTATAGTAAGTGTTGAAACTGAAAACGGCATTCAAAGCCATAAAAAGGTACTTTCAAATATATTACTTCGAGTGAAGCTGGATAGATTTGGTGAAGCTAAAATTATAGAATTGTGGAAAGTATAGACCATAAGAAAACAGCTCCTAAACACAATACCATCCCAAATCGTATAAAAAGCTTCAAAAAATATGTCCCCGTTGGAGTGCAAGAAAGCAGTCTGTTCAAGCTCTTCTTTTAAATATAGAATCAATTATCAATACTCTTAAATCGTTATTTGATGGAAGATGAGTCCAAAAGAAGTACGGAAATCAGAAGTCCTACGTCATAAAATTGATTTTCAGTTTATATTAACAATATTGTGGTGGCACAAGGCTTTAGTTAATTTTCATGAAACTTATCAAAAATTATTGACTTGCCACAAATCACAAAATGTCTTGTTATTTGCTTCCGTAGAACAACAGAAATCAGCACCGACGAAAAATTTGAGCAATTTGTTGACAACGTTAAAAACATCTGGGTAAGGTGCTGGGAAACGACGAAAACGAGACAGAGTTTCAAATTATTAACAGTTAAATAAAAAACTTACTTCGACGAATGCGCCGTTAATGAAGTAATAATTAAATTTCAGCTTCGCTTAATTTTAAATGGTTTAGAGAACGTATCTACGTATTATCATTCATTGTGCCAGAAAACTTTTTCAATTTGTCGGAACTTGATATTCAGAACGCTACTACAAAGATACTCCAAAAATTTCCAAGAGATTTTACACAACGACTTGAATAAACAATTTGTAACATTATATTAAATTTTTAGGTATTAACAGATTATTTAATTGAATTTCATTAACTTGCATTACTTATATCCAGAATTCCATGATAAATTATCGTTATATTTGAGTAAGCATCCCTCATAATAAAGGCATCATGTTTATAAATAGCCTTACGGTGAAATATTAGAAATTTCAGCGACTGTCATAATAATTGAAAGGTCCTACATTTGTAAACACAATATAATACCCTTTAAAAACTTATGTCGTATATAGATTGACGAATCTGTTAAATTTAAATAGAATCTTATCTTTTAACTTAAACAGAGAGAAGCAATTTTCAGTTTGTAAAACTTTATTTTTTAATACTTCAGTGAGTGACAGAGTTTATAGAAAGCGCAACATTACAAATAGCCTAACTATTTTTCAATTTGATTTGTTCCAAGATTGCGGGCATTTTAAGTAGTCTGGAGACAACCATTGTGTTTAAACCCATTTTGGCTCGGTTTAGGTTAACCGGCCTTTTGTCAACGGCAGACAACTGTCGGCAATAGATAGGGTCAACAATTTCAGCATCTAAAACTCCAAGAATTTACAACAAGTTTATACCGTTAGAAAAATAATTGCTCTCTGTGGGACTCGCCTTAAAAAAGGCTGAATTTGGATTATGAAATCTTGTTTCAATCAAACTGCTGCATGCTGTACTTATGATATAGGTTTAAGTGCTTTGTATTGTTATACTTTAGTTACAAAACTTTTAGGAATTAAAATCTTGAGACAGCTGTCACTGCTAGCTACATTAAGTTCTAGTTTTTGCAAATTTTATAAAAGTAAATTTTGTAGAAGGTTTCTGCAATCTAAAACATTTTGGCTTGGAGCCTAAATAGCAATGATATCATATAGACCCCTGCATATGATAAATTGCTGTTCAATGTAAATATGTAAATATTATATTCTAAGACAGTTGACATAAAACACAACATTATTCTAACAATACAACATACATATCTTTGCTAACATTTTCAATTTTTGTGGTTTTATCGACAAACGAAGAATGCAATTCAAGTTACAGCCTGTGCATTGAATTATTAGTTAACACTCCTTCTTTTTATAGCTGATTGTATATCTTTGGGTGGTTCTGGTTTTGAATGCATGTACTATAATTACTACATTAATTGTAAACTCCAATTCCGTAATCAAAGACGAAATAAAAGATGCCATGGTTGAATCACTATCAAAATATAATCACTCTGAGAATGTAAAGACTTCTTGGGATTACGTTCAAATGAAAGTAAGTATCAAAAATTATTAGTAGTAATATATTTGTAATAATTATAAAAATATAGTTTGATTGCTGTGGTGTTAACGGATATAAGGACTGGAAAAATGTTTCAATTTCTAACGGTGTTGAAGTAGAAGACGAAAGACCAACATTTAAAGTTCCCAGCAGTTGTTACTCTTTAGATTCGAAGCTAATTAAAGGAAAGCAGTGTCTGGAACCTCTTGTGGAATTAGTTTCAGATTATACTAATTTGGTTATGGTGTATGTGATTTTCACGGGACCACTTACGGTTAGTATCTCATTAACTAATTATTACGAAATTCATTCTAAGCTAGTGGCTGCAGTGTTGTGAAATTCTTAGGGGTATGCGCTTTGTCATTGAAAAAAAATTTAAAAAAGAGAATTAAACTTGAATATCGTTTATTATCAAAAATTCCTAAATTCACCGTACTCAGCATTGTAGGTATTGAAGTCTGATTTGCGCGGTCGCTTATTTTAACAAATCCAAAGGTTTTTTAACGTCGGAAAAACCTTGTAATTTTTTGGGAAAAACGTGGTCAAACCAGACTTTTAACGAAGTTTACTCAGGCTTATTGACAACAATTATACCAATATTAGAAAAAATTATCTAAAAAACTATACTTTGTTTCACTAGAGAATAAGCGTCAATTTTATTAGTTGAAACATGAGACGGATTTGCATTGCTTAAAATTTAAGACTATGAGAACAGACTATGACAAAAATATCACCGACCGGAATTCATTATTTTAACTTCCCATAAATTTTAATTTCGATTGATATTGTAAAGAATAACTTTCCATTAAGCCACTTCAGTAGGAACTAGTGAGAGGAGTACGACAAGATTATTCAATGACTAGCTGAAACGATCTACCAATGTAGCACTAAGTAATATGGAGTAATGAAGTAACGTTTGTTAATTTTTGTGAAACGGACCGGTAGCTAACTTATAGTCCTTTCCAATTAACTTTAGGATGACGTCGAGTGTAGTAATAAGGTGTGTGCAACTGTATGCAAATGAATTCCTAGAATCATGTTATTTAAGACAATAAAGGTTGGCAGTTTTGTACGGTATTGCCACCAATTTCTATTGCAAATCCAAGTACTTGTCATTCGACATCTGCCATTTCGTTGTGCTGTTGGTTCTTGTTTATATTTGTTTAGATCGTTTATGTTCTTGGATTTTTATAAAACAGTTCTTTTAGAACTAAAACATATTATTCGAATTGTGAATATATATATATATATATATATATATATATATATATATATTGCTATGCTCCCTAAATTATTCGCGTCCCATCGTTTGGGCGACCATATTAATATTGCTATGCATAAACTGGAATTGTAATTATCGTTCTCCGACGTTGGGCTGTCTTATTAATATTGCTATAAGCTCCCTCCAGAAACTTAACTGGATTTTATCTTGAACCTACCTTGTCGACCAATAACAAAATTTGATACGTTACCGCCTTACTCGTTATCAATTTCGTATTCAACTTATAGCTCCTCCTTGAACTGTAAAAAACTATAAAGTATACCCTTAAACAACTTTTTATCACAACAATATATATATATATATATATATATATATATATGTATATATTGCTATGATTATAAGGTTGTATAAGGTCATATAAAGTCACAAAAGAGGAATACCTTGTGTAAATATCATAAAAAGCACAAAACCAAACATTGAATGAAACCCATAAGTGTACATAATTCATTCATTATAGAAAAGCTAATACAAATTATCATGTATAAAATCAATAACAAACTAGAATTAATTAAAGAAAGCTCATTCCCTAATAACTTCACTACATTCATTTAAATAAATAATTGCAGAAGCAATCCAATCTTCTTAGAACATTTAAAAACATTCTTAAGCTCAAAAACAAATACAAATTCAACAAATTTGAAGTAAAATAACCATGAAATAAATTTTCCTTCATGCTAAACGTGTTTGCGTAAAGAAAGTAATAAATGCATGTAATTTTTACCAGTTTATAATAATCAAACACTTAAAATAAGTATATTTAAATAGTATGGATATTTGAGGCGAAGGTAATACGTGCAATTTGTAACGTACATAAAATGCCATCTTTAATAATATCTGCGATTTAGAACATATGTTTAATCAAATCTCCAAAACCCAACAGGTTGTAGATATAACCCATAATTGAAACACTTTTTCCACATAGGAACAACTGATAGCGTTCTGTCAATCAATGAGAATGGGTGGAGTTTTCGAGAAGGAATTTGATTCTAACTAATGAAGCAGATAAAGGAGGTTTATTTTATAATTCACCTGCTGACTGTGCTAGTTTGAAAGAAAATTATTACGTGAATAGAATTTAGTAAAAGTTGATAATTTTAAAAGTTGAAACTTAACAAAAATTTATAATTTCAAGTAGCGTGTGTGGTAATAAATTTTAATAGAATTTTGCCTTTGATATCAACGTAAGTATGGAAATAATTAATTTAAATAAAAATCTTTGCAATTTATTAATTTAGAGCTCTAAGTTGCTACTTAACATTCTAAGTCACTGGTAAAATACTTTAAATTATTAGATATATAATACTCTAAGTTGTTGGGTAAACTACTCTAAGTTATTGGGTAAAGGCTTCAAATTACTGGATTAACACTCCAAGGTACGGCAAACGATTCTAAATAAATGGTTAATACTCTAAGTTGCTGCTCATCATTCCAAGTTACTGGTAAAATACTTTAAATTACTGGGTTAACACGCTAAGTTGCTGGTTAACGACTCTAAGCGACTGAATAAACAACCGTTACTCAATTAAGAGTGATTTCTAAGCCGAATTGTCAAAGGTTCCGCAACAAGTGGGAATTTGGGGCCAAGAAACTCCAGCAAGAAAAAACCAGGAGAAATATAAGGTCAGAAATATTTTTTCAAATTATAACACGTTTGCATATGTAATTTTACATAATTTGTGTATTTGGAAGTGAGCTTAAAATTTGCATTTGACTAAGATATAGTGTGTAAAAATCAACAAAAGTTTGTTTGGTGCGTAGAATTGTTTAAAAAAGGGGCAATTTTTTTAAACGTTCAACGAAACTACTCGTGGTAAGATACACATTTTTTTTACTGGCTTTAATTGCTTTAAAAAGGTGTAAAAATTTATAATCTTTGTAAAGAGTTAATTCTATAGGAATATTTATTTTAATTTTGATTTAAAGTTCTTTAAAAAGCAAATGATATTAAAAAGGGCGTAGAATTGTAAGTTGTAATATGACAAAAATTTTACTTAATTTATTATACAAATTTTGGTGAATTTCGTTTGTCTTATTTAGGTGTATTGTGTGTTGGAGAGGAGTAAGTGAAAATTCTCTGTTATCATATCCTCGTTTCACTCTGTGCGTGGTATCACTAAGCTAGTCGAGGCATAAATTTGATTGTGTTAATTTTAATTTATTTTAAAGGCGCAGAGGTGACGATCGGCAGGCAATTGGTGGTACATATCTGGCGAGTACGGCGATATCGTATATATATATATATATCATATATATATATATATATACACAAACACACACACACACACAATATATATATATATATATATACATATATATATATACATGTATGTATATATAAAGTTTTTACATTGCCTAAGCCGTCATTAACCTTTATCTATAGAATTAAAACTATACATATAACATTGGCAATGCAGCATTTTATCCAGTTGTGACGTCATCCTAAAGTTAAAGCAAATTGACTATAACATAAATTTCTTGTTGCAACCCTTTGTTAACAGGATGCCATTAGTGTATTTCAGAACACACATAAATTAATATATATTAGCACAAAAAAATATATTCGCAACACTAAGAATTAATAACTAACATTAAATTTTCAGTTTTAATTTTAACATTTTATCATTATAATACATGAGTGAATAGTTTATTATTTTATTGCCACTTTCGTTTTAGTGTGATAATTATTTGTAATGGGCCAATAATATTAAACAACTAATGAGCAATTAAGATTAAAAATCGTGTCCGCTCTATATAAAGGTCCGTTATAATATTAGCAGATATGAAATGATGTGCATTCAACACGTCGTCTATTGAAACATTCACTAAATATGTATCATCATATTATTAGTCACGCAAATTAATTGATTAATTATTAAATTTAGAACACTCTTATCAAATCATTAGTAAACATCCGCACGTGAGTGTTTATTTGCGACTGCTTCTCTATATTCTAATTTATGTCGGCGTGTTAAAAAAGAACTCGTACAATCTCGGTTCATACCAAAAAAGATATGTGCTATCTCGCATGACAATTAAAGATAAACAACTATTTTGAAAACAGTTTTCAACGCCATATGAATTAGCAATTGTCGGGGGTGATGCTTGGATTTGTATAAACGTAAGAATTAATTAAAATCCATCAACATATTCGCATAAATGAGTTTATTTCTTTTTTAGAAATCAAGCGATTAAGACTAAAAACTTCTGAAGAAAAAGAAGGCGATCTGCAACGGTGTGGACTCATCGAACATCCAAATTCGCGTTTTCATTTACCACCCGCGTCCGCAAAGGAGCGATCTTTTTTCGCACATCATGTTGCGCTAACGCGAGCAAGCGACATATTTACATGCGCGCAAGCACACACACACACACACACACACACACACACACACACACACACACACACACACACACACACACACACACACACATACACATAACACACACCAAACAAGCAAACAATCACATACACACAACATACACTCACACACATAAACCTGAACTTTTTATTAGCGCTTCTTTTAAATACTTCACAAATCTCTATGCTCACAATACACATATATGTACTATTTTTTAAAAGATATTGAGAATTTTCATAGATTGAAAGGTTTCTGTTGCATGCGTTCCAGCTTCTTCACACACCTGGATTTTTTATTATTTTTAGAACACCTCATACACATACACACACGCACTTACACGCGCACGCACGCACCCACACACACCCACACCACACACGCGCACACCTACATGCGCACACCCATAAACACATACACACACTGAAAGAAATGATTTGCTGCACCAACAAAAAAATAGTATATCTAACTAAAAAATTTTGTAGGTAGATGGACAGCATGTTTTTTTGCCATGGCTACACAAAAATCTAGTACAGGAAAATTAATAAACTTAACAGATGGAAGTTGCTCTGGAGACAAATTCAAAATTAGCGATTTACTAATGTGTTTGATTGTAATGCAAATTGTAGTAGTTACGAAAGCGAATAATTTTTTTATATCCACAAATTTTATTTGCAGTTAGCACAAATTATACTTTGTACATAATACAAATGTGTTTGCTAGTAATGCAAATCCGTATTAGCTAACGAAAGTCAGTAATTTGGCTTTACTATCAATTTTCATTTGCACAACACAAACTAAAATCTGTAGCTATTATGAGTAGGTTTGCTACAGATGCAAATGAATATTAGTTCCAAAGTAAGTACTTTTGTTAATGTAGAAAATGTTATTTGCAGTTGGCACAAACTAAAATTTGTATCAAAAATTAGCAGTGTTAGTCAAAAGTCAATTTTTCAGTAATTGCCTAGTAGAGGCATTAATTCTTTTGCACTCTTTTCGTCCAGTAAACCTATACTGTTAACATCTAAACCATTTTCTGCAATAAAGAAAAAGTGAATAATTTAAATTAATTTATATCATAGCTTAATCTGAAGGAAATTTTAGCAAACTATAAATTGGTATATGCAATTAAAACAACATGGCCATTATAAAATTTATCACAGAAAAATAATTATAAACTTTATAATGAATATACTACTCAACACTTGCCCTGAAATACATTGATATATTCGGACAAGTTTCACGGGTACAACGGCCCTAAATAATTCCTTAATCGAAAACAAATTACATTAAATTTTTCTTAAGGCTAGATCCATTCTTCTGTAATAAGTTATTTATGCTTTTTATTGCGGCACTTTAGCAACGGCTTTGCGTTAGGAGTTATACATCGGTTATAATATGGTAGACGATGAATGTGCAGACACCACTTCAATGCCAACACTAGAAGCGATTTGATTGGTGGTGAGTAGTGAACCGAGCAACTTCATTCTCATCACTAAACCAAATACTAGCCGTAGCAAACACAAGTTATTCTCATTCACATTAATGAACTATTTTGCTATGCTCGCAAGTAAAATTATTATCCACTACAAATTTACTTATACAAGTATAGGTGTATTTGCGTCACAACATACGTTTGCTGCAGCGAAAAATGCATAGTGATGTGAGTACAAGAATATTTGCAGTGATTAATAATATACCTTTAACTAAAATAAATTAGTAACAAATAGCAATCTATTGCTTTCAGGGCACACACAGGTGCCCACAACACATACATATTTGCCCAAAAAATATTGCATACTTTCATGAGGGGTTTTCGCATGCGCCCCAACATCTCCGTAGTTATTCTTGTGCCTCATATTAGTACTTTTTAAAAACATCTCACGCACACAAGTACACTTCTATGCCTATAACGCATATATACTATTTTTGATCAAAAATATTGCAAATTTCAAAGATATGAGAGGTTTTTGCATGTGCACCAGCTTCTTCAGAGCTAAACTAACAGCATCATTAGAAGAGACCTACAATTGCTTTACAAAATTATGTCAAAGTTGTTGCGTCCCTGAACGATCAATTTCGTTGAAATCGAGCAACAGCAATTATTTCAAGAACAGATTCCGTGCGCAACATGATTTAAATAGATCGGCATGTAGCTTACAGAGAGATAGACATCCTTAGACATAATGACGTCTATAGTCCATTCCATTTTACATTAACATTTGGTTGTAACTTTGAATCCAACGAATTTCGCATAATTTGACCGAAATTTAAAAAGAAAAACTCAAAAAATTTGCACGGGGAACAGCAATATCCCTCTACAACACCGTATCATGCGACGACGAGGAGATATATTAGTATGAACCAAATACTAAGCAGCGCTCCACTTCTTAATATTAGTAACTTTACAGGTTTTTAGCAAGAAAAAGTTTTTTCATTGTTACAAAGCAAAATATTGACATTGATGTTAATATTTAAAAATGAATTTACATTTGCTAACTACAATATGTTTGCATGAATATTCTAAAAAGTGATTTCAAATTCTTCTTTAAATGCACACATACTGCAACATAACTAATGGGCAATTTTTTAGGTGATTTTATTGAGGTGCGTGAGTATTTTCCGCAAGACAATTCTTAATATAAAACAAGACGGATGACTAGAAAAAGAAGAACTTGAAACAATTAATGGCTGCAATATGCGTACAAAATCCAGTGACGTTTCAGATTAATAATCTGTGAAGCGAACGTTTATAGCAATTATTTATATTATATTTTATATTATTTCATTTCGTACAAAATAGTTTATTTCAGGAATTATATTAACTTTAAAATTGTTGAATGTTGGTTTTTCGTTTCCATCGAGTTCCACCACTAAGATAAAGTTTACTAATGAGAACCGTATCTACTATAGTTTGTGCTACGACGCATTTTAAAAACTCGTCTTCAATCTTCCGGTAGTCGATTGCTGCACACAGCTATAAAAGAAAGGACACTCACAATCAAGTCCAGTTGTTGCCCAGACGCCGATGGGGTAACAACTCGCGTATTCAGACCACCGCCTTCGGGCGTTCTAAGGTGAGCAGCGGAACGGTGACGTCCTGAGGGAGTTCTCCAGCTATGCGGGGTGCCGAGGAATGGGTACACAAGTGAAGTCGTCGGAGATGCACATCCGTCAGTCCTGTTTAGACGAGCTACCTGACGATGGAGCGGCCTGTGGCGAGTAGCCAGTCCTGTTAGGCGAAAACCACAGGCCAGTGGACCCAGGATCCGGAATACTGTGTAGTAGGAGGACAACTAGGGGAAGATCCGGGAAACTTCTCACTGCACCATATCAAGAGGATTCCAGGAGCAGGTCTTCTGGAATCCAGACCTACATATATATAAATATATATATATATATATATATATATATATATATATTAAGAACATCAACATCAACTACAAACCACAACTTACTAGAAGAAATTTCAACATGCCGAAAAACTCGTGGAGTTACAAGGCACCATAGCGACGCTGAGAGCGTCGCGTCCAGCAAATATACGGAATCCACATCAGATAAGCACTCCAGACCGGAACTAGTTGGCTAAATAAAAAAAACAACTAGGACACAACACGAGATCCAGACCACTAGGTGGAAAAACAGACACCTAGAACACTCTCACGACAAAACGATACAGACAAGACAGCAAAAACCACTAGGTTAATGCTGACTACTAGACGTGCCCTGAGAGGGCAGGATCAACCAGGATAGAATCAAGCCCGTACTTCCCACTAGGCCCTATAGGCACGCGCCTATGGTGGCAGCTCACGGAGGGCGACAGCGGAGCCACAATAATTGGTTTTTTATTTAAGATTAATTTGCCAAGTATAATATACAGAAAACAACAACAAAACGAAAACAGTGCAGTGTGACGTGACATGTACTTGAGACTAAAGGTGCGGGGCGTAGCTTTAGTCACCGTGATTGAAGTTGTGTACTACACAATTTCAAATTAATTCAGTGCCCATGATTTTACCTAATCTTGTAATTATTCACGCATGCTTTGCTTTGATGCTTGCTTTGGTATCAAAGAATTTTATATGGTTATTTTTATACCGCATCGTATTTCGTATATTTATGTTTAAGTTGCGATAGTGCACTATCCTTTTATTTTTATATTTATCATAAAATTGTAGTTGTGAGGGCTTAACAAATTTGGAAACCACCGAAAATTATTAAAAAAAGGATATTTTAACAGAGCAAGGAAAGCTAAGTGTTCTCTTCCACAGGCACACAAAAGGTTATATTGAGATAGTTGATGACATAATTTGCTCAATCCCAAAAGACAAAATCGAAGAATCTACTACAGCATTTAACAATGTTGATAAATAAATCTGTTGGTATGTTAGTGAATAAAAACTTAACATTTAATGATATTAGAATAAATAAGCTAATATCTGCAGGTTTTCAATTATAGATTTTTCTAAAACTCTGATGTATGAGTTTAATTATGAGAAAATGAAACCTTTGTATGACACTAAACTTTCGTTTCTGTACATGACCACAAACCCATTGGTGTATAGTATCGAAACAGACGATTTGTATAGTAATATTAATGATAATTTAGAATACTTTGACACGACTGACCACACCCCAGACAATAATTCCCTTTGTGAACAAAAAGGTACCCGGCAAAGTAAAGTCTAATTTAGCAGTGCGTTAGTGCTCGAGCTTGACACTAGAGCTAAAAGTATTTGTATCATTAGTGAAAGTGATATAGTAAAGAAAATTAAGGAGTCAGCCGTAGTGTGATGGTGGGTTTTAGTGTAAATGATTTTAAGGAGGTGGTGGTGAACAACAGCAAAGCCCTCATGCATTCAATGTTGTGTATATGAAACAAGAAACACGAATTGTATACATAACTAATCAACAAAATTAATTTATCTGGGGATAATGATAAACCATTTCTCATTCCTGGATTTACTAATACGCATGCACGGGGGCATAAAGACATTGATCATTTTTATTCCACATAGTTCTAAACTTTGTAAGTTACAATTTTGAAATTTGTATACAATAGTTTTAAGACTTTCTACCTTTTCTGCCCAATCCTTCAATCCCTTCGTTCCAGGCAAACAAGTGTTACCTCCACGTGGTGTTTGCTGGGCAACTACAATGTTTTTGTTAAAAGCAAAATATTGTAGGCTAACAACACACTTTCAAATTTTCCATAATCTTTTCTTTTGTTCTAGGAATTTTTTGTGTAATGATAGCAGCAATGAAAATTACTTGATCGTGTTGAAAATGATTAAATGCCACTCCATCCAGTACTTAAAAGATGTGAGTGCAGGGCGATCGCTTACGTAAATGTTTAGAGATTTGACTATACCCGATTCACCCGATACTCGTTATAACGGTGAATGTTAGTTAAGAATACATGTATATTTTTAAAAAGTTTTATTATTACTTGACGGAGTTTGTTTTACTTACTTGTAAAGCTAACACAAGCAAAAGTATTATCAATAAATTTGAATTTCTTTATCACGTTCTTATTATTAGGTTTCAGGTGGTAGTCCTCGTTCAGGTCGAGATTAACAGGGTAGGTCTACAAAGTGTACCAAGATGGCGTGAGAGAGATGTAATAGTTGGATCTTAATGGTTGTTTAGTGTAATCTGGAGGTTATGTGTACCATGAAAGGTTCTGAAACAGGGGTAGTTGAAGGCATAGCAAGGTTTTTTTTATTACTTACATGAGGACTAAAGGGATGTAAAAGATGATTGAAGCGGAGGACGATTGAGGTGGAGGACAATTTAGGCAAGAGGAAGGTTGAGGTGAAGGGAAATTGAGGTGGAGGAACGTTACAGGATGGAAGATGTTGGAGGATAAAGATGATGGAGGACGGAGGAAGTAAGAGGATGATGCAAGACGGAGAAGGTAAGAGGATGAAGAAGGACGGCGAAGGTCGGTGTTGATGGAGGACGGAAGAGGTTGGAAAATGATGGAGAACGGAGGAGATTGGAGGTTGATAGAGGACGGAAGAGATAGGAAGCTGATATAAGACGGATGTCAGAGGAGGTAAGAGAACGACATAGAAGGTTGGAAGGTTGGAGGATGATGGAGTACGAATGAGATTGAAGGATGATGAAAGACGGAGGAAGTTGGGTGACGGAGAAGGTTGGATGATGATGGAGGACAAAGGAGGTTGGAGGTAGTGTGTGATACCTTTGTCCCTCAATCTTCCCTAAGTCCTCTACATGAAGTATATTTTCGAAATAACTTTGTTAGGGGAAAATATGGTATGTTTTCCATTGGACTTTCATTCAAAGATAATTTACTTTATTTGAGAGACTCGAACGAAGTGGCATTAATTATTATTCGCTAGAAAAAGGACTAAGTAAAAACACAGAAGTAAAATCTTAGTATTCAGATTTTATTAAAGAATATTCAGATTTAAATCACATGAGCATTCTAATCAATGATGACGGCGTCGGTTACTATATACCGCATCATGCAGTCTGCAAACACGATAGTTTGACTACAGAATTGAAAGTAGTTAATTTTTAACGCTTCGGTATGTACAGAATCAGGAATTTCTTTAAATAAAATTTTAATGATGAGTTCAGTCTTGTAATAAGTTGGGTAACTGAAAAAAGCTTAGTTTTATATGGAATTCAAATGAAGATAACTTCAAGTTTTATATTAATAACACTGACAACGAACCGTATAATAAACGCAAAGTTCCATCTTGTACAACACAAATTTTTGATCCAGAGGGATTTTTGGGTCCAACGATTACATTAGTAAAATTAATTTTACAACGTTTATAATCAGTAAAGTAAGATTGGAATGATATTCTACGCGAACAAAACTATCTAATCTGGTTTAATCTACGCCAACAATTGGCAATACTAAACGATTTAACTGTACCAAGGAAGGTTATTGAATTTACCAACCATGTTGAGTTACAGCTACATGGGTTTTCGGATACAAGCGAGAAGGCCTATGGTGCTTGCGTATACCTTAGATTAAAGAACGAACGTAGAAATTATTATGTACGACTATTTGTTTTGAAAAGTTGCGTTGCATCACTTAAGGTAATAACGTTCGCTAGATTGGAACTAAGTGCTGCAGTTTTATTACAACAGTTTATATTTAAGTTACAGTCTTGTATGAAGCAGCGCAAGTTGTGTATCCCCCAATTCATATATGTACAAATAAATAGAAATTATTAGAAAATCAGTAAGAAACTTAAGTTAGACACAACATTGTAAATTCAAGGATAAATCAGGAAGGTTATTAAAAGTTCACAAGCATGTTGTGAGAACGGATGCAATACATTGTATTCCAGACGTAAGTGATACTGCAGGTGCAGGTCACAGACGGTTAAGAAACCGCGATTACTTAGAAATTAAGATTGTTATTTTGTATAATGAATAGAGTAAAGAAATAAGCAGACATAAGCACTGCAAATTTCCACAGACATGTGGGGGGCAGGGACAACATAAATACCCCGAGAGCCCCAGATCAGTCAGTCAGTCTTAAGTATTTCAGCTTTTACATTGTTGTTTGCTTAGGCTACTCGCCCTAATATTAATTCAATTATTATTTTATTTCGACTTAGAATAATTATATCAGTTTGTCAAAATTCCATATTTAATATCTGTTTAAGAAATAAAATTTGTTATAAGAAGTTTTGGAAAAAGTTTATAAAAAGACCGCTCCCAAGGCCCGAAACGTAACTCGCATAGACTTTGTATATTTATAGATCGATTCTACTATTGTGCTCCACTCCATAGCAGCGGTCCCAATCAACTGGAAAACATTTGTTGCAAACAGAGTTGTGGTAATTCAAACTATAAATAACTATAAATAACCGCAACCAAACTTGAGAATGCTCTTGTTTAATAAAATTTGTTCATCTACAGACTTTTTCAAAAGATGTTAAGCCCGGTATTAACAAAGGACATTAGAGTTCGGCACCAATAAATAAATTACGACGTTAAAATCAAGCTTTTCTGTAGTGTGCAAGATAACGGAAGAACAATACAACTAAAGATAAACAAGTGCTAACAATTTTATATAGTGCTCTAATTGAACCCACGAAATTAATAACTTAACTACAACTTATGGATCTACTATTGAGCAATTTTAATTTTGTTTTCTATGAACAACTTAGCGCGGTTGATCCGAAAACCGCCTCGCTCCACGATCTACGACTCAGTCCCTTTTTTCCCACGCACTCTCTCAATCTATCCATTTCTTAACCCCACTCCTAACAACTAACTTCCCCCCTCCATCCCCAACTTAAATGATAATTATTGGGATATACAATTTTTTGAGTTTAAGAACAGTTATGCCCTAAATAAACCTTAACTAAATTGATAAATTATAATACACTAGAAGTTAGTCACATGAACTGGAAAAACTAGAAATCGCAATCATTAATGGGAAAACTGTAAGGTTTAAGATTAGAAACATTTTGAACCCCTAACTAGACCACGAGGAGTCTTCAATATTTTCATATGCATTTTTATTAACGATCTTTTGAACCGTACAAGGTCCTTGATAAAGAAGAATAAACTTGCGTATTTATTTATCTTGTGCAGAAGATAATTCATGGGTATACACTAATATCTTATACTATATCTTAAATTTCTTGAACTTACGTCCCTTATTATGATTAGTTTTGCTAGATTGTACTCGCTTCATGAAGCGTGATTTGGCCAACGCCACAATATATCCCAGTCTTCTTTTCTTCTGGAAATGATACTAACCCTACGTCGTTGTGTTCACTCAACTGATTTCCGTGTACTTCCAAAGGAGTAAAGCCTGTACTCGAATGAATTAACCTATTTAGAAATCCTTATCCTTATTTTTAGGGTTCCGTACCTTATAAGGTATAACGGAACCTTTATAAGACCACTCTCGTGTCCGTCCGTCCGTCTGTCACAGAGGTTTTTCTCGAAAACTATGTAACGTAGGAATTTGAATTTGGCAGAATGCTAGGTCCTTATGGCGCACACATATATCGACAGTCAGAAAGTAGAAAAAAATATTTTTATATTAAAATGGCGGGGGTTAATTCGGTCAAAACAAAAGAAAAATTTTTAATAAATATTTCGTGTGAGGCATCATTTGAAAGAGGATTCTAAAGGCTTCTAAAAAATTTTTTTATAATTTTCGGTTCAGTAGTCTTCACGATATAGCTCAAAATGTGCCAAAATGACCGTTCCCCCTGTTCTCCTACATTTCCAAAGCTAAAATTTTTTTTTTAATAGGGATAGTAGCTATTGAGTCATAAATTATCGGAAAACTGCAGGTTTTTTTGACAGTGTAATACTTGCTGGGAAAAAAATTTTTAATCACAGTAATACACAACGTATATACTAATAATGTACCAGTACAATGTGGGTCAATATTTTCGTTTTTCAGTTATCACAATCAAATTTGGATAAGATTTAAATATACATAAAAAATAAAACAGCTTAATTTGGTTTATTGATTGCTCACTGTAGTATTGGTACAGGATCATAATAGTGGGAGCTCGACTCGCTCTTGGCTAACTTTTTATATTGTGGGCCCACTTTTGCTGTTTGGAATAACAATATGTCCGTAAAACCTTTCCTATCTCTTTATTTGCCCGCTCTATCATATTGCTTTGTAGAAAATAGACCTAGATAGGCGCAACTTTGATTTCCTCAGATGTCATAACATTAAAGGTATTTTTTACTATAGAACTGAGTTGCATTATCCGATAAAATTATGTTAGGTTTCCCAACAGTTACAAAATAATTTCAAAAACATCTTATAACTGTAGCCGCAATGGCGTTTTCCACTGGAAGCAAGGCAATTCTTTTGCTAAATACATCCGCCACTACAAAAAGATACGTAACACCCCCACATGAACTAGGTAATGGTCCCACAAAGTCAACACTGATCATGCAATTAGGTCTTTCTACTGACACACTCTGCATTTCACCACTACATCTCGGAGAAAGCTTTGCCTTCTGATAAATTTCACACCCTCCTTCCACTTTCCTAACGGATCGTTGCATTTTTGGCCAATAAAAATCACGTGCTAAGGCTAAGCAGCACTTTTCGGACACAAATTGCCCATTTTGAATATGGAATTGGGAAACCAATTCCTTCACTTCTTATTTCGGCACCCATAACCTATGCCCGGAAATAAAACTCATACCCTTTCTGAAAATCAACTCTTTGTGACATATAAACCATTTCTTCGTACGCTCTGAAACCTCATCATTATGAAATTGTTGCAACAAGCTATTAATAGCATCATCGTTTGCCTGACCATCTTTTAAATATGTTAAATATTCAAATATTTTCTTAAATTGTTTTTTCAAAACATTTATTTCTGCCACAGTGGACTGGGGCTTTTCCACCAATTCAATTTTTCCTTCGGAATACCTCGATAGTGTATCCGCTACGAAATTACTCGCACCAGTACAATATTATATTTTCAACGAAAACTGTTGCAAAAATAAACTCCATCTTAGCCACCTTGATTTAACAAACGACATGTAGTTAAAAATGTAAAAGCCTTGTGATCCGCGACAACCGTAACATCGTGACCCAGTAGCAAGGTGTACCAATATTTTAATGCAACCACTACACTTAATTTCTGCTTCTCGGTAGCGGAATAATTCCGTTCCGCTCCATGGAGGACTCGAGAATAATAAGCAATAATATTTACGCCAGCTTTTTCGTTAATTTTGTATAGACACAATCCAATGGCGTATGCAGACGCATCGGTACGTACATAAAATGTCGCATGAGAATCCGGATGGTGCAACATCACCACATTGGAAAATACCGTTTTATTCTTACTAAACACTTGGTCCTCATTCTCCGACCAACACCACTTGGCGTTCGTTTTAAGTAAATGGTTTAGCCCTAAGGCCGAATATGAGAATCTTTCTACAAATCGCGAGTCGTTATTTACTACGCTTAAAAGGCTCTTAAAGTTTTAACACTATTTGGAGTTTGAAAATTCGAAATCAGCTGAATACGGGCTGGTACCATCTCGATGCCCTTGAATGTAATCATGTGACCCACGAAAATAACTTTTGTTTTTGCAAGACAACGTTTTTTCATTTTAAAGTAACGCCGGCTCGCAACAATTTTTCAACACAATTTTTAAATGTTGTAAATGTTGCTCTACCGACTGAGACACAACCAACAAATCATCGACGTAGAGAATGACAAAACTACTTGTTTCTTCCCCCAATACAAATTTCAATGCGCGTATAAAACTAGCCACAGATGTAGCTTTTCCGAATGGTAGCACCCGAAAGACCAATATGGTTCCTTCAAACATGAATCCCGTGTACTTTCTATGCGGCTCGTAAAATTTTACTTGCCAGTATGAACGTGATAAATCCAATATACTATAGACCACCCCAGGCATAATTTTGTACATTAATTCAGACGGTGTGGGATGGATAACGTGATCCTTCTTCATTTGCTGATTCAAATATTTCGCGTATATGCAAACACCTGGACTTTTATTTGTCTTTTTTACAACAACCAGGTGACTAACGTACCCAGTCGGCTTCTAACAAATAACGCACCACTCCTCCATCTCGTGAATTTTGATTTTTCATTTTTATTTCTTGACAATAACTTTTAATTTCACCTGGCCTATCCGAAAATAATCCCGTAAATTCACATATCAACTTTTCTAAATGTTTCTTTTCACTTTCTCCGAACGAATCTACTTTTACCATCTCCTTTTCAGAAACTTCCTCTATTTTTTTCTATTAGTTTCAGCCACCGTTAATCTTTCAGTAATCTTAGACCCCTTTTTAAACGAAAAAGCCATCGCAACGTCATTAAAAATTCTGTTGGGCTTAAAAGACTCGAAATAAAGTTCAATCTCGAATTCTGTTAATCAATTACATCCTAAAATGACATTTCAACTTAATGACGGACTACTATCAATAAAACTTGTTTAATTTTCTTACCTTTTCCCTCCATGCACCTATCACGACAGTATTGCTCACCGGTATGATTGCAATATTGAACTTTATCTTTTGAATTTTGACAAAGAAATTTAAGGACACACATGACAATTGACTCCCGCTGTCTATCAACACTGAGGTCGGCAGATCTTCAACCATACTTTCTACAATCGGCATTACATTTTCCTTTTTTCTTACACTCGGCTTCCCTCCTCAAAAAGCATCTTATTATTTTCCTCAAACAGAATGTATATAGGCTCTGGTTCATGTTCGCATTTTACAATATTTACGTGTATTTCTTGTTACCATAATTCTCCTTTGATACCTGAATACAATTTACATTTCTTTCCCGTGTACCCATATTCGAATTTCCATGTCTCTCCACTGGATTCCTATCCATGTTTTCATTCTGGCGATTTCTCCTCCACCCTACATCCTTACTATTTTGAAACCTATTTCTAAACGACCTTGAATTACTACGCGTTCTTTGAACCGGTCATTCCTGTCTCAAACTTCATCTAAATTTTTCAAATAGGATTCCATTTCATCAAAAGCTCGAAAACCTCCACCACACAATCCTCTTCTTGTTTCGAAATCGAAATGCGACGACGCCAATTTAATTATTTCTTGCTCCGACAATTCATGATCTAAATACTTAGTTTCTTTAATAATTTTAAAAAGAAAATCCGCCCTTGATCCTGACTTATATTCCTCAAATTTAAAATTAGCAAATGCTTCACGACGCTTCTCCGGTCCCCAGTATCTTTCTAAAAAAAGTGACTTAAAATCCTCAAATGCCAAAAATCTTTCCTTTCTTATAAAGGTCTAATCTGACGCTCCCACTTTAAGAGTCTTAATACTACCCATTGAAACCCATTTCTCCTCTGGGACACCAGCTTCTACCATAAATTCCTCTAATTGATTTATAAAAGTGACAGGGTGTTTTTAATCTTCAGGCCTAAATGATAAATTTAACACTCCTAGCTCTATAAATAACGTATTATAAGACATCGCTATACCGAACATTGTCATTGGGATAGACTTCCGCTTTCAGATTCATTTCGGTATAACTACTTTCTGCAATCGAAATATTCCTTTCTTTAATTTCCTTTAAACTAAGTAACATCTGATCAATGTGCGTAAAGTTAGCACCTCGTTTTTTAAAAATCATGATTTTGAAAGTTGTTCCAGATTGTTGTAATCTTGTACCGGATTGTTCCAATTCGACATTATTTTATTCCAAAAGATTTTTCGAAAATTTGGAAAAACCCCATCTTGTTACTGGCACGCCATTTATCGAAAATCGCGGTTTTGACCATCGCTTAACATTGTTCTAGTTGTTCTAAACCTTGCTCCAAAAGGACAATTCCGTGTATAAACAATTCTTCAAAAAAACGGAAAAAAACATTTTTTTTCAAACAAGATTGCCGGGCCAAGAGTAAACATACCTTCCTCTTTTTGCTCCAATAGATAACTTTTTGGTCTGAGCTGTTCTGAGCCTAGAAAATATAGTTCTACAGTATGAAACTCCTATCACCAGCGGTTCTCCCAAAAATCGATGTTTATACTATATCGACAAGAGTAAACATAGCCTTCTTTTTTTGTTCCAATGGCTAACTTTTTGTTCTGAGCTGTTCTAAGCCTAGAAAACTTGGTTCTGCAGTATGAAACTCCTATCACCAGCGGTTCTCCCAAAAATCGATGTTTTTACTATATCGACAGGATTAAACATAGCCTTCCTCTTCTGTTCCAATGGCTAACTTTTTGTTCTGAGCTGTTCTAGCTTTAAAAAACGTTTTTGCATTATAAGTCTCCCATCACCGTGCATTTTACATTTCCAATGCTCCACCCGAAGGTACTACATTGGCCAGGAGGCAAGTTTTATGTTGCCTGGAAACTTAGAATTTTGCCGAACCCTTGCCGTTTCAGGCAAGGTAGGGATCTTTAACGTGCGTGACAGCACTCACACACGGGACTTCCATTTAACCTCTCATCCGAAAGTCTCCCGTCACCACCGGTTTTCCCAAAATCGATGGTTTTACTGTATGGACAAGAGTAAATATAGTTTTTCTCTTTTGTTTCATATAGCTAACTTTTTGTTCTGGCCATAAAGTAGTCATCGTTTTCATTACAAACTAAGAAGGAAATTATGAATGGATGTATTTGACAAGGATCTTATGCCATGAAACGATACGTCAATAAACGTATATACCTATAAAATCTACGTAACTTTTTCCTAACGAAAAGAATATCTCACCAACCACAACGAGAACGAACATATAAGTTATATTTAGGAGTACATGTTTATAATAAAATATTAATAATAATAATAATAATAAAATAAGTCATATATTTGCCAAGATTTTGGTGTAATGTATTTCAAAACAGTATTTCTACTCCCGTGTATAAAGTTCCGCTTCACACATCAAGTGTGTTACAAACAAATGAGGGACTAAAAAAATTGTAACGTATAATAAAAACGTTACAAATTAACGTCTGATTCCATAAAACAACCGGCCGTTGCGTTCTCAAACAACACGAATATACCTCAAAACTATGGAATTATGAAAGCCTGTATAAAAAATTGCCTAATTTTTCGCATGAAAATTATAGAAAATGTAACGCACCAATTAATAATTTATATTAGATACGGAGTAACGCCATTCTAAACGGACATGTACCTTAAAGAAGTTTTAAAATACTTGAACATGTGGAATAGCTTGTATGTTTCAGTGAGTTAAAGAGCCGAACTATAGGTTTAATCAAATTAGTGGTGGTCCTTAGTAAGGAACCAGACTAAGGCATGTCCCCGAAAGAGGGCAGCAGCTCTTTCGGTAGTTTAATGGCGGAGACCATAGGGGTTGGTATAGCATTCTGAGACATACTACTGCGATGTGGAACGCTACGGGAACTCAACGCATTACCTCTCAAGTATACAGCGTACTGAAAATGTTTTAAAATTATGGCATCCTATGGGCCAAAAGATTCCTGAGTTAAAGTAATCACCCCTTCGGATCTCCAGGAGGGGACTACTTCGAAGGATGTGATCGACACGTTTAAAGGAAGAGCGTAGAACATTTTGCTAGTCGGTGCGTCGAATGTCAGAAAGATAAAGCAAGTAGGCAAGCTAGAGAATCTGAAAATTGAAAGGACTAGGTTAGCATTAGACGTAGTAAGGATGAATGAAGTTCGGTCGCGAGAAGTGGAGTATTTTTGAAGCGAGGGCTTTAGAGTAATTTATACGGAATCAGAGTAAGGAAATTCAGGTGTGGGGATAGTTATGTGGAAAAAGGCTGGACACTGTAGAAAACTGCCTACCGATTAAAATCTACACCAGTAAATACAGTTAGAATACAAATATATATATATATATATATATATATATATATAAACAACTGATTTAATTGAAATCTTGGGATACACTCGTTCTAATATATATATATATATATATATATATATATATATATATATTGCTATGTACTAACTGGATTTATCGAGCCCCAGGCTTGGGTAGCCATATAAATTATGCTATGAACTAACTGGAACTCTCAATCGCCGACTTTGGGCTGTCCAATAAACACTTGATATGATAACGCCGTACTCGGTATCAATGGCGTATTCTTACTTGACTCCACCTCTCTGTTTATATTATCAAATTACACTCCCACTAATTTTATTAATCTGCCTCGACTAGCTTTTATTTTGAATTATAAAATAAGTTAGTTAATTCCATATAATAAAACAAATATTATGTACAGGTTTTGAAAATTACTAAAATACACTTTTCAATCAATCAATATTGTAAATCTCATTTATCTCAAAAATCATATGTTTCGCTATCAATCTAAATTCACCAAAAAAACTACTGTAATCCTGGAACGTTCAAAACCCCTTCATTATATTACGTACTTTCTACGTATGCAAAGTTCGTTGCTGACTCAGTTACACTAGTTTATATTAATTAAGCAAATTCAATATTCAAATTTAAATAGAAAAAATGTCTTAAAACTAAAAAGATCTAACCTGGTGTGTTTACTACGTGCTTCCTTATTTCTTTCTCGCAACTTAAAATTGTACCAAGATTATCAACGCATCCATTATCAACCAATCAATTAGAATTTTCCATGCATTATCATTAACATCGTATTCGAAATTATTCTTCACCAATTCAGAATTATTATATACCCATTTGAAATATTATCTATCCACACGCTTGAATTATTACATTCGAATTATTGTCGTCACCCTCTGGATTTGTTCTACTCCCATGAATTATTCTCGTCGAACTTAGAATATCATTTGAATTATTATATTACTTGAATTATTGTCATCAGCCTCCGAGTTGGATTTAGATTTTTAACGTCAGACTTAGATTTATTATCGTCCAATCACCAAACTTAGACTTAGATTACTCGCACCAAACTTAGACTTAGATTACTCGCACCAAACTTAGGCTTAGATTACTCGCACCAAACTTAGGGCCGTTGATCGGCAATAGAAATTTTCATCTTCGTAACACTATCTGTCACTAAAGAATTTGACTTTTAAATATTATTCTTACGCGTTACTCTTAGATTCAGAGTGACGCACCTTGGCCTTGTTGAGTTGAAAACTCAGCTCCGTTATCATTGCTCGTTGTTAATATACGGTTATGTCCCCTTTTGTCTGTGGGTTTGGCTTACTAATCTTAACCAATGAAGTCTTTTTATTTCCTACACTTAAAGTGGTTTTCTGATGTAACATTCTCGGCCTTTCGAATAATTGTTGTTTGCTTGCAGATGCTTTGTTATCAGACCATGCGGTGTTTTGAGAAAATAATCGCTTTTCCATATTATACACAAATACCAGATGCAATTCGACTTTCAATTTTGAAGTATATTTATCTATTTACGCATTTTTAATTACCTTTACTATTAAAAATTGTTAATTGCTTGTACGCACTTACACTACACTTCTTTAAGTTTTATTTCTTATCTCCGTATTATGTTATGATTAATTCGAATCTTTTTCAATGCGTGTTTCATTACATTTATTATGCTTACTTCTAAATACGCGTGCTTCTACTGAAAAATATAGTTATTTGCCTTGCTTAAAATCACTAAAGCTCTATATACCGGATGTTAAATATTTGTTATTTACCTAATGCATGAATTACTTATTTCTATGCTAACTATGCGTCCTATTATGTCTATTTGCGTCGCTTAAACTACTTATAATCTATATACAGGGTGTTAACTGCTTAATATTTACAAACTATCCCAATTACTCAATTTTCTATTAAATAAATGCAGTTTTCTGCTTCCTATTGTGATTTCTGATTACTACATGACCATTGCTATAAAATACACCCTTAAACAACCCCTTATCACAGCATTATATATACATATATATATATATATATATATATATATATATATATATCCACCTTTAACTACAGTGACCAGGAGGTAGAAATGATCTACAAAGATATCGAATACATACTAAGATCTGTAAAAAGGCATAAAAATGTAATAATTACGATAGATTTTAATGCAATGGTAAGTGAGGATATGGAAGAAGCGGTAGTAGGTTTATTTGGTTTAAGCACGAGGAATGACAGGGAAAATAGTCTAGTAGAATTTTGCGACAATAACAATTTAGTCATCACAAACACATTATTTCAACAACATGCTAGAAGACGATACACATAGAAGACACCAAGAAACATAGAAAAATATCAAATAGATTGCATTCTTGTTCGACAATGGTTTAGATATCAAGTAAAAGACTGTAGAAGTTACCCAGAAACAGATATAGACACATATAGACACTGATCACAGCATAATAATTATGAAAGCCGTGCTTAAATTTACAAATTTGAAAAAAAAGAACCGGAATGGGCATTTTGCCTTTGAGAAACTAAAAGATAAGAATATACAAAAAAGAACTATGAAAAAGTCAAACGAATTACTGAAAGACATCGGGAAAATTTCTGATACTTAGGCACTAGAAACAATATGGAATAACATTAAATCCAGCTTAGATATGGCGACCAGAGGTATTCTGATGTATAAACAAAAAGAAAATAAGAAAGATATTCTAAATTTAATAGAAGAAAAGCAAAAATACAAAAACAGACCAGACGAAGCAGGAAAACAGAGATACACAGCAATAAGATGGCAAATTATTCGTAAATGCAGGAAAGCTAAAGAACAGTGGATTGATGAAAAGTGTAAAAAGACAGACCAACCATACAAACTAATTAGAATGAATTTTAGGGATATAAAACTTATCGCAAAAATATAAGGGACGCGGGAGGAAATGTCATTATAGAAAATGTAGAGAAAACGGTTAGATGGGAAGAATGGATAGGAAACTTATATGCAGAACAGGAAGTAGAACAGAAATCAGGCATTGAAAAGGACGACTTGGGATATCATATACTTAGAGATGAGTTTGAATTAGCGTTAAAGAGTCTGAAAAATGATAAGGCTCCTGGTATGTATAGTGTGCAAGCAGAAACTCTAAAAGCAATAACAACAAGCAATAACTTGTAAGTTATATGTAGGAAACAGGCGAGATACCCAAGAATTTCAAATGTAACATCATAGTCACTATACTAAAAAAGAACGGTGCGGATAGATGGGAAAACTTTCGAACAATAAATTTGACAGCACACGTGTTAAAAAAATGAACTAGAATTGTACAAAGACGGATGGAAAAGCGGGCTGAAGAAGTATTAGGAGAAGATCAATTTGTGTTTAGGCGAAACAGACGAAAACGGTAGGCCATTGTACCTTTAAGGGTGTTAATGGAGAAAACAATAGAAAAAGGAGAAAGCGTGTATATAGGGTTTATAGATTTGGAAATAGCATTCGACAACGTAAAATGAAAGAAAATGTTCGAAATACTTAAAAAGATTTGAATCAGTTATAGCGATATACGCATAGTGTGTATAGCTTATGCAAAGAGCAAACAGCTGTAATAGAATTAGAGATGTGACGTAGAGAAGTAAATATTAGGAAAGGGGTGAGACAGGGCTATGCCCAATACTATTAATTTTTAACTAATGTATTGAAAGGGTAATGAATACTGTCAAATGCAGAAAGTCAATTGCGATTACTATGCACAGACAAACAATTGATATGCTTAAATTTGCAGATCATATAGCGGTATTAGCATCAAGCAAGGAAGAGTTGGAAGCAGTTCTTAATGAAATGGAAACAGTTCTAACAGAGAAATACCGTACATAAGTCAACAAACATAAAACTAAAGTATTAGTATGTAAAGGAGGGGTAAATAAATGAAAACCAGAATTCAAGTAGAAAACGAGAACTTACAAGTGGTTAAAGATTTCTGCTAACTAGGAAGTCAAATAACACAAGATGGAAAGAGTACAAAAGATATAAAACAACGATTAGCAAAATGCCGTGCTGTACCCTCACTTGTACCGTTGCATCCGCACACCGACCCCTAACATTGGCCACGGTCAGGTAATAAGGCCAGAAAATTAGAAAACTATCATTACAGTGTAATTTACAGTACTATAAAATTTGACTGTTTTATCATGTTTAATACTGTAATATGTGTAAACTCTACTTCAATAGTCTACATTCAACAGTAAAGTGAGTGAGTTTAACTCTCAATATATTTCATAGACGCGATACGCTTAATTTACAAAGCAATATTTTTTTTTGTTTGATTATAATATCATTGCACAGCAGTTAAAATTGAAGTATCAGTTATAATGAAATGATTCAGTGTTTGAAATTATATAGGGGACTCAAAATATTACTCATCTATTTGTTTGAATAAACATATGATCTCATAATCATAGATTCGTAGTGAATTAGAAATAATAAAAATTAAATAATAAATCAATCAAACAAAAGAAATATTTTTTCAATTACGGTAAAGTATTTAATAGTGTGTTACTGTAAAAATTTTCTCTATTTTAATTCAAACCGTTAAATCACAGAAAGTTTAAGTTTTCAAAAAGTCAAGGAACGTTAATTAATAATTAAATCAACAGTTTTTTATTAAATGGAACATGAAATAATTAGATTATTCTTTAAAAGCATGGCATTTCGACATTTGAGATCTATTTTTTAAATAATAAGAACTACGTGGTGAAGTCATCACCGTGATAAAAATTAAATTTTTTAATTTTAAGTGGAAGTACTTGTCGCACCGGTTAAGCTAACCGGTTTACATATTACATTATATTATTGTCAGTTTTTTACATTTTGTGTAATTTTATGCATTCAAAAATCAATCAAATATCAATTTCAATCTCTTTTCCAGGAGATTTCGTATCTAAAAATGTACCATCAAAAATCAGGCTCTCAAAAACGGAAAAAGAAAGCAGCAAAAGATGCTTTCTTGAAACGAGGCCAAATATAATATTCCCAGTTTGTCATACCATTAACAAAAAATGTGGATAAATCAACGCTAGAATTTGAAACCGCCGACAACAGCGAAGTCTTTGATAATTCTGAAAATGCTATTAACTTTGAAGCAGTAGCAAATAACATTCCCAACTCCCAAAATTCCCAAAAACAACAGAAGACAGAGACACAATCACAAACAGACATTGCTATCGACCCCTTACAAGAAGAGCAAACAAATACAAAAGCAAATTTCGCTCACCATTCCGAAAAACAAAAAAATCAAAATAAGTCTGTGATTTATTCTAAAGACACTAAAAAAAAGCTGTAGTGTTGATTTAGGTAAAATATTCAGAGAAACTCTTTCATCAGAAGACGTGCGGTCAGTAGTTGAAAAAGATCCTGCAAAACATCCACTGAAATTTCCTACTGATTCAACTGGAAGAAATTTTTCAATAAGCATTCTGAAAAAGGAATTGAAAAATGGTGAGCAAATATCACGTGACTGGTTGGTATGGAGCCAAAATGCAAAGCAACTTACACTGTTTTTGCTGTAGAGTATTTTATTCTGGTCCTGCCAATACAAAATCGGCATTTGCAACATTTGGGGGAGTACAGAGTGCTTGGCGAAAACTTTATGATAAAGTGAAAGAACATGAATCTAATAATAGTCACAAAAAGTGCTATGTTGGATGACGGTGTTTGGAAAAACGTTTCCCAAGGGGTATGTTAATTGACCAACAAATACTACAAGAGTTGCAGAGTGAGATATTAGTGTGGAAAAAGTTACTGCATCGGATATTAGATGTAATTCTTTTTTTGGGTAAGAGAGGACTTGCACTTAGGGGAGACTCTGATAGGATTGGTGACCCAAATAATAAAAATTTTTTGGGTATGTTAGAACTTTTAAGTAACGACGATGAAGTCCTAAAAGAACACTTAACAAAGGTTAAAGAAGCACATGAAGGAATAAAATGCTTCAAGTAACGTACCTCTCCAACAAAATTCAAAATGAGTTTGTTCAATTATGTGGAGAAACTATTAAAAAAGCATTACTTTATGAACTGAAAATGGGAAAATACTATGCCTTAATGGTAGACTCAACTCCTGACATCTCACATTTGGAGCAACATGTCTGTATTTTGAGATATGTTCGTTTGAACAGTAACGGTCAATTTGATATTTAAGAGAGATTTTTTGAGTTTATCAACATGAATGAAAAGACTGGTCATTTAATTGCCGCAATAATACTTACAACTCTAAAAGATAATAACATAAAATTTCTGACTGCTGCGGCCAAGGGTATGTTAATGCAATGCGGCAAATATGAGTGGCAGATTTAAAGATGTACAGGCCTATTTGATGGAAAGGAACAATTTAGCAATATATTCTCCATGTGCATGCCACAGATTAAATTTATGTGGAATACATGCAGCTGAATGCTGTGTCGAAGCTGTAACTTTTTTTGGGTGCCGTTCAAAAGGTGTATACATTGTTTGCAGTTTCAGTAGATCGCCGGGTTACTTTGAAGACTGAAATAGGAGAATCTTTTTACTCGCAACCATCAACGAGATGGAGTGCTCGTGTCAAAAGTGTAAAACCATTTGCAAAACACTTACCCGGGCTGCTAGTGGCTTTACAAAAGTTTCTTTCTACTGATCTGGCAGCAGAAACACGGGCAGAAGTAAATGGTTGCATTAAGTATATTTCATCAATAGAGTGTGTTTTAATGGCCTCGATTTGGTTTAAAGTTTTGTCTCTGATTGATTATAGAAATAGTGTTCTTCAGAATTGTAAAGTAAGTATTGATAAAGAAGTAATTAACATTGGTGGTCTTATTAAAGATCTAGATGAACTTAGAGACAGGTGGCCAGCAATTTTAAATGAATGCGAAACTGTGTAAGCAAATTGGAATTAAGACATACTCAGGAGGAATCAACAACAATGAATAGCAGAGGTAGCAAACCAAAAAGAACAATTAAAAGAAAAAGATTTGCAGATGAATCTGAAACTGACGAAAAATTTGAAATAACGGGTCCTTAAACAAATTTAGAATTAATGTTTTTAATGTAATTATTGACAGACTTTTAACTGAAATGAGAGTGCGGTATGAGGTTGCAAAATCAAGCAATGACACATTTTCTTTCATTTGGAAATATTTGGAACTGACTGAAGAACAAATTAACACAAATTGTGAGGAGTTTATCGAAACATAAAAAAATTATGTTTCTCAAGAATTAAAAGACGAATTAGTTCATTTGAAGACCATTCACGAGGCTAATTTGGGGAACAATTTTTTGCTTCCCCTTGAACTTTTAAACAAGTTAAAGGAAGAAAATTTATCTGAGATTTTTCCCAATGTGTGCGTTTTTTTTGCACACTTTCTGTTACAGTGGCACAAGGCGAAATGTATTAAAACAATAGTATATTGCGTATTGCATATAACAAAATATAGTAATTCGTTTTTTAGTTAAACTGTTTTATTTAAATTTTGACAACGCAATGCGTTTTTAGGTCTTTTAGTGCAATGTCTCGTTTAAAGAATATGCACAGATCAACAATGGGACCGGTCAGACTGACGTGTTTAGACATGAATTGCTTGGAAAATAAATTAGCAAAAGAAATCAATTTTGAAAGAGTGATAAATGAATTTGTAAATAAGAAAGCTAGAAAAGTAAATTTTTAATTTTAAGTTTCAATTTAGTAGATAGGATGAAATATAAGTTAATATGAATAAATAACCTAATAACAAGTATACATAATTATTAATTCTGCATATCTTTAAATATTATGTTCTTTACTTCTGAGATAAGCCGCCAGAAAATTCATTTTCATTTGTTAAGTGACAACAAAATTTCAAAAACTTTACTAGCTTATTAGAGGATTTGGTGGGAGAGGGCCCTCTAAATCCCTGCCCCAGGGCCCATAAAACCTGGTCCCGGCCCTGGTCAAACCCAGGAGTACGATACAAAAAGAATTAGAACAAACACATAAAACAAAATAAATTCTTGAAGAAGCCGATTCCTGCAGCTAGTACGTTTATATTTCCATAAAAAATATTTCAATGTGTTATTATTTACTAAATACTTTTTATTTACTTTTAAGGCGATAACAAAACAAGTATTCGCACCAAGGAGACCAAACCTTTAGGATCGACCCTGGTTGTGTAACTAAATTTTTTCGGAGATGAATAATTTTGTTGAGACCAAACTTTTTTAGTATATTGTGTCACAAGGACAGAAAGTGAGCATTAGAAGCCCGCAGCTATTAGATGCCTGAGCGAGCAGCGAGCGAGGGCAGCTGATAGCTAAGGGCTGCTAATGCATTTTTGCCTGTGTGACACACAATTGTTTTTCGCCTTGCATTAAAGAAAAAAAAATAGAAAAAATAACACAAAATAACGAAGGTTAATAACATTTAATGTATTTATTTATTATAGTAATTGATATTAATTATCCTTTGAGCATTATTATGGATAGTAATACCAGAATTTTTAGGCACTTGGTAAGTATTCGAGGTGCTGGTAGCATGGTGACTTATTTTTATCGATTATGTTGACGGTCTATCTACTTTGCAATTAACCACCTCTAACGATAATGTTAAATATGTTAAACTTCCGTTTCACAAAACCACAAAGGGTCTTGATAAAATATTCAAACAGTGTAATTTCAAAATTGCTTTCACTAATACTAATAAAATTAAAGACTTGCTAGGTAATCCAAAAGACAAGGTGGAAAAATTGCAAAAGTCGGAGATTTATGAAATTAGTTGTGCAGGGCCAGGGTGTTTTCAAAAATATATTGGTCAGACCAAGAGGAATATAACAACAAGATTTAAAGAACACATTGCTCACTTCAAATATGGTAAATATGAAAGGTCTCAGGTCGCCAAACATATATTTGAAACCGGTCACCCCGTTAAACTAGAAAATGTTAAATTGTTAAAAGCGGTACCAACGTTTTCCTTCTTAAGACCCCTCTTAAACACCGATAAAGGGCCAATAGAGCCATCTGCTTTGCTTTCCCTATTGGTCAACAACCAATGAGGAAGCAAGATTAAATTGGTTCCGCCTCAGTAGATTTAGAATTAGTATAAATTAAGTAGATTTAAGTTATAATGTCACAATTCACTTGTTTGTTGTTGAGAACACCAGCCTGCGGGTGAGGAGAATATCCTCGATAGTGTTTAAAGCAACAATATTTGTATGTTGGGAAGGTTCACTTCAGCCTTAGTGGAGAGGAGAATATCCTCTGAAGTGTTCCAGAACAACAGCTAATTATTATTTAATTACAGATTTCCTACTGATGATGACCACATAGTGGTCGAAATACGTATCTAGTATTTTAAATATTTTTTTTGGTAAGGGTTTTTTCATTATATTCAAATTGTGCCACAGTGTTCCTATAGATTATGAATTAAATGAATTTAATTTTTAAAACAACCAAACATTTTTATTAATTGAAGTATTTGCATACTTCATTTTAAGATAGCACCTAAATACAAATAATACACTTAATTTTGTTAATAAAAAAAATTCTTTGTTGAGTTGACATTTGGTCTTGTCAAATGAAACATCCAATTTTTAAGAGCTCCTTTAGGGAAGATAGGCCAGCTACCTCCAACAAATCGTCAAATTCAATTTCCATCTAAAACAATTGTATTAACTGACTAAATAATTCTGTCTAATTATAGTAACTGTAAATTTCATGCTTACCTTGAAATGGAAATATTAATGTAGACGCATCAATTGTAATACCTGTTCATCTATATAATAATATCTACCATATAGAATAATGTAATTAAAATTTGTAGTATCCAGTATGAAGAATAATTTATTTGCCTAGTACACGATGAAAATCGAAGAGCGACATTTACATGATTAATGGCGTCGGGCGGTTGGTTTACTATAACGGTAAACGAATAGTACATGTTCTATGTACGCGCGCGCAAAGAGCATCTATTTGACGAACAAAACGGTTTTGTTGTTCCACGCTTCCATAATGTCAAATCAAAGCAAACATGAATTGCTATAAATAAATGTATTTTACGTTCAAGGAATAATTATTTTGATTTAAAAAAAGCCACAAATTCCAACCAATTAAATAATTTTACTCGCTTTAGAAACTATGTTTACTCAATTCAATTCACATCAATATTCGTTTTAACTTCTACGACGGGGTTATTTGGATAGTTAACATTTCTTTAAATAAAAATGGTTTATTGGTTAAGTAGAAAATGTTTTTGTTAATTCAAGAAAGATTTCAAATAAATCTTTTACTTACTGTAAAAAGTTCTAATATTTGATTCAATTATGAAAATGTTTAATTAAAATATATTTGTCTAAGCATAACAAAATATTATTGACAAAATATATTTGGTAACCTCAAGTAAATCGTTTTTACCGAGTACAGGGCGGCCTGTCACAAAGTCGAAATATAATAAATTACGAAATCGAAGTCGAAATTTAATAAATTTCGAGATCGAAGTCGAAATTTAATAAATTTCAAGATCGAAGTCGAAATTTAATAAATTTCGAGATCGAAGTCGAAATTTAATAAATTTCAAGATCAAGTCGAAATTTAACTAAATTTCGACATCGAAGTCGAAATTTAAGTAAATTTCGAGATCGAAGTCGAAATTTAACTAATCTTCGAGATCGAAGTCGAAATTTAAATGAATTTCGACATCGAAGTCGAAATTTAACTAAAATAAGTGAGTGATTTTTTGTGGCCCTTCTACGCCTTCGTAAAATACCCAAGTAAAACATTCTCTGTTACATTTTTAGCTTTTTTACGAAGGCGTAGGAGGGCCACAAAAAATCGCTCTACTTATTTTAGTTAAATTTCGACTTCAATTTCGAAATTTAGTTAAATTTCGACTTTGATCTCGAAATTTATTAAATTTCGACTTTGATGTCGAAATTTAGTTAAATTTTGGAGCATTTTTCTTCAACAGTCTTAGATAATAATATTATAAATCGATTATTTGCTATTGGGTTATTTACTTAACCGATAAATTTGGACGAGTTAAGAGAACACTATGCAAGAAGTACGACGTATACCTGTGGACATTATTGATGAAGTTCAAAAAGAGTTTATAGACCGCCTTGGTCATTGTTAGGCCGTCAACGGCCCCCAATTAGAACATTTTCTGTAATTATTTGATATTTGTTTTCAATTTTTAGTAGATGTTTGTGTATAGTATAAATTCTATTTTCTGGAAGTTTTCATTATGTAGTCCATATTCATTACAACTTCAATGTGAGTAGAAACAAGTTGAAAATGCAAGGCATTGTCGCAACGAACTTCCAAATGTAGACTTACTTTAAAACAATTTATGTATCGCACATTAATTTTGGACCTATTTGAAATTTTTGATAAAAATTAATTCCCGGGGGGGGGGATCCGTGGTCAGATTTTGTGGGGGTACCATATTTCGACTCAGCTATGTTAGGGGAGTCCAAATATGTATCGCACATTAATTTTGGACCTATTTGAAATTTTTGATAAAATTAATTCCCGGGGATCCGTGGTCAGATTTTGTGGGGTACCATATTTCGACTCAGCTATGTTAGGGGAGTCCAAATATGTATCGCACATTAATTTTGGACCTATTTGACATTTTGATAAAATTAATTCCCCGGGGGTCGGGTATCCGTGGTCAGATTTTATGGGGGGTACCATATTTTGACTCAGCTATGTTAGGGGAGTCCAAATATGTATCGCACATTAATTTTGGACCTATTTGAAATTTTTTTTTTCCCGACGGAATATCGCGGGGGCACGGCGCCCCCGTGGCCCGATTTTAACTGACATCAAAACTTAAGCTCTGGACACCGAGCTGAATCGATTGATGTATCACACATTGATGTCCGACCATTAGAAAGGCCTCGGACGGACGGACAGACGGACGACAAATCGATTTCATAAACGAACGAAGTTCGTTGAAAATAGACTTCTCAAATCCATAATAAAAATGGTGGTTGCTAATTAACAAAAATATAGATGACGTTATAACTCTCTCAAATATGACCGAAACAATGAAATAACATCAATAAATGACAATTTCTATAAATCGTTTGACATGACTTTGTAATTTTTTAATAATTTTTAGGGTTCCGTACCTTATAAGGTATAACGGAACCTTTATAAGATCACTCTCATGTCCGCCCATTCATCTGCCACAGAGGTTTTTCTCGAAAACTATGTAATTTAGGAATTTAAAATTTGCCACAATGCTACGTCTTTATAGCGCATACATACACCGACAGTCAAAAAATAGAAAAATGAGATATCATTTGAAAGAGGATTCTAAAAGGCTTTTAAAAATATTTTTTTATAATTTTCGGTCCAGTAGTCTTTATGATATAGCTCAAAATGTGCCAAAAATGTTCGTTCCGCCCTCCACCCCTATTCTCCTACATTTCCAAAGTTAACATTTTGATTTTAATAGGGATAGTAGCTATCGACTCATAGATTATCGGTAAACTGCAGGTTCTTTTGACAGTGTAATAGTTGCTGGGAAAAATTTTTAAACAAAGTAATAGACAACGTATTTACTAATAATGTACCAGTACAATGTCGGACAATATATTCATTTTTCAGTTATCAATTTCAAATTTGCATAAGATTTAAATATATTACTCACTGCAGTTTTGGTACGGAACCCTAATAAAGCGAGCTCGACTCGCTTTTGGCTAACTTTTTTATTTAATTTATGGAATTTATCCGTTACGTTTGCAAAGCACAACTGTATAATCACATATTAATATTTGACGTAAATAACCCAATGGAAAATAATCAAGCAGAGTCAATATGGTGTCGGCCCTGTATTGGGGATTGGGGTATAATATCGATTTATAATATTTTTATCTAAGACTGTTGAAGAAATATGCTTCAAAACTTAACTAAATTTCGAGATTGAAGTCGAAATGTAATAAATTTCGACATCGAAGTCGAAATTTAACTAAATTTCGAGATCGAAGTCGAAATTTAACTAAATTTCGACATTAAAGTCGAATTTTAACTAAATTTCGACATCGAAGTCGAAAATTAACTAAATTTCGACATCAAAGTCGAAATTTAACTAAATTTCGACAGCGAAATCAAAATTTAATAAATTTCGAGATCGAAGTCGAAATTTAACTAAATTTCGAGATCGAAGTCGAAATTTAATAAATTTCGAGATCGAAGTCGAAATTTAACTAAATTTCGACATCAAAGTCGAAATTTAACTAAATTTCGAGATCGACGTCGAAATTTAACTAAATTTCGACATCGAAGTCGAAATTTAACTAAATTTCGCCATCGAAATCGAAATTTAATAAATTTCGACATCAAAGTCGAAATTTAACTAAATTTCGACATCGAAGTCGAAATTTAACTAAATGTCGAGATCGAAGTCGAAATTTAACTAAATTTCGACATCGAAGTCGAAATTTAATAAATTTCGACATCGAAGTCGTAATTTAACTAAAATAAGTAGAGCGATTTTTTTGTTGCCCTTCTACGCCTTCGTACTTTTTTATTCTTTTTCCATTTATTAAATAACACAGGCCAACGATGAAAAAACTTTTTTAATGAATATACCTTTTTATTATGTTTTTTAGGTTGCTGAATCCAAATATGATGCTTAAAAAACTGAATCACCTACCATTTCTTCACATCTTATAGTTAAATACATTTTTTTCGAGATTTTTGCGTTTAGCGATATTTAAAGAATTTAAACAGATTTATAGTATTATAATATTTATAAGTAAATTGGAAAAGTAGGTCTAATGGATGTAGATGATGTTTTGTAGCACTGCCAAAAAACATTTGCTGGTCAAACAGCTGGTGTTTTCTTTACTGTCAACCTAACCTTTCACTTTAACGTTTCTAGTACGTGTGCTCAGTAAAATGCCTAATCGCGGTTGTAAAAACTCTGCTGACAGTTTTTGTTATATTTGTGGTGAGTTTGTGATTAAAAAACACCAAGGAAACATTACAGACTTTGTGAAAAAGGTTTATCTATCATATTTTAGAACTAAACTTGGTGATCAGGAGAAATCTTGGGCACCACATAAGGTATGTTATGTTTGTGTTGAAGATCTAAGAAAATGGTCAAAAAAGGAGAGAAAAACCTTTAGATTTGCTGTTCCTATGATATGGAGGGAGCCGAAAAATCTTTCTGATGATTGCTATTTTTGCAGTGTTGATATTACTGGTCATAACTCAAAAAACAAGAAGGTAATAAGCTATCCTAATCTTCCGTCTGCCATCCGACCAGTAGGGCACAGTGTAGATTTTCCGGTCCCTGAACCACCCGATGATTTAAATTCTATTGAAGTACTTTCTGATGTGCAATCCGAGTCAAATGAACAAGATGATGAAGAATTCCATTGTACTACTGAAAATGTAGAGCCTAAATTATTTACACAAATCGAGCTTAATGACTTGGTTAGGGATCTGGGCTTGACTAAAGAAAAGGCTGAATTGCTTGGCTCTAGACTGAAAGAAAAGAACTTGTTAGCCATTGGAACCAGCATTCATGTGTATAGAAAGAGAGAGCAGCAATTTTCCAAGTATTTTAAACAAGAAGGTGATTTAGTGTACTGCTCAGACATTTCTGGTCTAATGAACGAGTTTGGTATTGAATACAAAAAAGAAGACTGGAGGCTGTTTATGGATTCATCCAAAACAAGTTTAAAAGCAGTTTTATTACACAATGGTAACATGTACGCATCTACACCTGTTGGCCACTCTGTACATATGAAAGAAAGTTATGAAAATCTAGAAATAGTGTTGAATAAAATAGTCTACTCTGCTCATGGTTGGATGATATGTGGTGATTTAAAAGTAACATGCATGCTTCTTGGTCAGCAAGCTGGTTTTACCAAATTTCCATGTTTCTTGTGCGAATGGGATAGTAGGGCTAGGGATCAACATTGGTGCAGAAAGAACTGGCCTGTGAGGAAGTCCTCAAACCCAGGTGAGAAGAACATTCTACGCAAAAACCTTGTAGATCCAAGAAACGTGCTCCTACCACCTCTACATATAAAATTAGGACTCCTGAAACCGTTTGTTAAGGCTTTGCCTAAAGATAGACCGTGTTTTAAGTATCTCAGCCAAAAGTTTCTACACCTTTCAGAAGCTAAACTAAAAGAAGGCGTCTTTGTCGGACCTGACATTAGAAAAATGATGTTTGACGTTAACTTTGAATCCACAATGACCGTAAATGAGAAAGAAGCATGGATATCTTTCAAGCAAGTCGTTACAAAATTCTTGGGGAATAAAAAAGATCCAGAACATGTTTCTATTGTAGCTAACATGTTAAAGAAGTTTAAAAATTTAGGATGTTTGATGAGCCTGAAAGTTCACTTTTGAATAGCCACCTTGATTACTTCCCGGACAATTTGGGAGATGTTAGCGAGGAGCAAGGCGAACGTTTTCACCAAGACATTAAAGTGATGGAAAACGCTACCAGGGCCGCTGGAACACCAACATGATGGGGGACTATTGTTGGTCACTTCACCGTGAAGTTCAGCAAGCAACACATCGAAGAAAAAGCTACATAAGAAGCTTTAAAGAAAAAAGAGAACGGAAGTATAAACCAACTGCAGCTGACAAGTGAAACCTGTAATATCAATATAAACCTATAATGGCACATTAGGTCACTGTTTTAAATAGCTTACTGTAAATACAAACCATGCTTATGATTTAACATAGCGTTTCATTAATTTCCCTATATACTATAGTGGTTTTATACTATATCATTTAAAAACAGATTGCTCAAAAACTGTGCGTGATACAAAAAAACCAAGGCCAGATTTGGATTCAGCTCAAAAAAATCTATAAACATCACCTATTAACGTGAAAAAAGTTTTCAAAAAAAAATATTTTTGTTGGCTTGTGTAATTCATAGTATTTTTCGTACCGTTCTCTAGACTTTTTGGGTAAAAGATTTAAAGAAGCATTGCTCGCTTCTTCTTGCAAGTCCAGCGGAGTACTTGTAAATTCTTCGTCCTCATCACTGTCTAAATTACCATTCATTTTCACTAGCAGTTATTCAGTTAGAATTACAATTATTCGCTACTCATGTATGATTATTTTATATTTTTATTCGAAACTCTCATTAACGCTACACCGACGCCGAGGTTAAATGAAAAATTATTTGAAACTTCAAAGTCGTAATAAATGAATCTCAATGATAGTCATAGGTGTCTAGATTGCGAAAAACCTACAAAATCATGCTGTTATGAGTTTAGCGGCCCTAGGGCCGCAAAGGTTTACTTTCAGTCACATTTTTAGGGCAAATATGATTCATTTTCAGATACGCTAGGCGAAAAAATAATTTTACATAAGTGAGTAAAAAAAATTGCACTTATATGCAAAAATAACGACGGCAGGGCGCCTTAAAAGTTTTACACTAGGGCGTTAGATACACCCGAGACGGCCTATTTCATAGCTATTAAGTGAATAATAAAAACCCGCATAATTTAACATCTGTAGGACAAGGTTATGATGCATCGATGCCCTTCCTGAATGATCTAGTGGTATTCAAGGGTACATTCAACCAGTTGGTATAAATTATAATAATGCTTTTATCTGAATAACAGAATTTTGTTGTTGAAATTAATTAATTATTTTCTGAGAACCGTTCGTTATTTCTATTCCACACTATAACGAGTGATAGATTCAAATCCGAGTATTTTAATAACAAATATTTATTGCTCATTCTTACTATATACGTAAAGGAAACACTATTTCAAGTACCTATATACGTACAATACCATCGTACCACTGCTAACTGATTCGTTGAACTGTATGGCGTCATCTATCCAACGAATAGCATTTGACCAAATAGTGTGCGTTCTGAATCACATCATTATGTTGTTAGTCGTTAAGGTGATCGTAGATATAGAAGGGCCGCGTTTAATGTGTAAATGAACGGCCGGATATATATGAGAATATGGAAATACATAAAACATTTAATCCTTTAATGAGTTCCCTCAGAAGTGCATTATTTTTTATAAATGCTTTTTTCATGGTGAGTCAATTATTGATTTATTATTTATTTAATTGAATATTTTTGATTGGAGCTAAATGATAAAAATAATTAATTTCATGGTCTGTTTATTCCGAAATTATTTAAACAGCAAATGGGATAAAAGTTTTTATTTACCATTTTATTTTCAGTAGGAAAATTAGGCCTACTAATCTACTTAAATATTTGTACAGGGTGTCCCAACTTTAGTCCCATCACTATGATCCAGAAAACGGTAACATATACAGGGTGTTTTTTTGTTGACGGATTTCGTTCACGTAGTGATCTTCTTTGAATTATTTTGAGGTCGATATCTTGTTAAAAAGATTTTCTATCTAGTCCCGTTTGGCTATACGGGCCAATGAAAAATTAAATTATCTACAAATAAATGATGATATTTTTTCAAGGAAGTACGTTTTAACACGTGACTTTTGTTATTAGGGAATCGTACGCAATATTTTTATGTGTACATTATGTTTGGTAATTAAAATTAACGGATTTAGCATAACCTGAAGACTAATTTATTTAATAAAAGATATGATGCTTGGCACATTGCGCAAAAACAATAATTTATGAACGATTTACTAAATAACCAATCGATTATAAAGTAGGCTCTGATACCTGTCAACTATGTGAAGTTTTACTGCGTTATAATTCTCGCTTTACATTTCCTAAATGGTGTTTACGTTTAACGAATACGCGGATATTTACCTCGTTTTTGGATTCTGCAATACAGACGCGGCTACATTACATGTGATTTTCCAATGCTCCACCCGAAGGTACTACATTGGCCAGGAAGCGAGTTTTTTTTACCTGGAAAATTTTGAATTTTGCCGAATCCTTGCTGTTCCAAGCAAGGTAGGGATCTTTAACGTGCGTGACAACACTCACACACGGGACCTCCATTTTACCTCTCATCCGAACGAGGGTGTATTTTTGCGAAAAATGCTCGCCTAACATTTTTCAAGCGGACCGTGTCGGGATTCGAACCCGGGACCTAGGGCGTAGTAGTCACACACATACCACTACGCCACGGAGCCGCCTAAGACGCGGCTACAGCAAAACGAGAATATCGGTTTAGATACCCAAACCGGCGTCAACCTTAGTTCAATACTTTTCAGCGGCTTGAGATCAACGAGCAGGAGAAACTGAAAATTGGTGCCTAAAAATAATAATGCCGAACGGCAAAGGCATGAAATTCATGTAGAAGGAAATGTCTTTAACATCATTACTAATGAACCAAAACGAAGCACCAGAAATGTTGCAAGGTAATTACGTTATAATGTACTTAAGGGCCGCTATGCTTGCGGCCACGTCCCCAATGCTCCACCCGAAGGTACTACATTGGGTTTAAACGCGAAAAGTAAACGTGTTTGTGTGAAACAAAACATTGCATCATCGATCATTCATTATACAGTCCGCTATAAACACTTTGGAATGGTTCATGACCTATGGTACATGTCATGGTAGCAGATAAAGCAGTAAATGCTAATATTAATTTATTTACGCGCTGTATATCGTACATAAGTATTTATTCAAATTTCATTCTAAATTTATCCCTAGCGTACCCTATCATTCCCTAACTTACATATTATAAGTACAATCTTCTTTCCTATATATACTGCCACCAAAAATTGGCGGCAAAACGTTTAGCAAATAAAATCAAGCCACAGAACAAAAATACAGGCAAAAATATAAATATAAAATAAGTATAAATATTATGTACGTATATAAATAAACATAAAATAAATATATAACTAAATTAATAAATATCTAAATAAGCTAAAGCATGCAACAGTGCATAAATTAGCAAAAGCATCTCCCAAATTATCAGTTGCACTCGGATAAGCATTATGAAGGCTAGCGACATTACGCACAAAAACATGCTCATTAAATTGTTTCAAAATCTCCTTATTAATACAAGTCATTGCTTATGCGAATACAGCCGTCACAATTTTAATCCTACCTCGTATATAAATTTCCCAAGCATCCGAAGATCTGATCGTCTTCTTACGTCTATTGGTATCTTACTGCTAAGGGGAGATGATGCACTGTTAAAGTTCTGGCGGGTATGCACTAAACGTTCTAGGGGTGATCACAATCACTATCACTTTTAAGTCCTGGGGGGATGCGCTATTTTATTTTCTTTATTTATTTGCTGATTTAAGATAATTAGGGATTACTAATTTATTTTGCTGTTATTTATTTGTTTTAGTGTATTCCCGATTCCGATTTTTTCGCGCGTATAAGCTGGGACAGTGATTGTTTTAGTGGTGTGGGGTTTGTCGCGCATATTAGATTTTGGTTATTGATTTGTGCTTTTGTTTTTGCTTTTCATTTTTTTATTTTTTTTAATTTTACAGGTTTTGGTTATATCATGCTCATGTCCGTTTCCCATGCCAAGTCAAAATCAAAAATTTTCAATCCTGACCTACCTTCTCCGATTTACGCGCGGTTATTACCGTCTAATCTCGCGACGCTTCCCGAAAATTCTTTGAAAACTGTCCAGAACGTCTTCTAGTTAACCACTTCCTCTAGGCTCTTTGGCCATGCTAGTCTTGCGATAGATAATTTCATATCAGCTAACCCTCGATTTGCGACCTCGAGTGGGCAGTCGAAGAGCACGTGCTCTGAGCTTTCTGCGCCCTCACCGCATTCGCAGCGGTCGTTGTCGGTTAAACCGAACCTTTGTAAATACACTTTCAGGGCGCCGTGCCCTGTTATCAGTTGCACCATTTTATGATCGAGTTTCACTTCAATCTTACTTACCTCTTGCTTCGATGCTCGGTATGAATTTGTGGGTCAACCTGTCGGATTGACTTTTCGCGCAGCTTTCTTTTAATTATAGACCTCTCGGTATCGACGAATGTGAAATTCGAAAGTCGCCCGTCGCGGCCTCTTTAGCTAATTCATCATCCCTATTGTTTCCTACGTTACCATTGTGCGACCTAACCCAACAGAGCTTTAAACGTCGAAACTTGAGCGCCGTATGCGGCGCTATCCTCCAGACGTGTGCTTGGAGGTCTGTTGAGGTGTTCATGTTTGTTAGAGCCGTCAGCGCCGATTTACTATCACTGATTATATAATACCCGTCTCTGCCTGTATGGTTTATTGCGTAATCAATATCATCTCGTATGGCTACCAATTCGCATTGGAAGATAGTGCTCCAGTTCGCGAGTTTGGTTTGAATCCGAAACACCTCCCTTTCCTGCTTGTACACGACAAACGCCGCGCCTGCTTGTCCGTCATCCATACGTGAACCGTCCGTGTAAATTCTGATACCCGTCGCGTCCCTATCACTTTCGACAAACTCGATTCCTCTACTATTGGCCGGGTGCACCAACTCTGATACAACGCTCTTTCTCTCTACCTCCCTATTACCAAGATTAATATCTTCGATAATTTCGCGCCCTTTCCCTATATTTAGTAATCTCCTATTTCTAATATCCCTAACGACATATTCGATATGGAAAGTCTTACTGATCACCAAGACCGCCTCCGTGGAGGTAGTCCTGTACGCCCTGAGGTATGTAATTGCTTCCTTAAATGCTATTTTCTCCTCTCTTAGTTCTAGCCTGCAAGGCAATTACAACTGAACCATGTATCTGTCTTCAGAATTTTGCACCGCAAAAACTACTCTTTGTACCATTATTGGAAACTGATTACGCTGCTCGTCGTGCATATTGCAATTGGTTACTAGGTCGAATTAACGTTCAGCCTGATTTCGCCACACAAATCTTAAAGACCGATGAGTGCGTTTTTTCTTGAAACAGGGTTGTAAATTTTCACAACTTGCATGCATATTCAATCGAAAACCTACGTGCAATTAGACCCCGCGGACACCAGCAGCGTTTTCCTGTAAACGTTTGGATCGGTTTATCAATAAACAGATAATTCAGCTCTATTATTTGTCCATTCACCTAAACGCCAATAATTATTTACAATTTTTGGAGAGAATGTATGACAGTTTGCCTTTAGCAGTAATACCAAATCTTAAATTTATGCATGATGGTGCTCCACCACACACTGGTCGACCTGTTCTTAGTTGGTTAAACCAAACATTGGGCGCCATAAGTCTTAACGGTGGTCTACCAGTTTTCTGGAGCTAAACCCATTGGATTTCTTTCTGTTGGGTTTTATAAGAGATATTGCTTATTAGATTCTGAAAATAAGGCAGATTTGATTAACAGAATTAATCTAGCTGTAAATAAAATTATTCTGGAAATGTTGGACGATTTTATGAGAGGGACCACAACAAGAGCAATACGTGCTATGGTGCTAATGGTAACCACTTTCAACAATTTAATTGATAGGTTTCAGGAATTTCATGTTGCTGGTTTTGCATTTATTTAACTAGTTCCCGTTGGCACATGAGGGCTCATTCAATATGTTCGTCTTAAGTAACCACAAATATACCACCTAAGCCAGAGAACCACCTCCATAACGTACATCGTAGGTTTTTATATTAATTGAATTTGATGCATCAATATCCTTAAAGGTTGCACACTTTTTGCATTTGAATCAAAACATAATTTTTATTTTATTTTGTCAACTACGCTTTGATCAAATAGGTTTCCGTCAATTAGTATGATTTTGGTATTGCGAACCAAACGGGTGTTTTTAAATTCTAATTCTTCTTTTGCTATTAAATCTAGTTGTATTTTATGCCAGCATTTTTTTGAAACTTTCTGTAAATCGTATGGTTAACTTCATTAAATGTTCAGCTCTCGATAGTATTTTCGTTGCCAGCTGTAGTTCTATAGATAACACTGATATTTCGTGGAGGATGTCAGGCTGCTTAACCCTTTTCACATACCAATGAATATGGGTGAAATACGGTATATATTTACAAAACAATAGAATAGGAACCGAACAATAAAAAGCAGCGGCTATGTTCGAAGACAACAAACATAGAAATAAGGACAAAAGTGTTGGAAGCATATGTGTGGAGCACAGCACTGTACTCCTTTGAAATAAGGACAGTAGGAGAAGCAGGCAGGAAAAAGTAGAAGCATATTGAAATGTTATGCTTCAGATGTATGATGACGATAGCATGGACAGATAAAGTTAACAACAAAGGGGTTTTAGAAATAGTAGGGGAATAAAGATATCTGAGAAAATAAACAAAAATATGAGACATAGAAGGGCAGGATACGTTCTAAGGCATTTTTGAGGAATAGTATGGGCTAAACTTTCCAAATTAATTTTTTGTGTATGTTCCTGTTCTATACTTAATACTGCTATAATATAAAAGAAACGCCTCAGCTTTTCTTATGAAAAGAAATGTTTATTTTAGTGTTTATTTTTTCTATTTTAATATCTTAAGTAGGTTGTAGGTTTATAAAATCAACTTACACTCTTATCAGCTAGCTGGTTTTAAACATATATAAAAACAGTCACCATTGTACCAGTGTAAAACAACACTTTGCCGTCCATTGATTAGACATTATGAATATATGAATAGACCACTTATATAAGATTAGCTTGGCTTAAATCTGCATCAAAGCGTCCACTTTTATAAATACAACGGATAAGATAACCAAGTTGTTCTATATAAAAATAAGAATCCTGATTTGTTTTGTAGGTCTTTAGTGGTAAGTATAACTATAGATGAAACACTGGGGTCTTTGTTTCTGTTTTTGTTTAATAATCCTTTAACGAATTTGACATCGTTTATTTCACGATGCTGGGACCGAACCGGGGCCCTTTAATGTTTGGGGCCCCCTCCGCATTGCGGGGTCTGTGGGGGTCTTCATTACGCCACCGCCTTAATGGAAGGGCAAGCCCTGTCTTTGCAACAACAGAAATTAAACGTCCGTAAGTCTATTGCATGCGCTATCACTCACTTCTATTTAGAAGCAATTCTTGTACCTGATTTTGATCTAATTAGTGAAGAAATTCTTATTTTATTTATTATTGTTCTATAGTACATTTTTAATAATGTATATTTTGTTCCAGATAGCTGCAAGTTTCTTAATTGTTGCGGGAGGCGAAATAAATGCAGTTTATAATAAATTTGAAATATTTTTGGACCTTTACTATACAGTTCCCGTACATTTTTTTCTAATTATTGGTATAATTTTAACTTTCACAACCTGTTTTGGATGGTTTGGTTCGATTTATCTAAATACATTAGCTTTAAAATTGGTACGTTGTCGTTACAAAATTGTTATATATTAAACCAAACAGCTTATTTTTTTTTAGTATTTTGCGTTACTGCTCGTGCTTGTATGTATAAACATTGCGATTTCAATCACATCGTTTGCTGCGTTTAGTACTGTTGAAAGTTATGTAGATACAAAAATGTTTGTATCAGTTAAAAAGTTTGAAATGGACGAAACGGTTAGACGCACTTGGAATTATGTACAGACTGTGGTGAGTAAATAAATTTATAAAATTTTTATGTAGTCATATGCAACTAAAACGTATGCTTGTTATAAAAACCTGCTTTCATAAAACTATGCTTTAGTACTTTCTGCTATTTTAGATGCGTATAAGGTTTCTTAACACATGTAACTACAAAGAGAATGGTTTTATAAGCAACTTCTAAAAAAAAGCTAGCTTCATTTGATTGCCCTTCTTAAATAAAAAGTTACTTTCATTAAGAGGGCCATTCTACATTTGAATTAGACATTTTCTCAATATACAAGATGTCCTAGTTAGTTTTTCACTTTCTATCGCGCTGTAAAACAGTTGTTAAGTGGCTTGGAAGAATGCGGCTGGTCGTAAACATCAGCTTGGTTTAAGGAAAATTAGTCGACATGCAGCGTTACACGACGTGCTTTTGTGTGCACGAGTTTTACCGAAACAACAAATCCACGCCCTGCCGTGCGACGTTTGTTTAGACGGCATTACAATTTACACGACATTCAACAATTTCCATACCTTAATTTAATTAAGGCATGGGTTCGTAAGTTTAAAGAGACGGGGTTCCATAACGAATAAACGTATATTCAACTATGTCAGAACAGTAAGAAACCCTGACAACATTTAGATGGTGAGAGCGTCTATGCGGCAAGTACCAAACTTGTCGGTGTGCAGGCGTACATCTACGTTAAATGTGACAAGAACCTCAATGCGTCAAATTCTCCATAGAGATTTACGAATGTACACCTGCAAAATCCAAATCGTGCAGGAATTGAAGCAGACAGACTACGCTGAGAGATTATTATTCCTCAATGAAATGTTGAATCAGTTTCAATCGTTCGACAACATCTTGTTCGCGGATGAAGCGCATTTCTATCTTAATTGCCGGTACTGGTGTAAAACAAATCCGAGAAAATATCAAAGGGCTTTGCCTATCCCAAATGTCACAGTTTGGGCCACAATTTCATCATAGGGAATTATCGAACCATTTTTTTTTTAATTTGATCAAGAAACCTGGTTTCAACAAGACGGAACCACAAGTCACGCTTCAAATCGGTCTTATGCAGGCACTTTTTCCTGGAAAATTGATTGCTTAAAGAAGGAATATCAATTGGCCCCCCCGAAACCAGGATTTGACGCTATGCAATTTTTTTATAAGGACATCTCAAGAGTTCGAGTGTTTCGCAACCGCCCTGCCACTCTAGAGCTATTGAAGGACGATATTCGAGGAGAAATGGCTGCCATACCTGAGCAAACTTTGTGGAGCGTGATAACAAATTTTAAAACAAGAATGCCAGGAGAGAAATTGCCTTCAACTTAATCAAGAATTTGTAAAAATCGGTTGATTTTGTTTCTTTTGTAGTTTGAATTCAAAATGTGAAAAACTAACATGGACACCCCAGTACTTCTTACATCTGCAAAACTAATAGAACACTATCTTAGGTTTTAATCTAGATATCTCAGCGAAATTACGATTTTCACGAATTCAGCACTTCAATATTTGCGAAAAAGTTGTAGAAAACGCCATACCTTCGAAGTAAGTTTTGACGTTAGTCACAATATTGTGATTATTCAGAGTTTACTCACCTGGTCGTGAAAACCGTAGTAGTATCTCGTGCAAGTCAAGCCTAGGTTCGATTGTTGATTTCCATTCCTATTTTACGGTAGTGTTGTTTAAGAGGTTAATTTGTATTTGAACTATATCTCTACAATTTAATAATGAATTATCTATTGCAAGCTATTGACAAATCCGTTTGACCTATGGCGTTCAAGTGATCGATCAGAGTTCTGAAATGACCCGAAAAGACATGATATTAAACAAATGCATAGCCCGAAACGATCGCGATGACATTAACTTGGCCTGCTGATATAATGTGATCTGCTGAAGCTTAGGAAATAAAACATCCAACCCCAACAGACTGACATAAGAATGTTATTGAATTCTCAGTTCCTAACTGATATTTATTATTATATGCGATTTCTTTCTCAGAATTTACTTTCTTCAAAGCAATCAGCTTGATAAAATGTTTATACAAATAAACATTTCCCGTAATTAACATCCTATATCTTTCAAAAAATGTACGTAGCAATTTGTTGCGATAAGACATATCTACAAAATGAAGAAATATTAATACTACATCATAAGACCTAACAAATCAGAATTTTGATCTTATATTACATAACGACCTTACTTTCTTTAAGGATCAGATCAATGCTTCTTCGTTTTCGATAGCAGCATTAATAGTTCTGTAAAAAAATTAAATTGTAATCAAACAATCGTTGCAATTTTTAAATATAATCAGTTTCTGATATTTTGTAGTATTACCTAAAAACTGTTTCTTTTATGCTAGTTGAATTTTCAGAGAAACGTCGTATGCTATCTCTAGAAACGATACTGGTACTCTCTTGAGATATGGTCTCGCAAATATATTCTCATGTATATATTGTTGTGCTATATCAATATTCGCAGCTCTTGACTTTATACCCAGCTCATTCAGCATGCTGGACTAACTATCTGCACCGAGGATAAAAATCCTAAAAACCTATCACAAAGTCACCCCTTTATCATTCGTAAAACTAAGAACATAAGACTTCAAGAAAACTATCTCAGACAATGTAAGCACACATATTGAGTTATTTATTTGCACAGCTATGAACAAATATCATTCAATCACAAATCAACATTTCCCAAAAATTTTACAACATCAAGAAAAATGGGTTTCCTTTGCAACATTACATTTGCTATTTACATAGTCAAATAAAAAACAAAACTTAAACACATAATATCAGTCTACCTTACATTTTAGAATTTCCATAATTACATCCATTTTAACTCCCTTTTGTAATATTCCGACTGCTGTTTAATTTTAATCAGGTTGGAAGATTTAGTGTAATTTATAATTCACCTATTTTCGTAGGGTATCAACCATTAAAATTATATTTTTTTAAACAATTGCCGGAAAAAGCAAAGGGAAAAAAGAGCGTTTTTTCCTAAAATTCCAATTTATATATCTTTAAAACACGCGTTTCCACACAGGTGTTTGACCTAATTAAAAAAAAAATAAACTTGTTTATAAACTTCCTTAACATCGGCGTCCCGATTACTTTGTATTTTCAAATCCTGATAAAATACTCAAAACCAATTAACTCAACATATTTACGTTTTCATCTTTGGTTAATGTGTAAAATAACCAACAAATCCCCAGAATTAAGAGATGTTTTTCTACCATTCTACAACACGTGCATTGTAAACATATTGTTATCCAATTAAACTGTCAATTTATCTTATTTAATAGCCCTGGGAATTTGATAAATATAATAACTCTACAACGAATGTACTAAACAAAATCCCAGATTATTATGTTTTACAAAAATACAATACGAAAGTTTTCACTTAGAACTTTAAAGAATTTTAGTTTATAAAATGGTAAATACGGTGCACTGTTCTTCCGGGTATGACCGCTCGTTCTTGGTATGATAACGTTTCGACTGAATTAATCAGTCATTTTGGGATCTGCAATAGTTGCCTGCGTTGTCTTTTAGTTACATCGGACTGGCAATCGAACGTCGTTAGACTCACGGTTCTTTTCATAACCCGTTGATAAAAACGCAGGGAGATAACAGGTGGAACAGACCATCAAATCGAGCCCCAGCGTTCGGCCGTCATAAATTGCTGTGATCTACCCCTCTGATTCCTTTATTATTTTAAGCCCCAATGTTATTAAATGTTAAATTAGGATTTTTACCCCGACTATCTTACTGAATAGATCTTATTGAATCAAATAAAGCAATTCTATAATACACAATATAATAATTGATAATATTTACAACACTCAATATTTTCCTTTTTGTACAGAATATCTACATATACCAGATTTATGTTTTTCTGAAAGCCAGCAAAAATATCTTTTAATTATTCAGGGACCTTCGAACGTTCCAAGATACCTATTTCATTTTCATAAATATTTAAGTTGCCCTTTTTGATGACTCTTACAAATGTACAATGTGTCAAATATTAAATCAAAAACAGTTTTCAATAATAAAGTGTATTATGATTGCTAACCTGGAATGGGCTCTGTAGTTCCATCCTAGTCTATGATCTGCGTCCCTTTCTGTGTTCGGTTTGATATGATATGTCGGCCCATATAAGAATCGGCTTTCATAAATCGCTTCCAATTAAAATCGTACCAAGTCGGAAATAGAATACGTTCATTTTAAATTATTTACAAATTTAGAGTATGATCAAAGTTAGAAATCCCAAATTAAAGTCGTCTCAATTAAATATCCCAAATTAAAGTCGAAATTAAAATCCAAATTAAAATCCAAAATTAAAATCCATATTTAAAATTTAAATTTAAAAGCCCTGTTTCATTAATATTAGAAATGAATTTAATGAAGTCGTTTTACTTACGTCCATCTACAGATCGGCTTAATTTGTTGCACAAATTTTCGCACTTTTAACTCTCTCTGATTTATTTTGCTTTATACTTCACTGTTTACGTAAGTTTTTAGCACCTTTGAATATAGTCATTGCTCAGTTTGAATATAGACTAAAATGTCGCTCCGTTACTATCGTATATATAAGCCCTACCTCCACTTGATTTCATTGGCTTGTTGACATTCTAGGACGATACTTCTTCCTTATCTCGTATACCTCAGAATTTTTACCAATTACTTAGTTCAAATCTTTCAATGCATGCCTTGTCGGTCACGTCCGCATTCCGCATATTGCAGTATTATTCGAGAAATTTCAACTTTTGACTTTTATTAAGTCGCGTATTTGAATGTTTGGTAATTTTATCGTCTAATTATATCGCCTGGTGCTTGTTTATTTCTACAGAATATTGGTTTTCTGAACAAATGTGTTTTCTTCCAGTCACGTAACGATTTTCTAATAATGAATTATTTAGAATGCGTGTAACGATGATATTTTCGACGCAATTGTTAAATATTTGCAATGCCAATTTATCTATGCTTCCCGGTGATTTAATTTTGATGCAATTTGTTGCGTTTTAAAATCTTATCTTTACTTGTAAACTACACTTACACATCTTTATGTTCTCATGCATTTAATTCCGTGTATTTTATATACAGTGTCCTCTCAATTAACAATATGTAGAGTGACCGATTTACTTTTATGATTTCTGAAATTATGTGCTTTTCTTAAAGTGGAAGTTGTTTATATTTATTCTACGACTCCTATGACTTAACCTACCCCTAAACTACCCTATTATCATAGCAATATATATATATATATATATATATACAAAGTAAAAAGGAATGATTGGCAAGTGACTCAAATTCAGCCACAAGGGCATCCTGTCAACGCGTTTCGCCCTAATTGGGGCTCATCAGGACAGGAGTAGCAAAGTTGTAATATTTAATACAGACACTTTATGAGAAGTGCAGCATCACCTACTTCACAATTTGTGTCTTCGTGTCGTTTTACCTGACATCGTAGGTTCTACCTACAGTCGGCACGGAGGAGATTTGGCTCAACTGCATTTTTCCATAGCCAAAAGTTATAATTTAAAAGAAAAGTAAGTTTAATGAGTCTTAAATTAATACAAAGTAAAAAGGAATTATTGGCAAGTGACTCAAATTTAGCCACAAGGGCATCCTGTCAACGCGTTTCGCCCTAATTGGGGCTCATCCCCAATTATGGCGAAACGCGTTGACAGGATGCCCTTGTGGCTGAATTTGAATCACTTGCCAATATTTCCTTAATTTAAGACTCATTAAACTTACTTTATATATATATATATATATATATATATATATATTGATGTGAATGATATGATTCCAAACCAGCTCCACTGTGGATTGCCCGGGGTCGAACGCGTAATAAAAGATGCGATGATGGATATTTCTAACTACTCGTTGTCTAATTATTTTTCTAATTCTCTGCTTAATAAAACCACTGTAACCATAAATCAGATTTATAATAATACCAAATAATCCTCTTACAAACAATCTTTCAAATACAAAATAATGTATCCGCAACTACCTTTTTGTACAAACAATATTTCAATAACAAAACTAATTAAAAATTACTTCCTTTCAACACATACTTTATATACTACATATAGAGCCCTGAATACCTCGTTAAAACTAAGATGATCACTCACGTATTCTAAACAAATCTTAAACACGTGATTATCATTCATAAACAATTCGATAATTAAATCTTTCTTAATATAATATAAAATTTTGTCTTATAAAATCAAATAGCTGCTTAAAAATTTTACATACAAAGTAGTTGCAAAAATTATACCACCTGCTGTGACTACGTTTTAATTACAGTTACAAATAAATGCACAGCTTTCTTCTAATCTAAAAGATAAGGCCACTTAACCACCTGTCTAGTAAATGAACACTTACAATGGATTTGTTATGTTATCCTGCAGCTGTTAAGATGTTTCAAAGTAGTAAGATTGCTTTCCTTTGTCTAACAATCCTTTGTTAAATGCATTATTTCTTTGCTGACAAAGCTGTTACAGTTTGTATTTCTGCAGCTGTTGTCTGGGAATTCTACACACTTGTTTTCATATATTTACTTTGAAGTGTTTGTTTCCCTTAAAATATTTTATTAAAACAAATCGTAGTCATTGAAGTTAAACTGGAGTTTTAATTTTTATTTCTAGTCTAACGGCGCGTATCTCGTGCTCGTCTGCCGATCCCTTCTTGGGAATTTTAAAACCCGGCGCCAGCGATGTCTCATAATGTTACCAATTGCTACAAATGCGTTTTAAATGTTTAAAAAAAATTCCAAAAACAACGTAAGCAGCATTAAAATTTTTCAAGGGTTAATTATTATAAATCTTTTACAAATTTTAGCAATTATTCCTAATTTGCGTCAAAAGTATAATCAAATTATCCACGTGTGAACTGAACATTTTCAATATATTAACTGTAAGTAAATAAAAGTTATATAAATGTTAGTTAAATATTGGAAGCTAACTATGAATTGTCAGTGGTTCTCCGTAAGTGGAACTGCTGTTATATTTTTATCCCAATAATGAGTAATTTATATTTAATATCAGCAGAAAAACACTTAAAATTGTGTTTGAAAAATGAAGGTCATACTTATTACAAGTGATTCAGAAACAATTAAAGCTTAATAACTTATTAGGTGAATTAAAATGTTTATGCCGATCCTTTGTCAATTTTGTATACTCGGAAAAATTCACATTCTAACAACCACCGCAAGTTTGTTTCGATATTTTTTTCAATTCGATGTTACTTTATAACTAATTTTTAAAATCATTCATTCCATAGCCGATTGATTTTAATCTATATTTTTTATCTTTCATCAGAGTATATTATCCACATACGCTTCATTCGGATAAAACCCAAGTTTGATCTCGGGTTTTATAAAATTTTAAAAATTTACTTTTGCTTAATTTCTTGGAGCTACTGTACCATAGTTTATTAAACTTCTCAGCAGCACTAAACAAGACTAGGCTATTTATTGACCACGGCGATTTTAGAAATTGCAATGTTTTTAACAAAGAAAAGTAATTTTCTTTTAGTTAGCTACATTACTGGATTATACTTTACCGATTTTTATGAAACATATACGGTGATCATAGTCATATGAGGTAATATAACCTATTGTTTATGAGTCATTAGTTGTTTGAATCACTTGTATGCAATGCTGTACCATTTTCGGGTGCCTGTAATTCTGAAATATTTCAAAAAAATTACAAAAACGTGCATTAAGAAACATATTTTGCTTACACAACACGGAACATTGTAAAATTTAGTTTGCAGAGTATAAAATTTTAATTCTCAATGTACTCTTTATTTTAAACACATTGTAAATAATAATTGTCTTCAAACTTAAGGGCTTGCGCATAAATTAATAGTTTGCTTCCTTATAAATGTGTTATGTGAGAAAAATTTGACGGCTTCAGGCCCATTTTCGGTCTATAAATATCTTCGACCGTTTTCAAAAGGAATGTAACAATCTTTTAAATGTTATAGTATGAATAAAAAACAGAAAGCAAGTTTAAAACTTGCCTAATTGTATAAATATTTACCAGAACTTTTCGAGCTTTTTTCAGAATTATATGGTATAAAATTTACTACTTTAAGTGTTTAAAACGCAAATATGAAGGACCCAAAATTGAAAATGGCATAAGGTCGAGTGCGATCGGACAAAGTATAAAGTAATTTTAATTTTAATAGTAACTTCCTACTAATTGCCATATAACTACGACGTTAAGTAATTGTATTTAATGGTTTTGACACAAAAACTAGTCGCCCCTGAATCATTTGAACGTCTATTACTGCAAAAAGTAAGTCTTAAATTAATATATATTAAATAACAAACCGAAATTGAAATTTTGTCAATTTTGGCATAAAACGTATAGATATTTTGACTTTGTTCTGGAATGAAAGTTAGTGACGACAATGATTAACAAGGAATTAAATAAACTATTTTGTGAAGACAAATTACTTCTTGTTTAGATGATAGTCCATTTAATATTGAAGGTAATGTAATAGGTCTATTATCTTACATAAGTAGACCAAGATATTGGATGACCGTGATAGATTTTTCATAAGAATTTCTATGTCTTCAACAAATTCGTAAAATACTATAATACTATGAATGTTCAATAGCTGTCATTGAAATTAAATGAAAACCTGATTCTAGATAAATAAATCCAGTTAATCAGTATTTAACATACACTCCTACTTAGCAAACAAATATAGTATTGTTAGTTATTGGTCAAATACTAAAATGCAAACTCAATTTTGTGTGGCTAATATGATTAAATAGTATCTTACCAGCAGCTATATATCTGTGTCACTTCATCATAAATTTCCTACAACGCACATCTTTCACTATTTGTGTGCAACAGTCTAACCTAGGTCTACCCTACCTCTCTTTTTTCCTTTCTCTGCTTCTAATATATCCCGCACTATTTCCTCAATCCTTGAAGCATGTTCTACCATCCCATCTCTTCTATTTTTTACCATTTTCCACATATTTATTTCTTCCCTTGCCATTTCCTGTACCTCTTTCTTCTTAACTTTGTCTGTCCATGACATCTTCATCATACGTCTGTAGCACCACAATTGTTAAAAGCTTTTATCCTTCCTTGTTCGCTTCTTCTAATATCCATGTTTAACAGTCCTACAGTGCTCTTCTCTATAAATATGCCTTCAGCAATTTTCCTTTTTTTTACATTTGTTGTTTTCGAACATAGTTGTTGCTTTTTCTCTACAACACGGTCTTGTGCTAATTTTTGTTTTATTTATTTTCCGTTTTTCCCATCATACGTTATTTGGCTTCTAAAGTAGCAGAAATTCTTAACCTCTTGTAAATTCTTATTTCCTATTTATATTTTGTTTTTTTTTCCTCGATTATATACTACTAGTTTAGTTTTATTTTTGTTGATTTTCATAGCATACCTCTCTGTCAGTACTGTTTCCATTTCATTAAAAGCTGCGTCTAACGCCTCCTTGTTTAATCCTAATACCTCTATATCGTCTGCAAACCTAAACATATTAATCGTTTATCCCTGCGTAATAATTAGAAATATCCTTCTGCATTTGAAAACGTTTATTGCTTCTTCGATATACAAGTTAAAAATTAACGGCGACACCGCACATACCTGCCGTACGCCTTTCCTAATATTACTTCTTATGTTCCTGCTCTACTTCTCTTACCGCTGTTTGCTCTTTGTATAAACTATGTACTATCCGTCTATCTCTATAACTCATTCTTATCTGTTTGAGTATTTTAAACATTTTTCAGATGCTTTTTCCAGATCTACAAACCCAATATACACGCTTTCTCGTTTTTCTATTATCACCCTTAAACTTAAAAATGGCCTCCCATGTTCCCCTGTTTGGTCTAAACCCAAATTGATCTTCTAGTACTTCAACCGATTTTTCCATCTGTCTTTGTACAATTCTAGTTAATATTTTGACACGCCAGCTACCAAATCTATTTTTCGAAAATTTTCACATTTATCCTGAAAGATTTGCTAATAATAATTTTGAAAACAGCCACCCTGTTAAGGTGAAGAATTTCAAACTTTCAAAAGCGGTTTCAGGGTAATTCTTTTTGAATACTTATGAATCAATAGAATTAGTCAAGCACAAAAAGCCCGTCTTAACTGATAAGGGTCCGCTGATTAATCTGATTTACTTTCAGTATTAACCTAACAACCATTAGTAAAGCAAGGCTTGTGTTGATTTCTTTCTAGAAGTTTTATAAATATCCTATATTAGGTGATCTTCATATTAGAATTAGAGATCACCCTGCGCAGTGAAGTAATTATCCTCGTATTCAACGAAACATTAGTTAATTATAAGTTTGTCTACGTCCTACATAGAGACTATCTTCCAAGAAATTCCTCAACAATCTTAAGCGTTTATATAGTGTTACTAATTATGACCAGTTAGTGCTCGAAATGGAATCGTGATACAGAGATCTTAAGCATCATCACATGTCAAAATTAGATATATAAAAGCGAAGGTAATTCTTTAAAAAGTAATTGAAACTTTGTTTACAGTACTCTTGTTGTGGAGTTTACTTTCCTGAAAATTGGTATGGAATAAAAGGAAATGGAATTGATGGCGGGTTTCCTATACAATACAAAGGTTTTAGCATGACATTTCCATACAGTTGCTGCGTTAGTGGAAACTGCACCGAAGGGATTATCTACGAAAATGGCTGCGTCTACCACCTTGTTGACTATGTTTCTAAGGCAACACTCCTTAGTGCATGTTTATCAATGATATTGGCCATAATTAAGGTACGTTTTAACAATTTGTCTATATTTATATTCTATATAATTGGCATTGCAACATTAGCATTAGTAAATGAATTTCATAGCAACAAAGATATGAAGATTCAGTTTCCAACAACTACTGAATAAAAGCATTATTACACATTATACATAAACTAAATATTAAACATGATATTTCTAATATCTTCTGCAAGCTATAGACAAATCAAATATGGTGTATATTTGGAATTATTTTTTGTCCAAATTTATGGTATAAACATTTACAATTTTAATTACGTACTATTCCTATTAAACATAATTACAAATAAAATTTAAATGATTAGGGATTTGGCTTTCTCTGTCTTCTTGCAAACACACTAAACTGGATGGTAAACGTCCTTCACACTGAAGTTTGGCCTTATTGATGTGGGGAATCTTATACGAATTTTCTCCTTCAACCGCCATAGTTGATTTTATACAGATCTGCAATGTTAGAGAAACATTTTCAAAGGTCTTTTTGTCTAAAAGGTTACGTTATATTTGGTATTTGAAAATTTACCGTCTCCTTAATTTAAAAACCATTTCAGTTTCTACTTATTTGAATATAAGGGTTTGTTACGCTTTGGTTATTTCAAAGGAGCTCAGTTAGGCAATCAACACTGCTCGTCTTTTATTTAATTCACGAGTACGAATATTTATATTACACTTCCTGGTTTCTTATTCAGACATGTGTTAGATAAGAATTCCTTCAAAGTTCCTACTTTAAAAATACAATTGAAAATCATTGTTAGCTCTGCTACTCTGTTGTTACAATAATTTCGTGTGTTGCTTTTTGCAATGTAATGTTCTTACTAAGACATTGCTAAAAGTTTCTATATAGAATCTACTTTGCGTTTGTTATATATATATATATATATATATATATATATATATATATAATTGCCGTGTAACCTTGTATGGATTGTGCCTCACGTTCAGGGCGTCATAAATTGCCGTGTAACCTCTATAAAATCATGCCAGAGTAAAGGAAAACCTTCGAGAATTTATTAATTTACCAAAAATCGTCATAAATTTCACAAAAAGGAGAATTTCAAAAAAAAATAATTTCTTACCCAGATTCCTGCTTCATCACTTTAATTGATTTTTTCAACAGCTCCCTGGCTAGCTCAGTTGGGCCTCCTCTTGGATACCTAGATTTACTATCATACTCTTTATCGTTCACGCACACTCTCAATTAAACCACAAAATAATACAACAATCATACAATATTTATTTACCACTATTTACAAATAAAACTTCAAGATTATTTACATTTCGGTGCTAAAGTTACACCTCAATAAATCTATCTTTGTAAAGTCCAGGATTTTAAATTGACATATCAAACATATTGAATGTAACAGGAGTAAATGGGCCCTGAATAATACCTTACTTTTCTTTTTTATTTATAATTAATTCTAATTAGTATACTCTGGAGTATGGTGAGCTCATGATAACCCAGTTTATTTTATTAATGTATGCTTTTCACTTTGCATACTCTTACTACAAACACAAAAAAACCCATGTACTCTTAACAATAAAATTTTATATTCATGAGGAATGTTAATAAGCTTTATATACACCTTTAGATTTATATTCAAATACCATAATAAAAGTTGGTTATACGTATTATTTTTAATACGCAAAACAATGCAAAATACCATCAAAGTCCACTTTCACATATCACAATAATTTCATAGCTTATAAAAAACAGCAAATTCTAATGCGATACCTGGAATTTCTTGAAGATCCCTACTCCGTTGACGATGAAGTTAAGTTCCTGCACCCTCGGTCTCGTAGTTCTGCTCTGCTTGCCGCCTCCAGCTATTTATAGATGAACACCACCCAAGTTGTGCTGCGTGCTATTCATTCATGATCCATCCAAATCCAAATCCAAGTATATTACACTTTTTTTTATAATTGCATACTTTAGTTTACGTTACTTTACTTTACTTCACTTCACAAGCTTGTTAAAATATCTGTTGCACCTCAGTTAAAATTAAACTCTACACTATCCGCGTTTCAAACTATGAGGCCAACACTATACTATCTAATTTAAAAATTTTAAATACTTACAAGCTCGTGGTAGATTTCTGTACGTAGTCTAAAGCGATGAAAATACTAAAAGATCCCTTTAATTTTCTTAGAGTATTTATAAATTCAAAATGCCACCTCTTGGCCATTCTTCACGCGAAATACTTCATTTAAAATAATACTTCTTCAAATTTTGGTTTAACCGTTTTCGAAATCTTTGAAATTTAGCTCGTTGATACGATATTTACGAAAAACCCGCATTCAATTTTTCCCGTGTTCGTCTGTTGTACAACTAACTATTTAGGCCAGTGATATATTCAGTGACGTCTTAAAAACCCCGCCTATATTAACTCTATTCCTCTCTTATTCATATTAGATGTTTCCTTCTAACTTTGTTTGAGTGGTAGAAAATCGATATTACTGTCCGCGTGCTATCTAACCCACGTGGACTGAATACGTGCGTTTCGAAGTGAACTGCTATTATGCCTGTCTTATTCCGAAGCATATCATTGATTGTCCATCCCTTCTGCGCTGTAAGGAAACTTTTGGTTAGCGTTTATGCGAACCGCCCGACCGTTTGCACTATATACCTCGAATTTTGTCTTTTATCTACACAAATAAGGAGAAGTTGACCTTTCCACAACATGCAGGTGTTCAATTAACTGACGTTTTAAAATAACATTTCTAGGAGTTTGCGTTTCAAGGTATTTCATATATTCGACGTGTTTGTTTGTTAGTAAAGCGTTTCGCCTTTGAATTATCGATTTTTCACGCTCTTATGCGTTTTAGACGTTATATCCCTTTGACTTAAACTCAATTACATTAATTAATAACTTCCATTGGCTTATACAATTTATTTTCTTTACGAACCTAACTAAATTTTAATCACTATTTGTAAAATTATGGTAATACTTTTTACTTTCAATTAACTAAATGTAATAAATTTCGCACGAGTTATGTATCCCCCAATTACCTATATATATTGATATATTGAATCTAATAGGAATTATTAGAAATTATTAAGTTAAAGTATAAGTTCAATGCAACATTGTAACACAAGGATAACCCAGAGAGGTTATCGACAGTTCATGAGAACGGAATGCAACTTTGCATCCGTGAGGGCAGTGATACTGCAGGTGGCAGGTCACAGGCGGTCAACAGACCGCAATTACTTAGAATTAAGTTGTTACATTGTAATAAAGTGTACAATTAAAGAGAAACGCAGACATGAGATCTGCAAGTTCTCACAGCCGTGTGAGGGGCAGGTTATTATAAAAGGCCCGGGAGCTTAATGCCCGGCAGTCAGTCTTCGAACTCCATACTTCGTTGTTCAAGCTACTCACTAGTCAATAATTAATTTTAGTATTATGTACAAGTTCATCTGTTTCAAAGTAAAATAAATGTGTTAAAGTCAAAAGCTTTTTTAAAAAACCAGCTCCAAAGGCCCGAACTTTAACTCACGTAAATTTTGGTTGTTTCCTCTATACAGGGTGTTTGAAATTGCCTTGTTCATACCTAAATTTAACCCTTTAAAACCACTACAATATATATATATATATATATATATATATATATATATGGAATGCGGGGTTTAAATGAAAATTGAGACTTGTTTCTTCACCACTATATTATAAACCCAATATACTTTTACAAAATCGAAATACAGTTAATAAATAGTATAGCAGTAAAAAACAAGTCACAATTTTCATTTAAACCACGCGTTCCATATATATGACAAACGCGAGGTACACTACACTGTATATAAAAACTTTTAACAATGTGTTTAACATTGTGTTTTGACACTAGCAACATTCAGGGAAAACTTATCACACAGATGCCTGAATAAGAAAACAGAAAGTGTAAATTTACACATGTGCACTCGTGAATTAAATGAAAGGCGAGCAGCGTCGGTTGCCTAACTGAGTTAACTTGAAATAATAAAAGTGTAGCGGATCCGGATTTTCAAATGAGTAAAAATTGAAATGGTTTTTAAATTAAAGAGGTAATAAATTTACAAATACGGAAATGCAACAAAATCGTCAAAGGCTTTTCAACGTATTCGATCAATTCATCAACTGCATTTGTCGAAGTTGTATTTTGCCAAAATTTCATCAAATTGAAAAAGTCAAGATCCAAAACATTTAAATTGGGACTGTTTGTTACTCAACAGTTAATTGCGTGAGCTTGGAATTTCTTTTCAATAAACTTACTTTATTATTTATAACAATACCTGCCATTTTGTAAACGGGGATGTATAGAATTATTTTTTATGAAATAATTAATTCTATTGGTATTATTAACACGAACAAAATCGGACGCTGGCCTACTTATATATTAGTTGTTTGTCTGTATCATATTTGCCAAAGAAGTATATTTGTTTCTAGTTCGTTACTATTGCCTCATTAATTTTCAAAAAAATTTCAAATGTGTACCATATTTTCGTACGGAGGGAGTATGTATTAAATACAAATTACGTATGTGCATGTGTGTGCGTGCGTGTGTACGTGCACGCACGATAGGTGTGGGTGTGTGTGTGGTGTGTAAGTGTGTTCGTGTGTGTGTTTGTGTGTGCGTTTGTGTGTGCGTGTGGTAAGTGGCTGGTGCGCGTGTGCGTGTATTTCTACGTGAATGTATGCATATTTGTGCGTGCGTGTGCGTTGTATGCGCGCAAGTGTGTGCGCGTGTGAATGTGTGTGTGTGTGTGTGTGGTTACGTGCGTGCGTGTGTGCGGATGTATGTGCATACGTGTGTGTGTGAGTGCCTACGTGCAGCGTGCATGCGGACGTGGATTCGTGCACGCGAGAGTGCGTGCTTGCATGCATGCGTACGTGTGTGTGGATGTGTAGTGTGGGTGTGTGTGTCTGTGTGGCGGGTGGATGGGTGTGCGTGTGCAAGTGTGTATATGTGATGTAAGTGAAACGATGGATTTGTCTGTCATTACTAAACATAAACTAAGACTGGTTCTTACTGAGCCTTCGATTAAGTAAATTTTCATCACGTCTGTAAATTGTGAACACCATTTTATAAATGGAAGACAAAAGTGAAATCACTTATAAAATGTGAATACAAAAACCTGTATTTAAACTACATATGAAATCAGTCCGCCCCTAAACTTAAAACTGCTACGGTCCGTTCACACAAATGTACCAGAATAAGTTTCATTTGTAATATTTGCAGCTTGTTATACGTGAACTATGTACGGTATATATTATACTGTCAAGAAGGGGGTGGGCTTATAAAATGTTTTAAATAGGGTTTAGAAACGACTTGCTATAATGGGAGTATATTTGGTTTTGTTAGGGTATTTTGTTTCAGGTATTTTGGTTTATAAATTAACAACAACTATTCCACGTTTATAAATTTATCAAGCTTTTCAAACTGCATTGCATTCAACAACGTATACCGGCCATAGACCAGGCTAAGCTAGTTGATAAGTTTGCATTGTATACGTATTTTAATTGTTATGGTTGCACGTATATGAAATTTAATTTGGAGTTAGCGTTTTCAGAACTATTTGAATGTAAAAACAAATATCAAAATTGTGTGGTATACAGCACGCTTTTAAAACATTTAAGGAGTTAAATGATACTCTTGAAAAATTTGTAAATGAAGTTCAGTTTGAATATGTTTGTAACAATTAAAGATTGGTTATGTAATGACAGGACGTTTACCGAATAAGACATAAATGTCTGTTACGTACAATTTAAAAGCTGAACCATCAAAGTTTGTTAGCTATTTCAATATTGTAAAAAAGTTCAATATACATAAATCACTGGATTATCAAAACAACTAGAAAATGAATGTATCTAGAGAAAAGAACTGTATTATTAATCAATTATTAATAATTATAAATTGCATAGTGTGCGTAGAGATAGTTGTTATGGCAACGGAAACAAAGGAAGACGGATTTTATTTATAAGGGACTTCAAAATTTATATTACTGAAAAAAAATAGACGTGTTTTTGTACTGTTCTGAGTTTTATTTCATTTAAAAAGTTACGAGTAAATTTTGAAAGTCAAGTTGTACCTGGAGATAGCAAATAGTAGCAGTTTTGTGGCGAATAAAAATTAATTAAAAGAGGGAGTGCTGGTCTGTACCGTTATCTTTTTGAAGAGGAAAGAATAGTGGAATTGGAGTTATCTAAGTATTTGTATAACATAGAATTTGTAAAAATATTAGTAGTTTTATAGTCTGGAGATTACCAGTTGCTCGAGTTACTTATTATTTACAGGAGGTGCCTGCAGTTGGTCACTTGGCTTCAGGACGGCTGGAAGGCGGCGCTTGTATCTGGATTCCAGGTATTAGTATTTAATATCTACGCAGTGCTTTAATCAAATTTATAAAAGTGGAACTAGTGTTTGGGGATACTTTTGGCTTTTAAAATTATTTTGAAAACTCCTTGGATATTTGTTTGGGTGTCTAATTGAGCGGTGTTTGCCTAGGACGGACCCACCCTAGGTAGATTCCGCTACGTGTTTGACGGCCCTGTAAAATATTTAAGTGCAGCTGCCGTGTTAAATATTTAAAGATAAATTGTGTGGCATAACTCAACAAGGCTCTAAAATAAGACAAGGAGTGACAGATAGATATATCACGCCTATCACTAATAAGGTAGGATCACAGTAATATAATATATGGCGCTAGCAACGTGAGGCAGAGTAGATTTGTTAGTTGTACGTTGCATATATTCTATTTTAAGGTGAAAATTAATATTTGATTGACGTTTCATATATATTTATTTGACAGTAGTAGTTGACAGTTGTTGAAGGTTTTGAATTTATTGTAGAAGGCAAAGACGTAATTTGGTATTCATACTTTGGGCAATTTCAACGGCGGTAAAACACTAGGTGGGACCCATTATCACGAAAAAAAAAATTTATAAGGAATAAATGGCGGACGACGATAGACATATAACGCGCTCAGGTAGAGTTTTCGGACGTGAAATAAGAATAGGAGATTTTAGGGTGACAGACACAACACAGGAAACTGACGTACACGTGGAACCTGACAGTGATGTTTTAGATGCCGGGCAGACAAGTGCTAGGGAAGAAGACGAACGGATAAGTTGCGAGAACATGGACATAATGCGGTTTTTAAAGACACTGGAAAAATCACAGAAGGAGGGGATGTTAAGATTAGAGAAATCACAGAACGAGGGAATGTTAAGATTAGAAAAATCACAGAACGAGGGAATGTTAAAATTAGAAAAATCACAGAACGAAGGGATGAAAAAGTTAGAGGCCGGGATAAAAAGGATAGTGGCTATAGAGAACCGCATGGGAGAACTTACAGCGTCTATACAGGGGACATATGAAAATTTTAAAAAGGAGATCCAACAAGAACTCGACACGCGAATAAATGTGGTCGAGGGTAATTTTGTAAATGCAATAACATCCGTACGCGATGACATGGAAAACCTAGACAAACGTCACACAGACAGGTTAAAGATTCTGACAGACGAACACCAGACATTCGCTAGGAACATACAAACACAAGTTCGGGAAAACGGGGACGACACATCCGAACTTAAGACAAAGATAACAAATCTTGGGACGATGGTTGACGAAATGATATTAGGGGTGGATGGTAATGTGCAAAATATTAGAAAAAAAGTTGATTATTTGGAAAGAACGCGGGGATTTGATTTGAGTTTTCAAAACAGGATGGGAAAGGACGCTTGGCCGAAATTTGAGGGAAGAAAAAACGAACAACCCATGGGATTTATTGATAAGCTTGACGATTTTGTACTCGACGAACCCGAGAGAATCAAACTACAAATCGTAAGCGCGGGGTTACAAGGAAATGCCGAGAAATGGCATAATATAATCCGGAACCAGTACACAACATATGACGAATTTAGACGCTTATTTATTGAACAATACTGGGGACACACACACCAGACAAACATACGTACCGACTTAATTACTGGACGATACCAAACACATTTCGGAACACGCGAAGATTACGTTATCGAGAAGTATAATCTCGCGCAACACTTAACTCCAAAAATGCGTGAAGAGGACATCGTGCAGTTGTTATCGCGACACATGGAATCGGAAATAACACGCGCAATTGCGGTTCAGAACATAAAGACGTTGAGGGAATTTCTTGAGATCACGCGAAATTATGACACCGCAAGGGCCAATGAAAAACGTAGCGGGAATTATAATAATTTTGAAGGGCACCGTGCATCAAGTAAGAACGATTTTTATGGTAGACAAGGACACAGACAAAGAGATGGGTACGATTTTATAAGAAGGAACGGGACATACGACGATTACCGAAATGTAAGACAAACCACGCATCACGCCAACAATTACCACATGCAAGGAAGGGACCGACAAAATAGACAGAATTTCGAGACACAAGACGACGCGGAGTATAATATGCACAAAACACAACGGAGCAATTACGATGACAGTAGGGGCACCGGGGGTGGAGTTCACAGGCAACCGGACACTCCAAGGACTTTCGTCCAAACGATTACGGCGCGCCAGGACTCAACTGACAGAGATAACGAGATTCAGGTGGCGGAGGTACACGCACCACCAGGTTTAAAAAACGCCGATTTTATAAATGTTGATAGTAACTTAGATATTAGTGTAGTTAGTTCTGTAAATAATTTATTGTTTTCTGAATATTTAAATAATAAGAAGTTACCGTTTGTTAAAATATGGTTAAATGGGGTTACATACTGGGGTCTTTGTGATACGGGATCACAATGTTCTTTGATTAAGGAAGATATAGTTTTAAAACATATGGAAGTATTAAAAGATCGAATTTGTAAAATAAAAGGGGTTAATTTATGGTCCGCAATGAACAAGCGGTTATCGACAGCGAAAAGGATGCTGTGTATACCAATTACGATCAATGGAAAGGATTTAGGCAACGTGGAGTTTTTGATTGCAAAAGAGCTGTATTTGGATTGTATTTTAGGAATTGATTTTGTACAGAAATGTGGGGTTGTTTTAGATGGGCGGGATTGTACGATACAGATATTAGATTCGAAAAGGCTTTGGGTGGTTCCAAACGGTGAAGCGAATAAGGGATGGCAAAATATCCATACGGATGAGAAGGAGACTAAGATGGGTAATGATACTAGTTGTGATAGGAACGGAGGGGTATTTAGCATATGTAGTGTTTTGCAGAATGTTTTTAGAGATGACCAGATAGGTAAAATAAGAGATGACGTTAGAGGAAAATTAGAGGCGTTGTTTTTAAAATGTAAAAGGTTATTTAATGAGGAACCGAGATTCGCGCAAAAGTATACACACCAATTAGAAGTAAACGAGGAAGTGGGTTTTAATTCGAAAGTTTATCCGATTCCATATGCTTTAAGAAGTAGGGTAAAAGGAGAAATTGCTAAAATGTTAAAAGAGGGAATAATTGAGCCTGCTAGGACTTCATATGTTAACCCGGTAGTTATTGTTCCAAAAGCTAATAATAGCGATATTAGAATTTGTTTAGACGCGAGGCGATTAAATGCGATCACGAAACCGCAGTTTGAAAAACCTCAGGATATGGAAAACCTGTTGTATAAAGTACACGAGAAAAATTTGTTTAGTAAATTAGATCTTAAAAATTCCTTCTGGCTAATCCCGTTGCACGAGGGTAGTCGGAAATTTACTGGTTTCAGTATAGAAGGAGAAATTTATAGATACTGTGTTGTTCCATTTGGTTTAAGTTCGAGTTCCGCGGCCTTAGTAAGGGCAGTGCAAAAGATGTTAAATGAGTATGAAAGTTTCTGTGCCCATTACGTAGACGACGTGCTGATCTTTTCCAGGGATGAAGATGAGCACATGAAACATATTAGGTTAGTGATAGACCGTTTGGATGAAGGGGGGTTAAAATTGAATGTAAATAAATGCGAGTTTTTTAAGCGGGAAGTGAGATATTTAGGTTTCATTATTAGTAATGATGGTATGAGCATCTGTCAAAAACGGCTTGACGAATTAAAAAACTTAAGAAGACCGGGGAATTTAAAGGGGTTACGTAGTTTTCTTGGGGTGTTGAACTACTATAAACGTTTTATACCAAAATATTTAGAATTGTGTGTTCCTTTAGTAGGGCTATTGAAGAAAAATGAAAGGTGGAAATGGACGGAGGAGAGAGAACGAGCATTTCAAGAATTGAAGGGTGTGTTTTACACGGAGTTGTCGTTGAAATACCCGAATTTTGAGGATCAGTTTATTCTGCGAACCGACGCTTCAAGCTACGCGGTAGGTGCAGAGTTGGTACAAGTTCAAGAGGGGATAGAGGTACCTATTGTTTTTATTTCTAGGGTGTTAAAAGACTGCGAAACGAGATATTCGACGGCGGAGAAAGAAATGTTGGCTATTGTGTATGCGATTAAAAAGCTTAGATTTTATCTATTGGGGAACAAATTTTTGGTTGAGTCTGATAACACGGTGGTGACCACTTTACGGAAAAAGGAATTTTTAAACAGTAGACTGTATAGGTGGGCTTTGGTCCTACAAGAATACGACTTTGAAATAAGACATAAACCGGGAAACGAAAACGTGACAGCGGATTTTTTTAGCAGAAAAGGGGAACGATCGTCTGGACAGGATAACGACGGGATTCTGATAGCGGTACAGGAGTTTAGAAATACGGGTAGATGGACGAACGCACGTTTTACACAGATGCAGAACGAAGCCGAAATTATGACTATTCGAGAAAAATTAATTCGGGAAAATATAAATGAATACAAGGGGTTATCGATAAAAGAGGGATTTTTAATCAAAAAGATAGGAGATGACGAGCTGTTGATGGTGACGAAAAAGACAGCGGACGAAATTATCGGGACCATCCATTTAACTTACGGGCACATCGGGACACGGAAGACTTTTATGATCTTTAGGGAGACGTTTTACGCGCGAAACGACGCAACATTAGTTAAGGCCAGGATACAACGTTGCGAGACATGTTTGTTTGGTAAGTATAAAGCGGGATTACAGAACGTGCCCATGAACATAAACCCTACCGGACCGTTAGACATTGTTGTAATGGACTACTTAAGTGACTTAATACCAACGGCAGAGGGATACAGGCATATTTTAGTATTGGTGGATCTATTTACGAAATACATACGGATTTATCCTTCACGACGTTGCAACACGAGACATGTATTAGGGTGTATTCGGGAGTATATAGGACAAGTAGGGCACATGAATCGAATTTTGACCGACAACGCTACTTATTTCAACAATGATAGAATCCGGGAAACTTTAAACATGAACGGGACACGCGTGACATATTGTAGTATTCGTCATCCGAAAGCTAATCCGTGTGAAAGATACATACGCGAAATCATTAAATATTTACGTTTAGCGACACAGGCACAACATGATAGATGGGTAACCTACTTGCCACAAATTGAAGACTATATCAATAACGTACCTAGTTCAGTGACTCTGGAATGTCCCGTGACATTGTTAAAAGGGATAAGACCGGCGAGACCTTGGAGGGAACAAGATGGTGTTGAGAACATAAATGAGTTGCTAGGCCGTGCGAGGGAGCGAACCAAAAAGATTATGAGTAGGGAGCTTGAAAAACGTATAAGAAGGGTAAAGAAACGGACGACGTTTTCGATCGGGGAGTGGGTAATTATAAAACGTGTAAGAGTGTCAAATTGGAGTAAAAATATATGTCAAAAGTTGACATTTCCATATGAGGGACCGTATAAGGTTAGAAAAGTTTTTGCTGAAGGGAACACATACGAATTAGAAAACGATATTGGGGAATGGCGTGGACGTTTCCACATAGAAAACATATATCCATATAATATACGGGGTGGCGAAAATAATACGGGGGAACCGTAAATAAAAGTTCATAGTAGAAGTAGATAAAGCACACATAGAAGAGTGATTTTGAAGTAAAATTACATATTATCCTATAAAAATACACATTCGACAGTGAAGTCAGGCGAATATTAATTTTCATTAAAAATCAGTGGGGCCTTATATACTGTCAAGAAGGGGGTGGGCTTATAAAATGTTTTAAATAGGGTTTAGAAACGACTTGCTATAATGGGAGTACATTTGGTTTTGTTAGGGTATTTTGTTTCAGGTATTTTGGTTTATAAATTAACAACAACTATTCCACGTTTATAAATTTATAAAGCTTTTCAAACTGCATTGCATTCAACAACGTATACCGGCCATAGACCAGGCTAAGCTAGTTGATAAGTTTGCATTGTATACGTATTTTAATTGTTATGGTTGCACGTATATGAAATTTAATTTGGAGTTAGCGTTTTCAGAACTATTTGAATGTAAAAACAAATATCAAAATTGTGTGGTATACAGCACGCTTTTAAAACATTTAAGGAGTTAAATGATACTCTTGAAAAATTTGTAAATGAAGTTCAGTTTGAATATGTTTGTAACAATTAAAGATTGGTTATGTAATGACAGGACGTTTACCGAATAAGACATAAATGTCTGTTACGTACAATTTAAAAGCTGAACCATCAAAGTTTGTTAGCTATTTCAATATTGTAAAAAAGTTCAATATACATAAATCACTGGATTATCAAAACAACTAGAAAATGAATGTATCTAGAGAAAAGAACTGTATTATTAATCAATTATTAATAATTTTAAATTGCATAGTGTGCGTAGAGATAGTTGTTATGGCAACGGAAACAAAGGAAGACGGATTTTATTTATAAGGGACTTCAAAATTTATATTACTGTTATATTACTGTTCTGAGTTTTATTTCATTTAAAAAGTTACGAGTAAATTTTGAAAGTCAAGTTGTACCTGGAGATAGCAAATAGTAGCAGTTTTGTGGCGAATAAAAATTAATTAAAAGAGGGAGTGCTGGTCTGTACCGTTATCTTTTTGAAGAGGAAAGAATAGTGGAATTGGAGTTATCTAAGTATTTGTATAACATAGAATTTGTAAAAATATTAGTAGTTTTATAGTCTGGAGATTACCAGTTGCTCGAGTTACTTATTATTTACAGGAGGTGCCTGCAGTTGGTCACTTGGCTTCAGGACGGCTGGAAGGCGGCGCTTGTATCTGGATTCCAGGTATTAGTATTTAATATCTACGCAGTGCTTTAATCAAATTTATAAAAGTGGAACTAGTGTTTGGGGATACTTTTGGCTTTTAAAATTATTTTGAAAACTCCTTGGATATTTGTTTGGGTGTCTAGTTGAGCGGTGTTTGCCTAGGACGGACCCACCCTAGGTAGATTCCGTTACGTGTTTGACGGCCCTGTAAAATATTTAAGTGCAGCTGCCGTGTTAAATATTTAAAGATAAATTGTGTGGCATAACTCAACAAGGCTCTAAAATAAGACAAGGAGTGACAGATAGATATATCACGCCTATCACTAATAAGGTAGGATCACAGTAATATAATAATATATATATATATATATATATATATATATATATAGCGTTTTGTATATACAGGATGATTCACAACTTAATAGGAATATTGTAACTGATGCTTAAGAATGAGCCCTAGATTGGTATTTACGCAAAGAAATATTTTTTAAAAACTAAGATTGAACCGGATGTTTTTGGGGTATGTATGAAAGTAAAGAGGCCACTCACTACACAGTCTAATTGAAATTCCTTGGTGGGTGACTGAGGTATAATGTTTATTCTGTATGACAGATCTATCGCAATAATTTATGGTATGGTTTTGGGTTTAAAGTTTACAAACCCACAAATTGATGTGTTTTGTTATAGGTAATGCCAATGACACCGACGGACGCTTCAAGCAATGTTTATTTGTTTCACATTAGTGAACTATATTTTTTGAGTTTCAATACAAACATTGGGTGGTCAATTTTACAGGTAGTGAGCTTGCAAAACGCTACTTTCATAAGCAAAATATTTTGATGTTGCTATTAAATTAAAACTTATAGCAAGAAATGTTGACTCTCATTTGATTCTTTTAAATTTGTGACTGCGGTTATTGGGTATTTTCAACACTGACACCAAAAAGTAATTACAACTGCCAATCAAGTGCCACTAGCTTATAAAGTGGTGTTTTACAAGTTCGGTCCCTTTAAAGTCGAACACCCAGTGTTTGTATCGAAACTCAAAAATGCCGTTTACTGATGAGTAACATAAAATATTGTTTGAAGCCACCGTCGGTGTAATTGGCATTGCTAACAATAAACACATCCATTCGTGTTTGTAAACTTTAAACTGCAAACCATACTATAAACTTTTACAATAGGCTTGTCATACAGCATAAACATAATACCGGTGGTCACTCGCCTGAAAGGTACACTGTAACAAATACAATTTTGTTAAGAGAATAAAAGTGTGGTGTTCTTATTTGTCTGGGGGGACACCGTGATAATGCTCCGTAGCAACAGAAATTATTTACAAGTTTAAAATATGAACGAATTTTAAATTAAAGGCATGGCGCCCAAAGAAAATATTTACAAAATGTTTTTGTGCGTAATTATTGAACACGTCTTTTAATACTGAAACCACTTCAGTTTGTAAAGTTGCGTAAAGCATTTCTATGTTGTAGATTTGAATGTTGTAGCTTCATGATAAAGACCTAGGTTTGATATTGTGTAGAGCATTATGTTCATTGTTACGCTGAATGCAATATGGCACCTAGCGGCGCTGACTAGGATAGGATTTCCATACTTCGGTACCTTGAGGATGGTAGACTGGGATGTTGGCATACGGACGACATCCTCGGTTGGTAGAAATTGAAACGAGTTAATGGTTGAATGTTTCCAAACCTGGCGTGCTTTTTGGTCTCACGTGCTCTAGGAGGTGGGGCTGATGGCTTTGGAAGTGGAGCCGCTCCCAACTGTGTTATTGCGGACTCCTGCGTTCGTAGTATGGTTATGAGTTTACCTCATTCTATCCCATTAGATTTGGTGGTCACACCGAGATAATTTGAAGCAAACCCCTTAGTGCACAAGAAGTTTCGTAACTATCTTAAAAAGTGAACAGTTAACAAGTAATTTGTTTTAGCGTTTGGAGCTTCATTTATCCTGGATTTGTTTGTATTGTACGTTCGGACGGTGCTATTATGTATTTCGAGGGATGTTGGACGAGTCATTATTGCTTGGGGGTGTTTTAAGTGCACATGCTATTTATTTGCATGCTGCATGCTTATTGGTCAGTTAGGAGAATGGTTGGTTGCATACTTACAAAAACAATGTTAATTACAAAGTGGAAAATTTCTAAAACGCCATCTAACCAAATGCTACAAAGACCTTCCCATGTCAGTACTACCAACAGTCAGGTTGAAAACTCAGTTTTGAGAACAAAAATGAATTCTACAGTCGTTGCGTTTGTTCGCAATTTGTAAAGAAAAAACAACCTGACCGGTTTTGCGATTTTGTACCTCTTCACGATGACTTTGAGAAAATACTTGTACAAACTGGTGGAAAATTACAAAATACGAAGTGCATATGTTAATAATAACTGCCCATCCCATCAAAACTTTTGCTTTATCGTCGGTCGATGAAAAGTGCAAACGAGTAGAAATTATATTCTATTTTTGTATTCAATTTTTTTAATGAATAGTTCTGTGTTAAAGTAAGATGATTGAATTATTCTATTTTTAAACCAACCGCTATGACAATTTACAATAAATAAGTACGACATATAGTAGTCAATTTTATGATTTGAATGTTCTTATTTTATTTAATATTATTCGTAAATGACACAAAGCTTTTTGAAAAAAGAGAAAAGAGGAATTTTAAGATTACAAATCTTTTGTTTCAAATCGATTGCGTTTTATAAGGAGCACAGAAAAAAAATTGTGTAGAATTCAAAATTCAATTGACTTTCTAAAACGTTAATATCTGTATTTGTTCAACGGGGGGTTTTTTGTTCGTTCTTTTTTGAATTTTGTGATTTTCCAATCAAGCATAATTTAAAATAAAACATGTTTCTACTTTATCTTTGACCGTTTTATTTACTTACTCTAAGATAGAATAAATTTTTATTATATGTATGAAATGTATTGCTAAGGTATTCAGATAACCACTTTTATTTTGAAGACTGTATAACTGCGCGACTAGAAACATGAGTACATTTGTATGAGAAATGATAAATTTAATGATTGGTGCCAGTATTAAATAGTTAAGATATACCTAAGTACCCATACATTTTCAATTGATCGAGTTGGGCAAAAAGTCGAAAATACTCAAATAATGAGCATTAACCAAAATTGCTAGTTTTATACTTGCTGCAGTTTTACACTTAAAAGATATAAAGTAAAAAAAAAACTGTATGCTTTTGGCTAACTTGGCTATTACCCTAAGGAGAGTTAGAGGTGGATCGTGGCTGAATTTGTTTAGTTGAATATAAAGAAAATGTAGTTGTAAGTTGGACGCCATTGAATCTAACAAGTATTAATTAATTTTGAAGAGCAGATACAGAAAATCCCTTTAGTGTTTTTAATTTTTATTCTTTGCCAAAATTCATGGATAAATATAGAGTGACAATATATAGGGTAAATCTTGCCTCAATCGATTTAAATGTATTTCCCAACAAAAAATATTTTAACATATGCAACTTTTAAACTAGAAGAAAAAAATTGCATACGTAATGACACGTCTATTCTATTTTTTACAAATAAATATTTTTTATCCTAATACTACTATAAAATTTGTATTCAATGTAATCATCAAATAATATCACAGGTTTTTTAAATAGTTTACTGATTTACAAATTTGTTAACTCAACCGTGTTTGTCAGATCTGGCACATCACTTACGTTTCCATATAATGAATTAGCTAAATTTTAAATTATAGAATAAGAATATTTTATATTTTGTACAAAACAAACTCGTTGTAATTTATTACACAAAGAAATCTTTAAAAAAAAATTGTTTAGTCCGAGCTCACAAATGAGAAGGACAAACAAATAAAGCTCTAATTATTACAAATTTTAAACAGGAATTTACTTACGTTATTTTTCTTGTAAAAAAAGGTTTCAAACTGAAGAATTAAAATTTTAATTATAATTTCTGTTTTACGAAAAATCCCTACGGGCTGAAATGATGGTACTTTTACATCTAATTGGGTTAACGGGTGTGTTATCATCTCAAGCCTTGATGAAAGTTGTTTAATACAACCGGTTTTTCATAAATTCTTTAACGAATTCAGCAACAAAGTAAATCACTCACCCTTAATAGCAAGTTGTGTAATATCATTTTGATGAAACTACTCTGCGGTGTTGCAAGCTAGATAGAACTATATAAGTTTATTGACATCAATTGCACATTATCCTATAACGATCATACTATTTTAGACCACATCACTGAAGGGGTAAGCTGTATTAGGATTCTTAGGTTTTGCGCTAAAAAGGCAAAGATAAAAGCTCTGTTTTAATTCTTAAACTAAATTTTACCATCAACTACTCCATTACGAGCGTCTTGAAGGATGCAATAGGAGCAACAAAATTATCAAAGCGGCTCATAAGAACGATTCGCCCTGGAAAACCCTATCTACGCAGAATTATGTCAAAGAGGACAAATGCTTAACAAAACTAAGAAGGATCACCAGCTGTGTTTATAAAATAACCCGGAAAACTTTTAATATTTGAGAATAATAACGTATTTACTTACAATATATAATGTTAAACTGCTATTTGAAACGACTACCTTGAATTTGTATAATTTTTTTCAACAAGATTTCAAACACCCGAAGCATATAATTTATTATTGTAATAAAGTATGAAATTTAAACCTTTCAATAAAATTAAAAGGAAACAACGGATTGTTTATTGTTTCCCATCTGAAACTAAAAATTTGCTATGAAAATAAAAACTTATTTAGGATTGTAAATAAATAATTTTGCGAATTTTTTCATTTATTTTCGTTTATAAAAAAAATTATTACAATATAACCTCCTCCAAAAACTGAATTTTCTGCTACTAGTTTTTTTTTATTGGTAAAAATGTGCTTTTTCCAAAGGTTGTAATACATCAGAGGTGAATTTTTATATTTTGATGTAAGAAATGTACACTAGTACGCTGCACAGACCTTCTACAAAAATCCTATATAACAAAGTGTGACTCCAGAAGAAATATTTTTTGTCTAATTTAGTGATTATTTGTAAAAAAAATGAGTTTATGATGTCCCTATCGGGCACAATTATTTCCGGAGCTACTTACTAACTGCTTTAAGTTTTTTCTAGTAGTAGTTGCTGTAACGAAGAAAATATAATACTTTACAATGTTTTAATTTACGTTTCCTGTTAAATATTCCAATTAGTTGAAAAATATGCCTTATACTCCATTCAGTTCTATAATTATAATCATTATCTACAATACCATTTGCATAAGGTTACATTCTTAATTGCTCATTAAAAATATGTTATGTTTTTAAACTTATGGCTTTGTGAAAAGCATCGATCGAAAGTAGAAATCTATATAACACTTCTCTTAACTTTTCAATATTAAGACAAATGTTAGATTTTTTTAATTGCAATTTTTGATTAAATATTTACAGTTGCAGAGACATTAATATATAATTGTTTTTTATGTTTCAGGTGGTTACAGCTGTAGTCGCATATTCTTTTATTTCACACCTTCGACCGCAATTAAATATCCGCAAAATACACAAACATTTACGAAGATCTATTGTTCTAGCTTCTCCAGATTCTCTATTGCAAAAAGCAGTTCCGGTTTAAAACTGTAATAAGTTTTAGTTGCATTTTGCGATTTTGTCTAACTTAATTTATGTTTTAGCCTTTAAGTATCAATCTCAGGTTTTACAGTATTATTTTTTTATGTGTTTGATATAAGTATTAATAAACTATAATCGAAATAGACTTGAAGTTTTTTTGGTCTCCTTTTATTCTTAGGACTTTATCGCGATCCTTTCAGGGACATACTGGAGCGTTAGCATTGGCCTGAACGCGTGCTGTTAAAATACGTTCAATGGTAATTTTTCTATACATGTATACAGTTTTTGATTCAACTATAGTCTGTTTTTTTTTAATAGGAGTGAATTAGTAAATCTTATTTACTATATAAAATATTATTAAAAGATTTTTAAAAGGTTGCCTATATACTTGAGGTACACTTTTAGCAATAAATTTAAATATTTGTGTTTGCAGTTTGAATCTGTACACCACTGTTGTTATTTACCATTTTGAAATCTGTTTTTAAGCAATGTTAAACTTTTCTTAAGTAACCGGTAGTTTCCAGTATGAATTAGTTATACTTGGGAAAGAATGTGCCGTGGCAGTTTCTATAATATATCAGAAAAATTTTCAACTAATATATAGCATACACCAATACTTTTGACAGGGATGAGCGTTTATGTGCAAAGAATAAAATTGAATATTTTGGTGTAAAAAGCAATGTTTTAATGATCTGTATATTCACACGTCAATGTTAACATCCAGCTGTTAAATTAATGAATGAATTAGCACTTAATACAGTTTTTCTAAGAGATTTGATATTAAAAATATTTAATTGAAACGAACAGATTTTAAGATTAAGAAAATTATTACCAGTATTCTTTTGATTGTATATGCTTTATGTAAACCGGGCCGAGTACAATATACATTCAACATTCTGTGCATTGTTACCATACAAGAGATACTTATTTATTCCAATATATTTTTTGCATATACTCGTATATACAACAAATATTGACCTTTCACAAGTCATCAATTTGGTGATAAAAAGCGTTTTAATTGCACTAAAGGCGAATGTCGATATCTTCATCACTTTCACTATCACCATTTGAACCACTGTCGTTTCCCATACGATTTGAGACTATCAAGATTGCACATTTTAGATTCTTCTTTAATAACGTGAAGTATACATTCTTTCCAATGATAACCTATAACATTTTATAGAGCTTCTAATAAAAAAATTTAGTTTCGGTTAACTTGAATATTCGATTTTTATATGCCACTCCATTCTTTATTTGAGTCCATATCAATTCTATCAATCGAGATTTATTCATTTTATCCATTTTATCATCAAAATCGCAGTTTAGTCTATAATTTAGTGGTATATGCGCCCAACGTCATAATTAGTGTCTTTGTTTTTGAAAACGTAACTTATCAGTACTAAAACGTTCGGAAATGTGTAGATTATTTTGAAAACTGTTATTGTTTTCAATTTGTAAATTTAACGATAGTAGGGTGACTGAAGGTCACGGCGACTTGATAATCAGTTATCACGCTAGACTGTTATTGTTTTTTTACAACAAATACGATTTTAAGTTCTCCAATTAACTTCGACAATTATGAACGTTCATATTCCTTAGCAATTTATATCAAAGTCAAAAGCAATCAACTATAAAGAGAAAGTTGTAAATTTGAGTATAATGGAATAGAAACATCTTTAAGATTTTTTTTTCCTATGATAAAGCAGGGGCAGTTTCAAGCAAAGTTTTGAGGGAGATGCGGCACTTATTTTATTTCAAATCAAGTGTAATTCAAATTCTACGTACGAAACTACACAGTAATGATTAAATTAACACAAAAAAACTAAAACAAATTAACAAATCCAAAAAGGATCAAATGATAAATTTAACCTTACGAGCACCAGATTTTGAAAATCTGTGGATAACATTGTCAGTATCAATATCGATATCCTTATGTGTGTGTAATAGCCAGAATCCAGTTAACAAATTTTCTATCATGTGCGTAAGTAATAATAGGCGAATTAAAGTAAAAATGTCCTTATCACATTGATCAATCACTTCCATCACATCATTTGGAAACGTTTTTTTGTATTTTTCCCTTTTTTGGCGCCAAAAATCTCATTTTCTCAGCAACATCAACTGATGAAATTTTGCAGCTGACATTTTATGCCAAGATAAACAAACCATTTAACTTTTCTTGATTCCAAAATGTGTTAGACAGGAACTTATTAAGATCGAAACATTCCAAAGATTCTTGAAGAAAGTCAGATTTCAGATCGTTTATTATGCTTTCAGTCAGAGGAATGAATGAACAATGATATTCTGTAGTATTATTCCGTATTTTCCGCTGTATAATTCTCTCTATGGCGCTGTGCAGCCACACGCGAAGGCAAACGAATTTCTGCGCCCATTTGAAAAGGTAAGTTGACAGCTTTTAATATATATATATATATATATATATATATATATATATATATATATATATATATATATTACTCATATTTAGACCAGGGTAGAAAATTAAATAATCACATCAAATAATTTTAATCACCGTGTATAAGGAATTTCATTAAATAATACGCTTTATTAAAACCTTGAAGCATAAATAAACTCGGTCGTTACATTAAAAATAAGAGATTAAAATTATTTACAAGACGCTTTATATAAAAATAAGCAGTTTTAAAATGCTCAACGTGTAATTTAATTATTCCAAAGTAAAGAAACAAAGACAAATTACGTGCAAGATTTATATTAATTGATTCAAGTTTGGGCAACGAGTATTAAACGAAATGTACAAATAATAATTGAATATTTAATTAGGATTCACTAAAAATTAAAGAGTATTAATTTCAATTGAAGTTAATTGAACCGTTAGTAACAGATAATATCTATAAAACTTGTAAAACCCAATAAAATAAAGCTCTGGGAATTAATATTATGTTCGAACACCTGGGTTTATTTAAAAGCTCATTCGGCGAAAATTTTGCAGATAATTAATGGTTCAGAGAATCTTGGGAAAACGTCGCATAATAGTTACAAGAATTGCTAAAGGTGGGTTATTTCACACTCCATGTGGACTAAAATAATCGATAATACAGAATATCACTTTGCATCAATAAGAACAGGTTAGATAGAGACAGATAATATGCGCAAGACCGAGACACATATAGTAAAGGCGTGAGTAGCGCAACGTCATGGGGTTGCGATTGGTTAAAAGTAAAAGGCAAACTTGAGAGGTAAAAATAACAGCTCTGTATAAAATTAATTAGTTTTTCTCGGACAGGTTTGCGTGCCGTGAATTTCTGAGATTTAAATGGGGCGAGTGAAAATTCGTAAAATCGACGCGCGAGCGACAGACTGGGAACATAAAATGAGGAATTCTTTAGAATTACCCGTTTTGAGGACAAAAGCGACGTGCCGGCTTTTTGCTATATATACCGAGATGAATATAAACAAGCCCTCTTAGACTTTTGACTATTCGATGCGTTAAAAGCTCTTACATCCGCGACTTGATTCAAGATGTTAAACAGTGCATTTTAGTTTGATAAAATAATTTAAAATTTTGCTCGTATATTTTAGTGATTCAAAATAGTTTGTTATTTACGTGCTAACATGAATGTACTTCAGTGCACTTAGATACAAGGTAATGAAATTTAGTATCACTGTACCAATTAGCAAAATTTACAACGACAAATGTATACACAAAAGTAGGCAGTTTTGGCGTATATTGGTGAAAGACGCATGAATTTCTTGGCTATTTTTCGGGGTGTTAATAATTAAATGGTTCAAATACGTGTCTGGATCCACGAAACAAGGGTCAGATATACACAGATGAGTTCCGGAAAAGCCCAGAAACAACTTTAAATAAACGGTGATGGAGAAAATTTTAAAAGCGTTGAGAATTAGAAGCCGTAAATATAATCCTGTTGGAATGGTGTGATTAACTAAAGGGACGATGTACATTGAAGCTACGAGGACAGTGACCTTCAGGTAAATTATACTATTTTGTTTGACATTTTGTGTGTGTTGAATTACTTTATAATTGATTTACTTTAAATGGACATTAGTGAAATTGTACTAACCATAAGATTTTAATGTTAAGATGAAATTTGCTTGTTTAAGTAGAAAGGGTATTTAGTATTGATGTTCTGGATTATGATGAAATTTTAGGTATGTCTTTGAGCTCAATTAGACGAACCTGGTTAATTAACGTAAAGGGTGGTAGATGCTCCTTTTACTCTGCATATATTGTTATATTAATTAGTAGGCATCCAACAAGGACTTTAATTCTGGATGCACATTAAAATGATAATAAAATTAATCTTGAAATTCCTTTTAAAACTGAATTTTATGCTGAAATTTAATTTGAAAATTTAATGTATTCTGAATATTGATGTAAATAGAGTTAACGTTGATGTTTGTGGTAGGAATGTGTTGTTTAATTTTATGAATGAGGAGGTTTATAAAATTAGGTGAGCAGCCGAGGCGAAAAGAGGATCACAGCAGTTTATGACGCCCAATCGGTGGGACTACAATTTTTTTGTTGAAAGGAGCCAGTTCCCGCATTCAAAGGAGAAAATCACAGCAAATTTTGGCGACCACAACGTGAGGGCTCGAGTTCCAAATAAAATTTTTGTTATTTTATTCCAGGAAACTGGCGATCTGAGAAAGAGAGTTTCTGTTTGTGTATAAATTTAAGAGTATTTTTAGAGTGTGTGTGAGTGATTTGAACGTATGCAGAGAAAGGAGTGGTTAAGGAGTCAAGGAGTGGAAATTGGAAGTGACGATAGTGCATTGTGTGAGAAAATTTCGAAAATGGAAGAAGCTGGAGGCAGTAGAGATCAGTCGAGGACGGAATCAGGGGATCAAGGAAACGAGATGATAATGAGAATGCTAGAGAGGATGAACGAAGAAGCCAATAGAGCTAGGGACGAATCGAATAGAGCGAGTGAGGAGTCCAACAGAAAATTAGAGCAGATAAGCGGGAAAATTGAACAAAATACTAAAGAATTTACAGAATTTAAAGATAGTCTTACCGTGAAACTGGGGAAGTAGAAAATAGGGTAGATAAAATGAGCGTGACATTACAGGTCTTCGACAGGAAATGGGACATTTAAGGTCCGAAGTACGCATTTTCTGTGAAGAAGAAATAAACGTAAAAATGACTGAAGTAATGGACTCATGTAGGGATCAGTTAGGCAGGGTAGAACGCGAAGTTAGTAGTATCAAATACAACATGTCAAATTTAACGGGGGATGGTCCCAGATTTTCTACAGGTGGAGTATCATTGGACCAACACATGAAGTTTTATGGCGATAACAGGGTAAATCCACAAATTTTTATTAATAGCGTAAGAAATCTAGTGGGAAATTTATTTGACGAACAGACTAAACTAAATACGATAAAGGCTTTATTAAAGGACAATGCGGAGGCATGGTACAATTTAGTAGGACAGGACATAGACACGTATCAGGACTTTGAAAACAAATTTTTACAACATTACTGGAGTGATCACAAACAGGATCAGATTAGGGACGACTTGATTACAGGAAAATTTAAGGGAGAGTTTGCAGGTTCTAGGGAGCAATATGCCATCCGCAAATACAGTGTGGCCAAACAACTGAATCCACCATTGACGGACAGACAGATAATCAAGTACCTATCACGACATTTTGAACTGGAAATTAGACAACACGTGGCCTTTCAAAACATCACAGAACGGGAGACGTTTTTGGAATACTTACAGAGATATGACGATGTATGTGCTGGACGGACAAGAGAGATACGAGAACGAAACGTTAACACAGTTAGGTTTGACAACAGGACACCGAATTATCCGAGACGGCCTGACTACAACAGAAACTTTCGACCGAATTGGGAACGACGAGGACAGGAATACAGGAGCAATAGTGCGACTAGGGGACCGACGCCAAGACCTAGTTACACGCGACAGAACAGTTTACCGGAAGTAAACAGGACTGTGACCAGCACGCCGAATAGAGACAGGGACACGGATATTAACACGAGGAGGACGTACGCACAGGTTGTAGAAGGACAACCAGGACCAAGCACGGAAAACAGGATGGGACAGGATTTTTAGAACGCGACAGACCACTAGATTTCTGTGTAAATGTATATGAACATCCACGTGAATTTTTCAAAATTGAGGAGGAAGTAGAGCCAGAAACTGTAGAAAAATTATGTTTGCCAATTATTAATTTAGAAATTTTTGAAAATAATGTAGAAGTATTACTTGATACAGGGGCAGAGGCGAGTTTAATATCGGAGGAATTCGTCAGCAAAATTAGGGATAAGGTTTGTGATAGAATTATGCCTATAAAGCGTAGCCATTTAGTAGCTCCAAATAAAAAGAAGTTTGCTGTAGTAAATAGTGTTGTGGTGCTTAGGATAGATATAGGAGGTTTTAGCTGTGAACAGGAGTTTGTAATTGTACCTGGACTGAAGTTTCAGAGCATTTTAGGTGTTGACTGTATGATGAAGTTAGGGGTTTTGATAGATATGGAAAGGAAGGTAGTAAGGATTAAGGATAGGGTAGTGCCATGGAAGGGCAGTTATGAAGTCACAGAGGATGACACGGGGTTTAGTATTAATGTAATAGAGGTAGAGGATGATGAAGTAAAACAGATCAACACAATAAGATGTCCAGAGGATAGGAGAGTAGAGGTTCAAGCTTTAATACAAAAACATGCAGAAGTAGTGGGGGTAGAAGCAGCATATCAGGAGCAGGTGAAGGCGAAATTAAGTAAAGATGGCAAGTTTGTTTTAATAAAGTAGATTTAAGGATTCATTCTGGCGGATTCCATTACACAAAGATTCTAGAAGGTACGTAGGGTTTTCCATAGAGGGAAAAATCGATAATTGTAAAGTAGTATCGTTTGGTTTGTCGGCAGAAAGGGAAACAAGAATAAATGAGAAACAGACAAGTGTAGGGACTGAAGAAGAAGTAATATTTAAGAGTCAGAATAAGAGGGATGATAAGTTTATTGTATGTGAGATAATAGAGATGTTAAGTATAGATATAGAAGGGGGAGAGACAGGGATGAAGAGTATTAGGATGGTAAGAAGAAAGACATGGAGGGTCAAGAAGAGAGTTAGATTTAAATAAGATAGGGATAGCATAGGTGTATATAAAAGAGTAGAAGTAAGTGGTTATAGAAAATAAAGCTAGGTATAGGATAAATATGGGAGATAATTAGGAATAGGTTTAGGATGAGAATAAAGAGTAAATGTAGGAAGAAAATAAGATAGGTTAAGTATAGATATTTCATATAAGATTAGTGGAGAGTTAGGAATAGAATAAGAATAGGATAGGTATATAGGATTAGGTAGGGGGAAGTAAAGTATAGTGAAGATTAGTTAAAAGTTAGGAATAGGATAGGTATATAGGATGTATATAGGATTAGATGGATGAGTAGGATGAAGGGGATAATTTCAGTTTATAGAATTAGGTGAGAGTTAGGAATAGGATAGGGTAGCTGTAAATATTTTTTTTTGAATTGGAGACAAAGTAGGTAAGTTAGATAGATAAGGGTAGAGAGAGATAGGCAATTTTTTTTTGTAAATTTGTTTTAGCAGTCTAAATGCTTTATATTTGAATTCGAATAAGTGGGATTATTTGTATTCAAATAGGGGGAAAATACTCATATTTAGACCAGGGTAGAAAATTAAATAATCACATCAAATAATTTTAATCACCGTGTATAAGGAATTTTATTAAATAATACGCTTTATTAAAACCTTGAAGCATAAATAAACTCGGTCGTTACATTAAAAATAAGAGATTAAAATTATTTACAAGACGCTTTATATAAAAATAAGCAGTTTTAAAATGCTCAACGTGTAATTTAATTATTCCAAAGTAAAGAAACAAAGACAAATTACGTGCAAGATTTATATTAATTGATTCAAGTTTGGGCAACGAGTATTAAACGAAATGTACAAATAATAATTGAATATTTAATTAGGATTCACTAAAAATTAAAGAGTATTAATTTCAATTGAAGTTAATTGAACCGTTAGTAACAGATAATATCTATAAAAACTTGTAAAAACCCAATAAAATAAAGCTCTGGGAATTAATATTATGTTCGAACACCTGGGTTTATTTAAAAAGCTCATTCGGCGAAAATTTTGCAGATAATTAATGGTTCAGAGAATCTTGGGGAAAACGTCGCATAATAGTTACAAGAATTGCTAAAGGTGGGTTATTTCACACTCCATGTGGACTAAAATAATCGATAATACAGAATATCACTTTGCATCAATAAGAACAGGTTAGATAGAGACAGATAATATGCGCAAGACCGAGACACATATAGTAAAAGGCGTGAGTAGCGCAACGTCATGGGGTTGCGATTGGTTAAAAGTAAAAGGCAAACTTGAGAGGTAAAAATAACAGCTCTGTATAAAATTAATTAGTTTTTCTCGGACAGGTTTGCGTGCCGTGTGAATTTCTGAGATTTAAATGGGGCGAGTGAAAATTCGTAAAAATCGACGCGCGAGCGACAGACTGGGAACATAAAATGAGGAATTCTTTAGAATTACCCGTTTTGAGGACAAAAGCGACGTGCCGGCTTTTTGCTATATATACCGAGATGAATATAAACAAGCCCTCTTAGACTTTTGACTATTCAATGCGTTAAAAGCTCTTACATCCGCGACTTGATTCAAGATGTTAAACAGTGCATTTTAGTTTGATAAAATAATTTAAAATTTTGCTCGTATATTTTAGTGATTCAAAATAGTTTGTTATTTACGTGCTAACATGAATGTACTTCAGTGCACTTAGATACAAGGTAATGAAATTTAGTATCACTGTACCAATTAGCAAAATTAACAACGACAAATGTATACACAAAAGTAGGCAGTTTTGGCGTATATTGGTGAAAGACGCATGAATTTCTTGGCTATTTTTCGGGGGTGTTAATAATTAAATGGTTCAAATACGTGTCTGGATCCACGAAACAAGGGTCAGATATACACAGATGAGTTCCGGAAAAGCCCAGAAACAACTTTAAATAAATGGTGATGGAGAAAATTTTAAAAGCGTTGAGAATTAGAAGCCGTAAATATAATCCTGTTGGAATGGTGTGATTAACTAAAGGGACGATGTACATTGAAGCTACGAGGACAGTGACCTTCAGGTAAATTATACTATTTTGTTTGACATTTTGTGTGTGTTGAATTACTTTATAATTGATTTACTTTAAATGGACATTAGTGAAATTGTACTAACCATAAGATTTTAATGTTAAGATGAAATTTGCTTGTTTAAGTAGAAAGGGTATTTAGTATTGATGTTCTGGATTATGATGAAATTTTAGGTATGTCTTTGAGCTCAATTAGACGAACCTGGTTAATTAACGTAAAGGGTGGTAGATGCTCCTTTTACTCTGCATATATTGTTATATTAATTAGTAGGCATCCAACAAGGACTTTAATTCTGGATGCACATTAAAATGATAATAAAATTAATCTTGAAATTCCTTTTAAAACTGAATTTTATGCTGAAATTTAATTTGAAAATTTAATGTATTCTGAATATTGATGTAAATAGAGTTAACGTTGATGTTTGTGGTAGGAATGTGTTGTTTAATTTTATGAATGAGGAGGTTTATAAAATTAGGTGAGCAGCCGAGGCGAAAAGAGGATCACAGCAGTTTATGACGCCCAATCGGTGGGACTAGAATTTTTTTGTTGAAAGGAGCCAGTTCCCGCATTCACAGGAGTATATCACAGCAATATATATATATAAGACAAGTTATTTGCAGTCCGCAATAAGAAATTGTGTAGAACAATATATAAAATAAGATGTATCTGTAAACAAACCCTATGAAAATAATAGAGCCTATTGACGAATACAAATCGGGCTAGTAGTTATATAACCATTAATAAAACATTAGCTTTATTACCTTATAGGGGAGAAAACATCCACTGACCGACGGTTTCGGCTTTATTAAGCCTCATCAGAGTGAAATAGTCTCCAAAAACCCTATGAAGTAATCGAAGCTATTATACTAATATAATTTCGAAACAATCTTTGTACTATGGCAAAAGTAAATAAAAGCGCCATCAGGTGATAAAACACCAACTTATTGCAGACTGCAAATAATTTGTCTTTTATTATTTGAATTACCTTGGGGCATGAACCTGGTTGTCACCACGAGAAGGTTTGTTACGTTTGCAAATAAATTTTGCTGTAACATTCCGCAAATCTCAAATGGCCAGACGTACTTGTATAGCTATCTATAGAATTTACTATGTAGTTTCAATTCAATTCTGTACTTCCACGCTTAGTAGTGTTAATGTTTTATCACCTGATGGCGCTTTTATTTACTTTTACCATAGTACAGAGATTGTTTCGAAATTATATCAGTATAATAGCTTCGATTACTTCATAGGGTTCTTGGAGACTATTTCACTCTGATGAGGCTTAATAAAGCCGAAACCGTCGGTCAGTAGATGTTTCCTCCCCTATGAGGTAATAAGGCTAATGTTTTATTAATGGTTATATAACTGTTTTGTTATCGAATACCCGTTTTCCGTAACGGGATACAAATAGAACCACCTTGAGTGCTAAAGGCCGTAAACAAGGGGTTCCGAGATAGAGCGTGGACTGTAATTAATAAGGGGTGAGGGTGAGAACAGTTTATAGGAGTATAATCATACAAAGGCATAAAAACACTTACTAAAAGTTCCTTGAGCACTTGAGAGGCACTAAACACTGTAACTAACGCTTTTGGCCAAGGGTTGAAGGAAAGGAGCGAGACAGGAAAGGAAGAGTCCAATGCCGGATTAGAAGAAGAGAGCAGATTTATTTTTATTAGTTGTGGCTATCACGAGACTTGACGACCGACTCTGTTTAACTAGCGCGAACCATTCGGACCCGCTCACGCGGAGAGAGGGAATGCCCCGAACGGGGACAGATATGGCGCGTACATACCGCCCACCTAAAATTAAGAAAAAATTTTACAATAAAACCGAAATATAATTAGAGCTAGGCATTTCCTCCTAGCCGCAGAGTACGGTTAACCCGCCGATACTCGGGTGGGGGATAAGAAAACAAGAGAAAGAAAACAACTAAAGAGTGACTAAAATCGTAAAAAATTAAAAATATCCTAACGAAAATTTAAGTATTACTTTTCTAAAGGAAGGGAAAGAATTTTATTCACGGGACGAACGAAGGTACCACCAGACGTTTTTACTGAAACAACACGAGTAACTCCGTCGCGACCGGGAAAAAGCTTTTCGATACGGCCTAGCGGCCATGACAAAGGCGAGGTATTTATTCCTAGGAGAAAAACCATATGACCCACCTTCAAGTGGTTATCCAAGGAACGGTTCCACTTTGTCCGCTGCGTGAGTGTAAGTAAATATTCGTTCGACCACCGGCGCCAGAAAGATTGAGTGACTTGACATAAGCGTTGCCAACGTGAACGTAATTTGATACTCTCGGGAAGAGTGATTTCTGGCAAACTCAGAATTGGACCCCCAATCAGAAAATGACCAGGGCTTAGGTAATCAGGGCTATCAGTAGCGTCCAAGGAGTAGAAAGCTAGAGGTCGGCTATTCAACACGGCTTCGATAGTTGTGAGCTCCTCAAATGTGAGGACCTGTTGACCGATAGTTCGCAGTAATAAGGCTTTTGCGGATTTTACGCAAGCTTCCCAAATGCCACCAAAATTAGATGCATATGGGGGGTTAAATTGCCACTTAACTTGAAGAACAGCCATTGCTGAAAATATTTCCTCATGATTTTGACGCAAAAATTCACTGGCTTCCTTCAGCATGCGAGCGGAGCCAATAAAATTTTTGCCACAGTCTGAATAAATGGAATCAGGAGCGCCGCGACGAGAAACAAAACGATTAAAGGATGCCATAAAGGCGTTGGTAGAAAGTTCAGAAACCAGCTCTAAATGCACAGCTCTGGTGCACATGCAAACAAAGGCACATAGATAAGATTTTCGATTAGAAGAATTTCGATTTAACGAAGCTTTCGTTAAAAAGGGGCCAGCAAAATAAATTCCGATGTGAGCAAATGCGCGAGTTAATTGTACACGAGAAGGAGGCAGATCGGACATTATTGGCTGAGGGGGCTTAGCGTTTAATCGAAAACAGAACAAACAATGGTAAATAGTTTGCCGAACTAAAGAGCGCAGACCAAAAATCCAATAAGTTCGGAGAATAAGAGAATGTGTCATAGAGGGGCCTGAATGTAACGATAAAAGGTGATAATGTTTGCAAATTAATTTAGATAAGTTCGCCCGTTTAGGCAATAATAGAGGATGCTTGCTAGTATAGGGCAACTGAGAATGTTTCAAGCGACCGCCCACCCTAAACAAGCCTTGGGAATCAATAAAGGGCGATAACTTTCTAAACGAGAAAGGAAGATTCTTATTTTTTTCATATAATAATAATTCGGAAGTAAAAAACTGACGTTGAGTCAACCTTACACAAGTCATCAGACCATTTCGGAATTCGTCGCAGGAAATGGGGCCTAACATTTTTTCTCGGGGGTGGCGACAATTGTGAATAAACCGATTCACATATGCCATGCTGTATTGCAAATGAGATAAACAAGAGAATCGCTCCATAAAATCACAAAATTCATTTTGTTCTGTAGCAATAAGCGAGACAGGAATTTGTTTCAATTCGGAAACTTCCCCTATAGGAAGGAAAGAGCTGTTGAGGTTGATAAAATCGTAATTGAAATTGCACGAACCATGCCACCACAATTCGTTGTGCAATAGTTGAAGTGGAGAACAACCTCTTGAAGCCACGTCTGCGGGATTATTTTCCCCGCAAATATGACGCCACTGAGAAATAGTAGTATATTCCAGAATTTGGCTAACTCGATTTCCTACAAATGGCTTGAGCAAATATGATGGAGTCTGTAGCCAGGTTAGTACTACTTGAGAATCAGAAAATAGTTTCGTTTCCAAAATTGGGTATGAAAATTTATTTAAAGTAATTGAATGAATTAATTTTGTCAATAAAAGAGCACCCGAAAGTTCTAAGCGGGGGATACTTAAATATTTTAGAGGAGCAACCTTGCTCTTAGCTTGAATTAGGTTGCAATTCACTGAATCACCACAAATTATATGTAAATAGACGCAAGCGCCGTAACCCCTTTCGCTCGCATCACAGAATCCTAACAATCTGTAGGTTCCCGTGAATGGAAACAAAAGACGAGGAATTTTTAGCTGCGATAATATTGTAACTTGGTTACAAAAATCTTGCCATTCAGAACACCAATTATGGTCGGGGACATCATCCCAACCTAATTGTTGTAACCAAAGCCGTTGTAACAGGTGTTTGACTATAAAAATTACCGGGGTTAACCAACCTAACGGGTCGAATATACGAGCCATATAAGAAAGTACGGCGCGTTTATTAAACGGGCCTTCAAAGGGAATTACGTTATAAGTGAATACGTCTAATAAAGGATTCCAAACTAAACCTAATATTTTTATACCGCTCACTTGATCAGAGAAAGTAATAAGAGTTTCTAATTCCGATTTTTCAAAATCTTGTAACAATTCCACGGCATTGCTTGACCATTTACGCAAATGAAATTGTCCGAGAGAGAAGCTTAATAAGCTCGCGCTGTAGCTGTCTCGCTTCTGTGACACTACAGGCACCAAAAATTACATCGTCCATGTATGTGTGATGCATAATAGCTTCGGAGGCCATAGGGTAAGATTTACCCTCGTCAATTACTAATTGCTGAAGTACTCTTTGAGCCAGAAATGCGGAGGGCGCTAACCCATACGTGAGAGTTTTGAGTTCATATTCACAAATATTTTCTTGAGAAGTAGATCGCCAAAAAATGTGCTGGAATTGACGATCCGAGGAACAAACCAGAATCTGACGGTACATCCTTTGGATGTCCGCACAAACAGCAATTTTGTGACAACGAAATGCGGATATTATTTCGGGTAGATTTCCTTGTAGTTTAGGGCCAGAATATAACCTGTCATTAAGAGAAATTCCTAATGAATCAGTAGCAGAACCATTGAAAACAACGCGTAGCTTCGTAGTGCTACTTGTTATTTTAGAAACTGCATGATGCGATAGTACATAATCGGATGGGGTTTCGGCAACGGACATGTGACCAAGATCAAAATATTCCTGCAAAAAGCCATTATAAGCATTTAGCTTTTCAGGAAAGAGTAAAAGACGCCTTTCTAAATTTAAATAGCAATTATAAGCGGCCCGACGATTTTTACCAAGCGGTTCAATACTATGATTGAAAGGAAGAGCAACCGTGTAACGACCAGAATCGTCACGCGAGTGGGTTGCGAGAAAATGCGCCTCACAAAACACATCTTCTGGGGAGGTTTCCGTGGGAATTTTAATTTCTTCCAATTCCCAGAAATTTCTTATTTCTTTATCTATAGAATCAGATTGAATGAAAAGTGAAGTAGCATTAACCGTAGGGTTAATACACGGAACTTGACCGAGCAACACGTAACCAAACATGGTTTGAATCGCCAAAGGGCGGCCAGGAATAATAGCGGAATGTTCGGAAAACAGTACTTCGGCACATATCTCGTCACCTAGAAGAATTTCTACGGGCAAGGATTGATGGAAACTTTTATCAGCCATTTGCATATTTTTAAATTTATTATAAACAGAAATGGGCAATGAACTACCCGGTATATTTCCTGTTATTTTAGGAAATATTGAAGCCTTGAATTGAATTCTATTTTGAGAATATTTAGAATAGACTGTGCAACAAACAGTCCCCTTGGATTTTATTAAAGCGTCGGAAATTCCACTAACTTGGCGGGAATCCCTAGTACGCTGAAGACCCAAACGTTGAACACATGTACTAGTAATTGCGTTTATTTGAGATCCAGAATCAAAACGCACCTTACGGGTTGTAAATCCTGGTTTATATCTAAAATAAGAGCCTGCACTGTTGCCAACAGCACAGTATAATTTTCATGAGAATTCGAAACATTACAAGCCGAAACTATTTCGGTGCTATTGCAGTAGAGGATTTTTCCGAATTATGCACCACCTCGTTGGGCAGGGGTTTATGCAACAAAGTATGGTGATATGAGGAATGGCAAACTTTACATTTACCTTCAGAATTGCAACCTCGAGTATGATTACCCAAGCATTTAAAGCACAAATTTAAAGTTTTAATAGTGGAATAACGATCGGCAATATTAAGTGCATGAAATGTTGAACAACCATAAATTTTATGAGCTTCACCACAGCACGGGCATGAAACTCGGGCAGCTTTAGCCGTAGCGGCATTTTGCGAACTTTTCATTAAGAGGACTGATTGAAGTTGGACTTGAAACGAGGATGCGCATTAGGTTTAATAACCTTATCTTTTTCATATCGTCATAAAGCTCAGAGGTTTTGCTTTGCAACGATAAAAAATCGAAGAGCTGAGAACAAGTAGGAACTTCGGAACCTACTTTTAGATCAAAAGCATTTTGCGTTTTGAACACAAGATTACGGTAACACAACGAAAATAGTATAAAGTCGGCCATATCTTCAACTTTATCCGCCGCCTTCAATGTGTTAACAGCGTTAAAATGAATATTGATGAAGTTTGAGAGAGATCCAGCTGATTTAAATTGTAATATTTTATTTAAATAATAGCTAGTAATTCTACGGGGTGAGTTATAGCGTTCTTCTAGCTTATCAAAAGCTTGTTGGTACAAATCAGCCTCAAAGGCTAGATCCGAAATTAGGGCGAGAGCTTCACCCTTAAGATAGCTACGCAAATAGTGATACTTACGAATTAGCGGGATTTGTTCGTTTTCATGAACCAGACTCTTGTAAAGCGAAATGAAGTTTTGCCAGTTTTCTACACATCCATCAAAGGGGGTTATACTTAGAGGTTTTAAATAACTTACAGAAGTTTGAGAGGATTAGTTGAAGTATCATCAACCGATTTTGATGCATTTTGTTTGATATCTAAATACCGCGTACGAATGACGTCTAACAGATTGTCAAACGAAGAACTTTGAGTTTTAATCTCCTCCTTTTCGTCAACAACCGAATTATAGGTTAAAATTTTATCGTAGACAACATCTAGTTGTTGTTCAATACTTTGCATACGTAGATATCTCGCTTCTACGGCAGCTAAACGGGTTGCAGTACGAACATAATCGGCAATTTCGGTTAAGCGCGCGAAATAATCTTCAAGTTTTTTCTTTAAAATATTACCTTCCGCCATAATTAGGAACTTTATGAATAAATTAACAATAGTTAAGTAAACTAACGTACGTATTAAAGGACGGCTTGTTTGTAAACAAACAAATTCTGAATGGAGTGCAATGATCTTGATATTGAAATATGGTAACAATAATCTAATTGCAATGAACTTGAACTCGAAAGAATGCACGTGCGATTTAACAACAAATTGAAACGTACAGATAACACTTTCAAATCGTTTCTATTATCAAGTACTAAATGATTTACGAATTTGTGAATTAATAAAGACCTACGTTTGTATGCCTTTGAATCGATGAGGCGAGAAAGAGAGAACGATATAAACGTAGTTCTAGATCCGGTCGATGGAGCAAATGTTTTGTTATCGAATACCCGTTTTCCGTAACGGGATACAAATAGAACCACCTTGAGTGCAAAAGGCCGTAAACAAGGGGTTCCGAGATAGAGCGTGGACTGTAATTAATAAGGGGTGAGGGTGAGAACAGTTTATAGGAGTATAATCATACAAAGGCATAAAAACACTTACTGAAAGTTCCTTGAGCACTTGAGAGGCACTAAACACTGTAACTAACGCTTTTGGCCAAGGGTTGAAGGAAAGGAGCGAGACAGGAAAGGAAGAGTCCAATGCCGGATTAGAAGAAGAGAGCAGATTTATTTTTATTAGTTGTGGCTATCACGAGACTTGACGACCGACTCTGTTTAACTAGCGCGAACCATTCGGACCCGCTCACGCGAAGAGAGGGAATGCCCCGAACGGGGACAGATATGGCGCGTACAATAACTACTAGCCCGATTTGTATTCGTCAATAGGCTCTATTATTTTTATAGGGTTTGTTTACAGATACATCTTATTATATATATATATATATATATATATATATTTATATATTGACGTGATAAGGGGTCACGAGAGGCCATTGAATTCCTAATTCTAAAAATAAATCCCCCTAAAATATAATTGAATCCAGAAAAAATGGTATTTTCCGTAAATTCATGATTACGCTCTGTATAATACAAGCTGAATAATACAAGCAAAATTCACCAAATTCGTATAACAAGCGAAGAAAATTTACAATTTGCAACTCTACGTACTTTTTAATATCATTTATTATTTACATAACTTTTAAATCAAAATAAATATAAACACTTCTATCAAATTTGTTCATCAGGAAATTTATAATCTGTTTTTTAAACCTTTTTATAGCAATTAAAGCCAGCAAAAAGAATTGTATTACCCTTTTAAACGTAGTTCTGCGTTTGTTGACCTTTTACACAAGGTATTTAAGTTACATGCAAATTTTTAAGCTCATCAAATATTTAAAATAATAAAGGTAACATACTATAAATTTAAAAGATAATTCTGACCTTATGTTCCTGCTGTAGCTTCTAACTAGTGCTTCTGGACCCAATCTGTTGTTTGTTCATTTGTTTCAAGTCGTTGACCCTCAGCTTAGCGTGCTCCCCAATACTCCGAAATGTTTACCAGTTATGTAGAGTTTTAACCCAGGAATTCAGTTTTGTTTTAGTCTTTGTTTAGTCTTGATTTAGGTGAATGTACTTAGAGTCGAGTTAGTCTCGATTTTAGTTTCCCATACTTCGAGTCGATTTATTCTCGATTTTAATTTCTCATACTTAGGGTTGTTGTATAGTTTCCCGTACTTAGAGTCGATCTATAGCTGTGTCCTTAGTTAGAGCCCTAAATAAATTGTAAGGATTTTGTTTATATTAATTAAATCTAGATTTACGTATTATACCAACAGCAGAGTTTTATACACACGTATTTCAATCGCGCATTTTTACTGTTTTCCACTTGGAATTTTTAATTAATATGAGTTTCACTTATAACTTTCAATTTAACTTCAATAAATTGAAATTTACGTAATATACTTGTTTCGACTCCTACAGTTCTTGCGTTGATTAGGGGATGCTTTCTCTTATCGACTACGGACGGTTTTATAAACAAATTCGTTCCACGTGCTCGTATTGGTTGACCGCTCGCTATCTTGTTATTTGACAATGGCAAAGGCGTTGCAATTATGTGATATCTTCAACCTGTTGGATTTTATTCGGTATTCCATACTTTTTACGCTCAAATTTGCACGTACATCAAACCTTTGTACCGGAATTTGGTATTTTTGTACTTTCAACTGCACGTAGTCTTAATTTTAGTGTCCATTCTTTGTTTACATATGCTGGGTTTAATTAACATGTGGCAATTCGTACATTTCATACGGCACGTATGCTTTCGCCTCATTTCTTTATACTTTATGAAATATGCCCGCTTTTAAATTTTTGCCTACAAACTGGTATAAATTATATGCATTTTGTTGACATAGATTTCTTACGCATATGCATCTAGGTTGAAAGAAATTTTATTTTACGTTTATTTTGCTTTAAATATGCCGAATTTGTATTTATTTTGAGCTTAGGAATATTTTAAAGCACTGTATATTCTCCATGGACCCAAAACCTTCTAGCAATTACTGGAGGATGTCATCCTTTTTAATTCACGGTATGAATAAGACCGATGATGAAGTACAGAGTTAGTCTATATCTAAATGTCGAATATAAATTATATCGTGTAAAGTTAAATGGTTGAGCTTTTTGAAGTCCAAAAGTATACATAAATGTTTTTTTATGTGTCTAGTGTACATGCAGATTGTTAAATACATAAATAGACAAAAGTGTAATAAATAAATAGTTAGTGTTGTTAATGGACCTATGGTTAAAAATTTAGTTTAAGAAGATATTATTGCTTGTAAATTCATTAGTGTGATAGTGCTTCATTGTTAATTGGACTGAAAACATTTATAAATAAGGCATATACTGTTAATTGGACTTAAGGAGAGTAAGTAATAAAGATTTTTATTACTACTTGTTTTAAATTAGTGAAACGCGTTAATAGTAGCCCGCTACAGTGTATTATAGGTATTATTCTAAATAACTGCATTATATACATATATATATATATATATATATATATATATAATATATATATATATATATATATATATGTATATATACATATAAATATATATATATATATATATATATATATATATTGCTGTGTTACTCCTATTAGCCCCTTGATATTATATTAACATTTAGCCCCACGATTTGGGCGTAATAAAATGCTAACGTTGTTAATGGACCTATGGTTAAGAAGTTAGTTTAAGAAAATATTAGTGCTTGTAAATTCATTAGTGTGATAGTGCTTCATTGTTAATTGGACTGAAAACATCTATAAATAAGGCATATACTGTTAATTAGACTTGTGAACAATGAGTAATAGAGACTCTTGTTATTACTTGTTTTAAATTAGTTGAACGCAGTAGTAGTAGCCCGCTACAATATATATATATATATATATATATATATATATATATCCGAGTAGAAATACTAAAGGTTGCAGAAATTTGGATAGCTTGTGGACATAAGTTAGATCCAGGTATAATCACGAAGTGTATGGACACAACGACGAGGGATTTGGAACACATCTTCAGAGGTAACGATGGACGAAGCTTACTCCAGGTAAAGAAAATTAATTTCTTGCTTTTGCTTGAACATTTGTACTGATATTTTGTGCTTGAATGTTTTGACTTATTGGGGGTGTATTTTATTACGATAAAAACTCATTTAAAGGGGTATAAGAACAATTAATATTGATCACGTAAAATGTTGTTGTAAGGTGTAAACGAGTCTTTAGCTTTATTTTAAACAAAAATTGCGATGTGTAAAAGCATTTAGAGTAACTGGGTTATACTGAAGTCAAAATAGACCAGAATAAAAATCAATTCAGGGTTGCACGACGAACCTTTTTACTCGTCTAAAATAAAATGGCTGAAATATATTAAAATCATGAAATTTTAAAAGATTTAAAGATTGAGATGGTAACATTTTTTATCAAACTGTATATACAAATGTGTAAATATTTTCGTGCTTATGGAAACTTGTTAATATGTGTAAATTAAAATTTTGTATGTCTTGTTGCATTATTTGAGTAATAATTTCATTTGACTGTGTTGTGAGAAAGGAATGTACTTAGGAGGGTAGATATTCAAGAAGAAGCAGATTTCTGAGCTAGCCAGGGTGTGAAGAAATAAGGAGGCGTCCCAAAGGTATTGTAAGAATTTTGGTTATTAATTTTATTTCCGAAAATTTTATGATGGCCCAACGACACTGGGACTCAAAGGTGATCCCGACTATTCTAGAGATCCACAGCAATTTTATGGCACCCAATTTGTGGGGCGAGAAACAATTTTTGGAATCCACTGCAACATATATATATATATATATATATATATATATATATATATATATATATATATATAATGAGAGAGAGAAAGAGAGAGAGAGAGAGAGAGTGACAGAGAGAGAGAGAGAGAGAGAGAGAGAGAGATAGAGAGAGAGCGGGTGTTTTTGCTAAGCGAATAGCTCGGCCGTATATCATAAAGTAATAAAGTATAAGACCTAGAGCTTTGCAAAAAAAAATTATTGAGTAAAGTGGCATTGAGAAATTGCTGAAAAATATTTTCCAATTTTAATTTTGACCGCAAAAGAGCGCAATTGCTAAGGTCAATGTCAAAAATTAATATTTCTCCTAAAATTCCAGCACTAGTTATTATGCTTGAAACGTGAATAGACAGTTTGCTACAATTATAATTAGGGCTGGGTCTGCGTATCGATATATCGATACGTATCGATACGACCCCCGTATCGACCCCCACGATACAGGTAAAAATAAATATCGATATATCGATACACGATATGTATCGATACGCATCGATACGTATCGATACGCATCGATACATATCGATACGCATCGATACGTATCGATATTCGATATAGAATATGTATGGATATTCAATACGCAAAATCCCGTATCGCCCACCCTATATATATATATATATATATATATATATATATATATAGGGTGGGCGATACGGATTTGTGTATCGAATATCGATACATATATATATATATATATATATATATATATATATATATATATTTGAAACTTTAATTATTTTGATAACAAACAATCTTAAGTGAAATATCGAATTGTTAGTAAATACATTATTTTAAAACGATCTTGTGATTTTATTCTCAAAAATAAATTATCGATGCGTATCGATTCGTACCGATACGTATCGCCAAGTCTCGATATGTATACTTAATCTACACATCTAAACGTTCCAATACGAATCGCTATATATATATATATATATATATATATATATATATATATATCCATACGTATCAATATCCACCGATACGCATCGATACGTATCGATACGCACCGATACACATCGATACATATCGATACGCATCGATATAGAATATGTATCGATATTCGATACGCAAAATCCCGTATCGCCCAGCCCTAATTATAATTATTACAATGTTATTGGATTCATGTGGTTACTAGTATATGGAGTATGGTCACACTTCTTTAAAAAATGTTGCAAAACCTAAATTTAATTTATTAAAGTTTTTCATGCGCGTCTTTGTTGCAAATTTTAAAAGGGGGAGATTGTCACCAATGCTCCTTTGGATCCACCAGAGTGGTGTAGAAATTAAATGGCAATCAGGTCAATCAGGCTTGACACCACTGCGAAAGTAATATTCACGTTTTGTTGGCTGTAGTGTATTGAGAAAGTGTATTAATGCTACTGTATTTATCTAACCTATGGCTACTGTGTGTATGGCGAATTAAGAACGGCGCGTTAGAATGACGTGAGAATTCTGGTTTCCCCCATGTGCTTAGTCTGTTATTTTTCTAGGAATTTTAAATTTCTTAGCTCACAATTTCCACTTTGAATTTTTTTAATACCTTTTAATGTTAAGAAATTAATATATCTACAAAAGTAACATCAAACGTCACCATAAATTATCATAGATATACAAGGTTAATATATTTTCCGTAGATAAATATGAACTTGTAACGAAGTCATTCACAATTATGCAAGGGGGGCGGAACGGTTGACTGATGCGCAATACTAGATTGCCCTGAACCTGACTGGAAATGTGCCAGTAGTAGCGATACGACTATGTGGACATAACCTAAATAAGACGTCTCAATTCATATTTTGTACATAAATAATTATGTTGAAGTTCAAGAACCCCAATACAGATTTGTGTTTATCTTATAGGAAAATTATTGTTTAACCAATGGAAAAAACGGCGAAAGTTCGGACCGACACGGATAAAATGATTAGCCTTTTAAGAAATTCAGTGTTCATTATCAACGCCTTCTTTACGGTAAGTTAAATTTTTTATTGGCAATTCGATGTTCCATTGTACTATTTACGTTAGTTAAACGACATTCTATTTACAATACCTCACACTTTGTTCATTCATTTCACATTTAAGGCGTATTGCACAATGATAATTAAATGTATTTGTAAATATCCAAGTTTTCAAAAGTAGTAGTCGTAGGAGCGTGTAAAGTGCAAAATAGAGCTCTTCGAGAATGTTAAAATTGATAACTTGCAAATTATTATTGCTGTAGGCACACTCTCATTTTCCTTATTTTTAAGCTTAACCCAAATCATGTTGTAAGCGCATATATGCATATTTATACTTACATATTTACCATAGGTGTGATAATTTCAAACATGTTTCATTTATTCTTGACATACACACTAATTCCAAATAAAGAATCTAAAAGATCTATTTTTGTGTTGTCCTTTCAATTTGTGTATAAAATTAAAATTATTTCAGTTGATTTGTATGTGCATGAAAGAGAAACTCCACAATTCAAATGCTGATGCATATAATCATATTCTACATAAGTAGCTAAATACATTTTAAATGAGTAGCAATTTAAAATTAATGAAATGCTTAATTTATTCTGGAACGAAATTTCAAAACTAGAAACTCACTTCATTAAAATTTGCATAATAAATAAGTAAATACTTAAGCTTTCAGAACAGATAAAGCAAACATTAAAAATTACGGACCGATTTCGTTACTAAATGATTTGGAATGATTTTTGAATCTATTATTGCAAAACAACTATTCTTTAAAATAAAAAATTACTTACTAAATCGCAACATGGATTCTATGCACAAATATCGACTGTAACAAATTTTGTCTGTTTCGTGCAAGGTATTTCCTGCCTAGTGGTCGAGAGGATACAGATTGACTCAGTGTATACTGACTTTTCAAAGGCATTAGATAAAATTCTATTTCAATACTAATGATGAAACTCGAAAAGTTTGGTATTGCTGGTAAACTATTGCAGCGCCTTTCTTTATACCTTATAGGGCGTCAAAATGTGTAATATTATATAGTCATGAATCGAACTGGTTCCTCGGTAGTTCTAGAGTACTGTAGGCCTCCCATTTGGGTCTTCTGTTAGTTTCAATTTTTATTAATGATATTTCGAATTACTTCAATCACTCAAAGGTCCTGCTGTATGTAGATAATATGAAATTATATATGCCAATCATTAGTGCTGATTGTCAACTATTGCAGCAGGACTTTGATAATCTTACAAACTACCGTAGTGTAAACAAACTTGCTCTTAACATTGACAAATGCTGTAAAATATCATTTACCATGAATAGATTGATTATTAACAATAGCTACAATTTCAAAGGGTTATTAATAAATCATATCTCATTTATTAAAGATCTTGGCGTTACTTGGATTGTAAATTAACTTATGAGACACATGTTAACAACATTCTTAATAAATCCTGTTATAACCTAGACTTTATTAATAGAATTACTAAACATTATAAAAATCTATCCTTCATTCTCTTATTTAATGCATTTTTCAGGAGCCATTTAGAATACGCATCAATGGTTCAGAATCCACATTACCAAATATATCTCAATCGTATTGAAAAAATACAGCTTAAATTTATTAATAATTTAAACTTTAAATTCGACCGTCACAGACGTTTCTCAACTTATGATTCTAATCTAAATTGTTATAATCTGTGTTCACCTTCAAAAAAGAAGGTTGTTAGCTGAACAGATTTTTCTTTATAAAATTTTGCATGAAATTATCAATTCAAATTCTGCTGTTGCTTCATTGAGTTTTTTATTCCTACCTATTCAGTCAGAAATCATCCACTGTTTGAACCTGAAAGCTTCAAAACTTATCACTTTATGAACTCTCCTTTTATTAGAATTATGCATAACCATAATGAATTCTGTAGTGGTTTAGATATTTTTAGTTGCAGGTTTTTGAAATTTAGGTATTCTCTTATAATATAGATATATCCTTATTAGACGTAGGTTATATTATGTAGAATTGCTGTTATTATGTACTTTATGCCCCTTATTTTTTATTGTTATAATTTCCTGTATATTTTTTGTTAATTCTTGTTTCTTAATTCTTATACAGCAATGTAATTTAAAGGTACCTGTGTTGGGAACTCTGTCTCCTGTTTGGTACCCTTCTATATAAATAAAAATAGAAAAAAAAATAAACACGCATTAACATAAATACCGTCCATGGTGTGTTTTTAACATTAAACTAAGAAAGAATATCTTTGTATTTGGAAGATAATCCAAGGGGTAAACCGCAGCGTGTAATCTGGTGTACAACCGCTGTAAAGTCTTGTTGTAATCTGTGAAATCAATGTGAAGTTTGTGTACTCCCTGTAATCTTGTGTAATCAGCATGAAATATGTGTATTCATTGTGTAATCTTGTCTAATCTGTGTAATCCCATGTAGTCTGTGCATTCTTTGTGTAATATGTGTATTCTCTGTGAAATCTGGATGTATTCCGTGTTTAGACGAAGGTCACAAAGGTTCAAAGCCAGGCAAAGTTACTGAGCAAGCATAAACTGTGATTAGGAAACAAAATTACTGCTTGATGTTGTATATTATGGAAGTATTACAAACATATTTATGAGAACGCATTTGTGACCTATTGTTTTATAAAGTTTACAATATAAACAATCGTACACAAATAACAACAGAGTTCATGGCAGTGCACGAATCTGAATTGCCTACAAATGCAACAGGTATCTGTATTTGCCCTAATTTTACAGAAAAAAACTCAGGAATACTGCGACATGTGAAAACATGGGCTAAAAATGAAGTTAAAAATTAATGGGGATAGGACACATCCCTGTCTCGCCCCTTTCCTAATGTTTACTTCTCTATGTTCCTGCTCTAATTCTATTACTGCTGTTTGCTCTTTGTATAAGCTATGTACTATTCGTCTATCCCTATAACTCATTCCAATCCTTTTGAGTATTTCAAACATTTTTTTCCAATTTACATTGTCGAATGCTTTTTCCAGATCTACAAACCCTATATACATGCTTTCCCCTTTTTCTATTGTTTTCTCCATTATCACTCTCAGAGCTAAAAATAGCCTCCCGTGTTCCCCTGTTTCGCCTAAACCCAAATTGGTCTTCTCCTAGTATTTCTTCAGCTCGTTTTCCATTCGTCTTTGCACAATTCTAGTTAATATTTTTGACACGTGTGCTATCAAACTTATTGTTCGAAAATTTTCACATCTATCCGCCTTTCTTTTTGGTATAGTTACTATGATGCTACGTTTGAAATCTTTGGGTATCTCGCCTGTTTCATACATATAGCTTACAAGTTGGAAGAGACGTTCTGTTACTGCTTGTCCAGCGGCTTTTAGAGTTTCTGCTTGCACCTTATCTGTACCGGCGCCTTACCATTTTCAGACTCTTTAATGCTAATTCAAACTCGTCTCAAGTATAGGATATCCCAACTCATCATTTTCAATGTCTGATTCCTGTTCTAATGCAGTTAGTTCCTCTCCTGCATATAAATTCCCTATATATTCTTGCCATCTACTCACTTTCTCTCGTTTTCTATAATGACATTTCCTTGTGCGTCCCTTATATTTTTGCTATACGGTTTTATATCCCTAAAATTCATTCTAATTAATTTGTATGCTTCGTCTGTCTTTCCTATTTCCATCTTAGTTTGTACTTCTTTGCACTATTCATCAATCCATTGTTCTTTAGCTTTACTGCCTTTTCGAATAATTTCCCATTTTATGGCTTTGTATCTCTGTTTTCCTGTTTCGTCTGATTTATTTTTGTATTTTCGTCTTTCTTCTATTAAATTCATGATATCCTTTGTTATCCATGGTTTCTTATTTTCTTTTTGTGTATACCCCAAAATATCTCTGGCCGCCATGTCTAGGCTGGATTTAATGTTATTCCATTCTGTTTCTACTTCCTTAGTTTCAGATATTTTCCCGATATTATTCAGCAATTCATTTGACTTTTCGAATCTTACTTGAATATCTTTATCTTTTAGTTTCTCTAAGTCCAAGTGCCTTTTCCCGTTCCTTTTTTTCAGATTTTTAAATTTAAGTGTGGCCTTCATAATTACGATGTTGTGGTCAGTATCTATATCTGCTTCTGGGTAGCTTCTACAGTCCTTTACTTGATTCCTAAACCGTTGTCTAACAAGAATGTAATCTATTTGATATCTTCCTATATCTCCTGGCATCTTCCACGTATATCGTCTTTTAGCATGATGTTGAAATAATGTGTTTGTGATGATTAAATTGTTCTTGTCGCAAAATTCTACCAGCCTATTCCCCCTGTCGTTTCTTGTGCCTAAACCAAATAAACCTACTACCGCTCCTTCCCTACCCACACCTACCACTGCATTAAAATCCCCCGTAATTATTATATTTTCATGTCCTTTTACGTATCTTAATATGTCTTCGATATCTTTGTAGATGGCTTCTACCTCATCGTCACTGTAGCTAGAGGTGGGCATGTATACTTGTATTATTACTGTGTTTACCGGTTTAGATTCTAATCTAACCATGAGTACTCTTTCGTTCTTTTGTAAGTAATTTTCTACGCAGTGTCCTATCTTTTTCTGCATAACTATCCCCACACCCAAATTTCCGTCCTCTGCTCCTGTATGAATTACCCTGAAGTCTCCACTCCCCGCCTCTGGCCACCGAACTTTGCTGATCCCTACTATGTCTAGTGATAACCTATTCATTTCGATTTTTAGGTTCTCTAGCTTACCTACTTGCTTCATACTTGTAACATTCCACGCTCCGACTCGCAGAATGTTCCCGACTCTTATTTTTAACTTTCCGATCGCATCCTCCGAAGTAGTCCCCTCCCGGAGATCCGAATGGGGGGCTATTTTAACTCTGGAATCTTTCACCCCAGAGAATGCCATCATGTTTGTTACAATTTAAGTACGCTGTGTACTTGGGAGATAATGTGGTGGTTTCCCGTTGCCTTCCACATCGCGGTATTGTGTCTTAGACTGCCATACCGACCCCTATGGTCTCTGCCAATCTAAGTACCGAAAGAGCCGCTGCCCTCTTTCGGGGACTCTGATATTCCTGAAAAATATATAAATGACCTTACATGTGCACGTGAAAATCATTCGAAAAAAGTATCAAAATGGACTGCTTTAAAATACTCATGATCATAAAGATCATGGTGTGCCAGGGAAAATCATGAGAATGATCAGACAACTTAAACTACCTTTTTTGAAAGCGGCGAGAAGTTATCCGAAATGCTTGAGCGCAATCCGGGTGCAGCAACCGAGCTTATATATTACATTTCTAAGAATTGGACTACTGATAACGTAATTAAAAACAAAATAGTTCAAAGTGGCGAACAGAAAAAAGTCTGTATTAACAAAGTTCTTGGAAAAACTTCCTTCAAATGAAAATGCACGCCACTCAAATAATCACAATGCATTTGATGAAAATACCAAAAAAATTGCTATTTATTTATATTACAGAGGAGGCAAATTGCTATATGAAACGTTTCACTGTAACTTAAAAAATAGCATTCCATGAATATCGACCTTAAATAGATATTTAGAGACGCGTAGGGGTACTCTGCAAGAAGGTGATTTAGATTTCAAAGGATTGGTAAATCACTTAGAAGAAAGAAATTTGGCTATCGGAATACGCAACACGAATTAAAGGCAAAGTCGAATACGATCCTATTTTGAACAAGATACTAGGTTTTGTACTTCCCTTAAGAAGTGGTATGCCTAAAAAATACCAGTTTATAGCATCATCTGCTGAAGCAATACAAAATTATTTTCGTACGGTAGTGAAAGCTTCCTATGCATGCATAATTATGGCTCAACCACTGACTGTTGGGGCTCCGTCATTTTGCTTAGCAGTTATAGGAACCGACAATAAGTTCAATCATAAAAATATACTCGATCGGTGAACATTCATTGAATTAACTGCCGAAGTATTCGGCATTACAATAAACGGATTTTCATCAGATGGTGATCCCCGATTGCTGAAAGCAATGCAAAGAAAATCAGGTTTTCTCTCGGAGGTTCCTCTATCAGTGCCGATACCACAACCGGCAAACTTGGCCTAGTATCATATGAACACTACTCTAAACGATACGATTTTCTATTAGGATTTTGTGCATATATTAACGAAATTATGCACGTGTCTTTTAAAACCGGGTATACTGCTGCCAATAGGAAACGCATGGACGTCCGTTGATCCGTCGCTTCAACTTATAAAAAGCATTCCCAAAGATAAACATAAACTCACATTAAGTGATTTGAAAGCTGAAGATAAGATGAATTTTAGTTCTGCAGAAAAAATGTGCTCTTCTTTGGTACTGCAATACTTAAGAACTATACCCAATAGTGAGGGCGCAGTGCTATATTTAAAACTTTTGAATTACATATTAACTTCTTTTCTGGATAATTCTCTGTTGTTGTATGACAGGGTATATAGAATATGGTTTTCTGTATTCATTTTGAGAATTTGGAGGGCAGCAGTAAAAAAACACAAAGAATATAACCTAAAATATAATTTCTTAAGGTTAAATTGCTATACCTGCATCGAATTGAACGCACATATGCTAATTAAACTAGTCCTTCTTTTTAAGAATACAACTATTGAGGGTTTCGATTCTAATGTGATATATTTTCCCAATTTTTCCAGTCAAATTTGTGAAAAACAGTTCCGAATGGTTCCTTCTATGACCTCAACATACTCTACAGTCATCAATTTTAGCATTAAAGACTTCATGCAATGCATGATTAGAATACGCACATTAAATAGCATCGTAAATGATGTCCATAATGAATTTGCCTTTTACAGAGAATCCAAAAAGACAGTATTCGTCGATTCCATATGCCCAATAACCTAGGAAGAAATATCTAATTTAAAGATTTGAGATTGTGTGACATCTGCTCTAAAAGAAGCATTAAAGGAGGCAGAAAAATTTGAATTAAGTGCCAAGAAAAGTGAATGGACTAATACAGATATATCACAAAAGTTGGACGAACGGTCGGAAATTTTACAAGATGAAGAGACAGATATGGAAAACATCAGAGAAGATTCAAAACAACCAAACTTTTTTGGCATTATTTGCAACGAAAAGAAAAATTTAGAATCTTTAGATCTAAAAGATTTTTCAGAAGAGATTAAAGAACAAATCACTGAAGATTCACCATACATCAGAATTAAAATTCAAAATAAGTACGCTGTTATGAACGAATCTTCCAGTAGGTTAAGTACTGATAGGCTGAAGCGATTTCTAACAAATACCAAAGATTTTAAAAAGCACCAAAACAAAAGATATTCTGACACGAGTTTAAAGAAACCTACTAAAAAGAAATTTAAAAAACAAGACACAAAACTTGAAAGTAGTACGTCTGAGAGTACATACGATGAACAAGAACATCAAGTTGTATTGAACGATTCATCAGATCCCGAATCATTTTTTTGATTCGAGTACTGACAATATGTCTCAGGATGAAACACTTCTGGTTCCTGAGGTATGCATAGAAAAATATTATGATATTCTCTATGACTGTCAGTGGTTCATAGGTAGAGTCATAGAAGAAGCAAAAAGAAATTTTCTATAAAGTAAAATTTTTAAAATCTGAACTGGGTTCTTTTATTTGATCAAAACTCGAGGATGTTGGAATAGTAAATGCTAAGTACATGTTTTATGGGCCTATAGACTTAGTACAAAATAGTCCATTTACTTTATCTAGAAGTGATGTGATTAACATTCTAAAACAGTATAAACGAGCAAAACAACTATTATTAAGTGCCGACTGAATATAGGGAAATTCTTTATTACTCGATTTATTATAAGTTCTTCATATTCGTGTATTATAGAATGCATATGCATGAATGATAAAAGTGTAATACAGTGCGGTCGTGAAGTCTGGAGCGTCCCAAATAAATCAAACGATAGTGCCTTTCAGAAAAACAGGGTAGGTCGATTTCGAATTAATTCGCTATGCTCCAGACTCAACGACCGCACTGTATATAAATCAACAGATGTGTGATTCCGACCAATGCTTTGTGGTTTTAACTGTTTCATTTTTTCTGTTTATATACCGTTTTATTTTGCTTGTGTGCTACAGAAATTTCGATTAAAACTATATGTCAAAATTATTATTTTTTATATAACTACATTCAATATTAAATGTTTATTCGGGCTATATAAAATCATTAATGTGACCATGATGAGTCACTAAATGTGAAATCAGTGTAAGCTCATGCGTATTCGTGCAATCTCTCTAACCAATGTATTACGTGAAATCTGTGTAATCCTATGTGTAGTCCGTGAAATCCATGTAATCCCATGTGTAGTCCGTGAAATCTGTGTAATCCCATGTGTAGTCCATGAAATCTGTGTAATCTTAGTATTTTGTGTAGTCTGGTGTACAAAATTTGATCTGCGATTTACCCCTCGAGATAATCACTTGTAAACATTTAAATAATTCTATTTTCTAATTTTAGGTACACATAAATGCAAAACAAATTACCCCAATACTGAAAAATAATAATTTTGAATATTAGGAATCAGTTTTCTTCGAAATGCTTTGAACATATATGCAGACAGTGGTCACCGCAGATAAACTTTCCGTATTTCTTACAAAACATTTTTGTTGGCAAGTTTTTTATGCGATCACATGCTCAACGCTCTTTTATGACAGCTACACATTAGTTGTAGCAATTCTACATCTGTAAATTCTTTCATTATGCCCTTCATAGATTTTGGCATGTTTTGTATTTGTATTCTTGGTTTGAGATGACTCGATTAGATAAAATAATTCTCGAAGATATTGACTTCTACTCATGTGTATTTCAGTATTATTTAAAAAATACATTACTATAGAATTAATCCCAGTCATGTTCAAAACGGAATAAAAGATTACCGTGGACAACCTTTTAGTATTTCGAGCACAATCATAGCTTGCACATAATTTATCTACGTCAGCCACACTTTTTGTGGCATTGTAGTCCATAATCATTTCTGGCTATCCAGTGGTGTAATGTAAACGCAGCCAGTTCATTTTTAGACCTTTTCGGTAAATAAAATACTATAGTAACATCCTTTTGATTTTAACCCAAACGTAGTAGAATCAATGTCTTCTTGTTGGACAAGAAAATTTTAAAGGACGCTTGTTTGTTTTTACGTATAGCGCCCAAGTACGTCAGTTTATATTCATGAAGGAGGTGAATTACCAAATCAATTCTTATAAACCAATTATCCCACGTCACATTTATGTGTGATCCCTTTATGCATTCACAAATTCTTTAGACGACAGCAGATGAAGAATTATCAACAGCGTAGACTTCACCAGGTTGTTTCGCAACCTTCCAACTTCATAGAGTGAAACCTGTTTGAATCAGAAAAGGTACATATCTTTGTCATATTTATTTGGCTTACTCGGAATATATTGTTGAAAGCTACAGTGCCTTCTGAATGCTTCTGACTTTTCCTGGATGGTGTCATTTTCAAAAGGCATGTAAGCAGTTTGACATCTATGAAGAAAAGTTTTAAATAAGTCTAATGGGTGCATCATCATTAGATCTTTAGTCCTGGAACTGGTTAGACGTGTACCCTCATTGTTTCCTATTCTGTGCTAACTTACACATTTCCCTGAAATTTCCTTAGTCTGCAGCTTTCACTATCTGCGTGCGGAAGTCTGATCTTGGTCTACCTCTACTCTCTTTTCCGATCTCTTCTTGTAATATATTCCGTACTATTCCCCAAAAATGCCTTAGAACTATGCTGCCCTTCTATTTCTCCTTTTTTTTTATTCTTTGTAAAACTTCCCGCTAATTAAGTACTTTAATTGGATTGCTTTCTCGCTCCGTTAACGTGAAATTTTATTTTGTTATTTGCAGACATTTGAGCTCGCTCAAATTTTCGTCATCATTAGGTCTTCAGTCCTGGAACTGGTTAGACGCATACTTTCATTGTTTTCTATTCTATACCTACACATTTTCCTGAAATTTCAACAGTCTGCATTTTTCACTATGTGCAAAAGTCTGATCCAGATCTACTTCTACTTCTTTTTTCCTATCTCTGATTGTAATCTATCCTGCACTATTTCCCAAGAATACCTTAGAACGTATCCGTCCTTCTATTTCTCGTATTTTTTTTTTGTTTTAAACAGATATCATTATTCTTCTACTATTTCTATACCTCTGTTATTATCATCCTCATATATCTGAAGCACAACATTCCAAAATGCTTCTACCGTTTTTCTGTTTGCTTCTCCTACTGCCCCTAATTCATAGAAGTACTATGCTGTGCTCCACACATATGCTTTGAACAATTTTCTCCTTGTTTTTGATTGTTATCTTCGAAGTTAGCCGCTATTCGTTCTTGTTAGACAGAGTTGGGTTCCCCTTCTATGGTTTACAAATATATATCTTATTTCCCCAATATTCAGTAGTATGTGAAGGAGGTTAATCAGCTTACGGCTACCAAGATCCCCCAACACTTGAACATCTACCAAATTAATAGTTTTCCTACATGAGTAGATAAGCTTTAGACATTTATATGGCACAATTGCAGAAAATTTAGGAATTTTGGTAATTCAGAAAGTGGCTCGGAATTAAAGCAGCGTATAAATTCAGAATCAAGGTAGATCATTCATCTTCATTGTGCTTTGGTGGGTTGTTTACTGGAAAGTTGGATATGGAGGTAGGATAAGGAATAGGGATGGAAAATTGACCGGGCCGGCCCGAAATTTCGAGCCGGCCCGACTTTCATTCAGCGAATGAGAAGATATTTTTTCTGTTGTGTTCAACAAGTAACTATCACTCTTTTGTTTAATTTAAGGGTATAATGATTTTGAATCACAATCAAGATAATTGTGGAACATACCGTTCATTTACATTCCCAATGCTCTACTCGGAGGTACTACATTGGCCAGGAGGCGAGTTTTTTGTTGCCTGGAAATTTAGAATTTTGCCGAACCCTTGCCGTTCCAGGCAAGGTAGGGATCTGTAACGTGCGTGACAACACTCACACACGGGACCTCCATTTAACCTCTCATCCGAGCAGGCGTAATTTTGTGAAAATGCTCACCTGCTATTTTTCAAGCAGTCGGCCGTGTCGGGATTTGAACCCAGGACCTTGGACCTCTTACGCTTATTACATTGATCCACGGTGACGCCTTGTGGAACATACCGTAGTATATCAGTTGATTTTTGATTCTGCTACGTACCTAGACGTACCCGGATGAAATACCAGGCTAACTATTAAACGCAGAGAGTGGGGGGATTCGCCTACATACCAAAAAGAAACAAAAACACATCGCCCACGATTATCTATTAACAAATAAAAATAAATAACGGATTCTGTACAAACAAGCAAGAGCAATAAATTAAGCGTTACTATTTCAAAGCAAACAGTTAGGTGATATGAACAATTTATTAGATTAGATACGAAATGCGCATCTCGTATTTACACAAAATAAAATTAATCAGTAGTAAATAAACCTGTGAGAGCTTTTGTCAAGCGTTTTTAAAGTTTCACCTATAATACTTTTTGTAAAATAACTAATTAGTAGGAAAGAATTAACGTGTGCGAGCTTTTGTCAGACATCTCTTAAATCATACATAGTACCGTTTGTAAAATAAACCAATCAGTACAAAGGAATAAGCGTGTGTCTGTCCAATATTTTTAACACAGGTAAATCACACATGTAGTGCGATAATATCGATTAGCAGCAATGAACAATAGTTCTACAATGTGACGTTTCTTGCCACATAACTACACCAAACGTTGATACGGAATATCCCATTGACACACACAAAAGTAAACTAGTTGCATACCTGTAGATGTCCGGATACTTAGCTTGAAAACGGTCGGGGGTGAGTCATAACAGAAACGCCGCGGTATTCAGGATCCATTCACCCTGCCATCGTAACTACAACAACGATCTACGGACAAAAGCAGTTGGTCTACAAAAAGGAAGAACCTATTCGGCCTATAGCTAAAAAAGCAATCCACGCAAGACACCTCCTAGTTGTCGAACATAAAATAAACAGACGTGCATTGCTTTTGAAATACGATGACGAATAATGTACAAAATATGTCGACACACAAGTTGTAGAAGCAAATTTAACAATGGTTCAAATAACACGAATTCGAACTGCAAATCCTCGCTTATCGAAGCACGATTAAAACTGGAAAACTCGGGTTTTGTCAGATAGTGTGCGACCTTATTTCAACAAGTCTTTACGTTGAAACAATAGAGAAAACCATTATAGGCGGTGGTAATGTATACCAAGATAACGGGTACCTGAAACAGGATATAACTATTTAGTTGTTGCATAAACTTGTCGTTTCAAAGCAACTAGATTTAAGTTGAGGAATTTATTCGAGAGCGTGTTTATTATTAATTATGTTGAAGGATTTAACAGTAGAAACAGAATTTATTCGAGCGGGTATTGAATTAATAATGGAGAAAAATAGGGTAATTAATTTATGCTGAAAATAAACATAACAATTCTTTAAAAAATCCTAGAAATAGGTAACAAAGGTACAAAATGTTTAGCAATTTTCAATGTTTATGAAATTGTACGCTTAACGTACCTTATAACCTTTATAATAAATTTGCGTCCGCTTTATTTTGTCGTTCCTACTTCAAAGAATTTTACTAAAATTACCTACTTGAAATTAGAGAGTTATTGCAAACTCATTCCAAGCAGACTTTATTAAAAGAATCTTCAAATAAAGTATCCTTTTCTAAAAGTTTGCATCCAATCTAAAGGAGTGTTAGTGCAAGTGTTTTTTCCTTTACTCTTTATTCAGACATATATGTTTAGTATTCTATATCTATAGGTTATGTTTTAAAAATGAATAAAGAATTAATCTCTTTTGTGATAAGGTGACCTATAATACATGTTTAACTATATTGGAAAAAATCAAAGAAATTGTATTCACTAAAAATGATCTTTCTTTTGTTATTTGAGTCTTTCATTTCCCACAGATTCAATAACATTTGTATGTGTTCTCAAAGTGTTTTCATGGAATACTTTTCGAGTTTACTTCTGTTTTCAAAAGGATTTTTACAGCTTACTTCTAGGAAAAGCATTACAAAACAGCATCCTCGTATTTAGAGTTTTATATCTTTTTCGTGTTATAAACTTGAACATTATATTTCTAAATTTAATTACGGAAACAACACTACAAAAAACTATTTATTTCGCTATATTTATACAAAAAGCAGACAATTAAATGTAAGTTTGTGCGTTAGGCATTTGGCATATGTCAAAATTAAAGCGCCTTAAATAAAAGCATTCCCTGCCTGAATTTAAATTAAATAAAGGTGTCCTGTATTTTAATAAAGTACAAACATTAAATGTGTAATTGCGCATGTGTAAATGTTAAATAAGGGAAAACTTTATTAAAAAATTGGTAAAATGAACGTTGCATCAACTCTCTAGTGTTTTAGGCGGTAGACATAAATTATACACGCAATTGATAATATCGACGTTCGCCGCATGATTGAAATTTAAAGTATATACATATACATAATATAAATCGTGCAAACTTTTGAATTATGAATAAATCACCTAGTTTGATGTTCCTTGGCATTTTTAACTTGCCTAAAGTACAACATGAGGAACATTAAATAGGACTAGAAAAAAATATTCGGTATAAGAAGTGAGTTATAATATTACATTTCCTTTACACTAAACAAGACGAAAAATTGATTATTAATGGGTTCATGAAGACACTACGTGAAAATATAATTAAGAACGTTTACTTATTCAATGTGAGATAGAAGTGAAGGGACGATGGAGTATCTACTCGTGCATTTTTCGGCCCGAAAAGTTCGGGCCGGCCCGAGTCGTTTGGCCCGGCCCGGCCCGAATAAAATAGACAACGGCCCGGCCCGGCCCGGATTCGAGTCCGAAATCGTGCCGGCCCGAAAGCCCGAGTCCATCCCTAATAAGGAAGAGGGAGAGACCTAACTATGGACAACATCAATGCAGCATGTAATTATATTAGTACAATTAGTAGCCAAAATATAGTAAGTAAATTCCTAATAAATAGAAAAATAATGATACTAAATTTAAATTCAAATAACTACCAAGGCAGAGAATCAGCTGCCGCTTGAAATGAAAAAAAAATTAAATGTATCGATAAAAAAATGAATAATATTATTTCGAAATATTGGGTAAATCATTTCTGGCTACTAAATCATAGACGATAACTAATCGGTTTTTTAGTGGATGCATTTTGCTGATCTGTGTAGGCACCTTCAATATCTACAGCATTGTGGATACAAAAACGTTTGTTATTTAGGAGTTCTGCAAAAAAATTTTGCTATTGTTTGTCGACACACATTTAATACCAAATTTAATTTGAGCTGCTTTATACCGTTCATTTGGACGATTTGTTATCGATTCAGTAATTAAAATTTTTATTTTTTTAATTGTTTTTAAGTAATTCATATTAAATTATGGTACGAATAGGAAATGAACTGTACTACTATGGGTCTAGGCGCAGCAGAATTTGGATTTTTTTTACTAACACGATGACATCAGTCCACCATTACATGGAAAATTCAGCAGATAATTTTAAATTATTTTTAATAAATTGAGAGAGCACATAATCAATATCCTGTTTATTTTCCTCCAGAACTTAATGGAGAACCAAACAATTTCTTCTACTATACGCCTCCAGTGCTTTAACCTTGTCAATTAGGTATTAATATGAAGCTTTAAATCAGAAAGAAGTTCTATTATTTCTGTTTTGAATGAATAAAAATCACCAGAAGACGCTTCAAGTGTGGTTACACTCTTTGTGCTATTAGTATAACCACTAGCATTCTATTAACAGGAATCTCTGCTGCAACGAACTAATAGCCGAATCAATTTAACACAATTAATAAGGAAGTGAATACAAGACTTTAAATACACATATTAGCTCAGATTAATGTCACAATGTGTAGAGAATGTGATAAGTATTATGAATAGTTTGTTTCAATTTAGTCTATTGCAAACATGATCACAATTGTAAATAAGTTCAATGTAAATGCATAAAATTAGAATTTATCATGTAACTTGTAGATAATTGGCACCATAAGGTTTGCCAACACATGACCTGAAATTTTCACGATTATGTGTTTGGTTTGCATCGTCTTCCAGAATATTTTAAAAATTTTAAATTACTTTTGTTTTTAATAGTTGTTGTGAAAATAATTTAGCATTAAGTGTATGCTTGTATATTAAATTGTACTTATCTGCTAGGCAAACAGCAGTGTTTGCTGTGCCATTTATGAAAACGAGACAGTAGTAGTAGAACAATTGAATGATTTTCAATATTGTTTATTTCAGCCAAGGGAGGTAATGAACAACTGCCCGTTCCGAGTTGGTTGGATTGCATATATATGCAAGTATTGAAAAGGACAAATTCTTAAACAAAATTCTAAAAATTTGTTAGTGTTGCTTATGTTCATCCTTGAAACATTTAACTTTTAAAGTAATTTTTTGACCAATGGCATTTTGTCTGTACTACTGTTAGAAGTAAATAAATTACAGATGTCTATTGATATCATAAGTGTCAGGTAGTAATGTCCTTTTCAATTAGATCTATGTGGTTAAGAATTCATCGATTTGAAGTTAATCGAAGAAAGAGTTAGTTTGTGAATCAAAGCTAATAACAGGTTGTAATTACACAGAACCGATTTGATTTCATAGTGAGTTTTGTGATGTTCTTTTGAAATATTTATAATCATATTTCATTTTAATAGTTTCTGTATTAGTGAAATCCACCTATAAGGTTAGGTTGTTTCTTTTAAAAAATATAATCTTTAGGTTACTACAATTTTGATCTTAAGGTATAACCATTTTTTTTGTTTCATATATGGTTTATATTCAAAGGTTGTCAAATTTATGTCAGTTTTTAAAGGTTAGAGATGATGTCATCATTCTAATTTCCATTCTAAATTATTAGTTTTATGATGCAATTGTTTTGATTAATAATGTATTATGCTGGTGCGCTGTTGATCTGATCTACTGGATATGAAGACTTTATAGGTAGATTTGTGCTGATTCAAATAAATAAAACCCCAGGTTCTGGAGATAGTTTCTTTATCATCTTAATTCATTCGTCTGAAATTTGCCAAGGATGTTGCGAATTATTATAGGAAGGGTAGATCCATTTTTTATGGCACTTCACACCTAATATTCAAACCATTAACATGCCACTTTAGTAGGTCAGTTACCTTTGGGTATACTGGGCATGAAGACTTTATAGGTAGACTTGTGTTGTCTCAAACAAATTAAAAACCCCATGTTCTGGGCTAGTTTCCATATCATCTTAATTCGTTCATCTGAAATTTGCCAAGGATGTTGCGAATTATTATAGGAAGTGTAGATCCATTTTTTAGAGCACTTCGTACCTAATATTCAAACCATCAACGTGCCACATTAGTAGGTCAGTTACCTTTGATTATAACATCACCGAACCAGGCTGAAAGTAGTCTAATCATATTTCGACAATACCCTACGAAATGTAGGTTATTTTCAATTTTAGGGGCACATTAGTTTTCATATCAACAACTTTATGTTGGAGATAAACATGTTGGAGATAACGAAGTCACTATAGGCATCTTATGGTATCCACTTTAATGACAGTTAATCACTCATCAGATATTTATAAATCCAGCTGAAACTATACCAGAGAGAAAGTTTCTAGTTAAATAAATATTTGAAATGTTTGCTTGAACTGATAAAACGTACCTATAGTGCGTCGTGTTTAGGTTAAAACTTTAGTTAAGTAAATTTGCAGTATATTTGATTTGTAATACTTGCTTAAGATTGTATTATGTATTAGTAATGAAAACATAAGTATGCTATATAGTTAGAAACAAATCGTGTACAGTAGTGTAAACACTTGTTTGTATTTGTTTTTTTTTTCTATTAATGTAACATTTCAGTTACAGTTTTGCTGTAATAAATTATTTTACAATTACCTAGAAGAGTGGTTGAATATTCAGGTCCTCTAACATTTGATTTTAGAAACCTTCTTTGCAACTAACAGTTTAAAATAGGCCGTGTGTTTTCATGGTTAAGGATTGTTTTATGTTTAAGTAATGATTACTTAATGATTTTTCAGATATATTTTTAAGCCATAATCACTATCCTAATCTCAGAATTTGGCACTTTTTTGTTATTCTTTCTAGCACCTCCCCTCAACAACCGTGCAAGATTAGGTTGAATCCAATGTACTTCCTGATCAAGACATATTTCATACCTCATAGCATTCTGGAATCCTATTCAAACACTTACAGCACCTCTCCCACTGAGTTAGTTGTCAAGCATTTTTGTTAGTACAGTCGAGGTTTTCGGTATTTTACCAAAACAGGATTTTTAGCAGAGTAGTTCACCAAGTTTTTCTGTGGAACACCAGCTAGATCTCCTGGGGTCAAAACTGTGCTTAACAGTTTTTTTTAGGTGGTAATTCAAGTTTAATTGTTCGATAGCTACATCAAGTTCAATAGCAATTTTTTTAATTGAAATGATTTGTAATGATTAGTGAGGCAGACAAGTACTTCAAACCCAAATTTAAAAGATTTTTTTTCCCATGTGAATTTAACATAAAAATTTTTACCCTATTTTAAAATTTAAAACTAAAGAATCTATGCTTATACATTGTTCTTATGATGTGATGGTAGTTTTTGTTTTCTTTCATATATCAGGTTATATACATATATTCTTGTTCTGGATTCTCAATTTAATTTATGTCTTGTAATTTACCTCGTTGAATTTAAAAAGGCTGTTGAAAATATTTTCTCTGTAAGAAAGCCAGTTTGTCATATATTTTGAGGTTGCAATTGACTTATTCCAATTTGGCATTGTTTTGCAATCTGTTGCTTCAAAATGTTTATTTCCAGTTTTTGTTGCTATTTGATATTGACGTTCTTTGATGTTGTGAGTTTTGCAATTGCAGGAATAATTATGATGTAAACACTTGAATGAACCATGTGTCTAATTTTAGATATGATCGTTTAATAATTCAAAACTATTTTATTATTTTTTCAACACGACCAAAATGCTTTCAACCTAGTGTAATATATATATATATATATATATATATATATATATATATATATATTGGTGTGATAAGGAGGTCATAAGAGGTCATTGAGCACTATATTCTGCGAGAAAAGCTGCCTTAAAGCCGAAAAAATTAAATTTACAAATATTTAATTTCTACTCTGTGTAATATTTTTAGTAAGATGATAAGCTTATTATAGTATTTTTTAGTATGTAAATTTCTTGATAATAAATCTAATTTAAAAATAAGCTTCTAATGCATGTTAAAAATATCAGCTAAACACGAGTTTTAATTTGCACTTTAACACATGTTAAAAAGACCGTAACACGAGTTCTAAGGTGTAAAGATTCATCCACTTTAAAAATGCTAAACAACTTAAATGTTAACTAGGTATTTCTCTTGAAAACTTTATGACACAATTGAAAGTATCTAATGCGAAATATTTTTCTTTGAAGCTACTTTTTTGGTTTGTTAGAGAATCCATCATCTTTACGCTAACGGCTAACATGAACGAATACACATTAATTAAGTACGTTCATGGAACGCGATAAAACTTGTAAAACTATCAACCAGATAAGAGAACAGGTTTTTAATGGTCATAAATTATAATAGGACACTTACATTTAGTTTCATCAACCACTTTTACAAGTACAGATTGTAGCTACTGCAGTGTGAGCACTAGGGGTTGTGACAAAAATCCATTTAAAACCTACAGCTATAGTAAAAGAGAAACATGAAAACACACCATTTGAAAGGTGTATGGTTTTGTTAGCAAAATATTAAGACATCAATATTTGTGTAAGATGACTTCCAGCAATTCAAAAGACTGTAGTATCAGGCAATGCCCCAAAAGCAGAATGCAATGGATGTGTTTAAAACTACGAAGAAGTTTTATTACTCGTAATTTTGGTTGTAAAACCTCTTCAAATTCTTTTAGAAAATGTTATTTCTATCAGAAGTAAATTATTGTAATATGTTTAATTGAATTACTTAATCATAGCATACTTTGTTACCTAATGTTTTATTTGTTGTGGGATTTAAAAAATGGGACAGTGACTGTATGCTTGAGAAATAATTTTTATTGTAATTAAACAAATGATGAAATATATCTAAGTACATTGAATAGAAAGTTTTACATGTCAACTGTGTTAGACATCCATTAAAATAATTACAACAGTAGGTCAAGTGAGAATTATTTTGACTTGTATGGTAAAATTTATAAAAGCACTTGTAAAGCTTTTATCAGGAATGTTATTCAAGTAACGTCATTGACTTTAAAGTTCAGATGATGATTCTGCTTAAAACCTGTTGAAAGAACTTTTTAAAGACAAGCTTATGTACGAAATCCGGTAATATTTGATATCGGTGCAATCAAATAATACTAACATATGGTGTGATAAACAATACCAAATATTTTTGATAATAATATTGCTGATAAGAGAACCCTTTGTAATACAACAAAAGTTAATATTTGTTTAACTAAAAAGCTTTTTTTGTGTAAATATTTGGAGTATCTATTAATTGTTCGATCATACTTTTACAGATTTGTGAATACAGTCAAGAGATTGGTCAATTAACATTGAACTACAAATGACTAACAAATATCTTCAAATACCTTTATTTTCAATTGTAGCGTACAGATATTATAGATGTGCATAGAATACCAAACCACAATATGTTTGATTTTAAGGATTACAATAACTTGGTCGCTTTGCATTAATTAGTTTTTGGAAAGTTTTCCAAATTTCTCAAAATTTGAATATGGTTAGTTATAACTGCAACAAGGGGAATCCAAAGGATTAATGTCGATCAGCTGAAAAACATTATAGAGTGGGGTGGGTCACACAGAAAGAAAAATAGGAAACCTTAGGCAGCAGATTTATTACAAACCTTTAGCTAACAAACATGGTATCAAAAGGAATATTTACAAAAACCAAAACTAACATTTACATAATGTCCTGTTAAAACATTATATAAACGAAAATGTCAACTTGCATATAACACAACATAACTTCAAAATATACATAAAATTTAAATAAATATTAATTAGGGATTATTTCTCAGTAACGTTAATTCTTAAAATATAAATAACAAGAACATGTATATTTACACAATGTTTCCAGCCTTAAATAAATACAAGAAGAAAATTAGACATAATACAGTAATACAAAACTGTTTACTCGTTACTTACCGAAATACATTTCCTAAAAGCAATAGCATAACCCTAAACTGAAGTTGAGTTTTATAGATAACCAAGGGATAAACATATTCTGGCTTATAATTAGTAAACAATTTGTTGACATTAGCATGTCCTAAATCTTAAGTTAAAGTAAGTAAAATTGCTTCCACACGAGCTTATGTTTATCTTAATTGTGACGAAAACAATTAAGTAATCACTTTGTGCACTAACATGTGATAGTAAATTTTAGAACTGGAGTCTGTAAGTTATCAGGTCATAACCAAACGCATAAGGAAAGTCTAGAGCACGCGTGGGTATCAACCATTAAAAAAAAATAATTAACTGGGTTTCATGTAAGCATCGATAAAAGAACAGAGTATTCCTACCTTAAGTCCATTTGTGTGCCAAAGAGGAGTAGCTGCCTTCTGAGGGGACTATTTGCTCAGTGTGTACCCTACGTACATGCCAGCCTGCATCTGGTACCATTGTAGCAGATCTGAAAGTGCTTACTTACAATTGTCCCTACTTCTATGAAACAATTCACTGGTTACAGAACATTAACTAACTTTTTTCTTTATAAAACCGAAGCAAGGCAATGCCTTTTAAAAGAGAGCATCTTAAGTTACATCTCAACACTGCAGGTATCTTTCCGTGAAAGGACGCTGCATAAAATCAAATCCATTCCAACTCTCAACCTGTATATATAGGTAAAGATAAGCCAACCAGGTGGTAACGGCCAAACAACCACTTGCAAAATATTCTCAGAACATTACCTGCAGATAAGTGTAATTAAGAAAACAAATGGCCTCAATACAACATGAAGAATTTCACGAAGCATGTCTGCATGACAACCCTGCCTTGTATCGAAACAATGTCTCTTCAATATGTTAGGCATATCTGCAACCCACTTTGCAGCATTGTATAGCTGAGTGTATAACAGGTGGTCTACATCCCATATAAAATCATAGAAATTTACTATTTTGAATAATACTATCGGGAAAAGATAAGCAGGAGGACAATTTTCATTGTTCGCAGTCTGTGTCCACGAACACCTGTTTGATAAGGGAATACCACGTTTTAACACAATAATAGTATTTTGTAGTAACTAAATTGATAACTAACGTTTTCCCACTTTAAAGCAGACACAAACATATTTATATAAGGGACGCAGGTGTTTAAGCTTATTTCAGCGAACCCATAATGCAAGAATGCAAGAATTTTTAACCTTTGATAACCAAAGAAAATTTCCCTACTTCATAATAATAAAACCCTAGATTTAACACGTCATTAACAGAATAGATTCAAAATATTTAACGTTGTAACTGAACATTTAATGAGATTTTATAGGAAGCTTGAATAAATAATCATTTCAGTTCCAAAGGTAGTCGATACTTATTTATGAAAATTTGTATGATCATGAATACAATAAAAAAATGAGAGATTTACTTAGGAATTGTATGGTACAGAAACTGTATGTAACAACCTCCACTTTCAATTCTAAATTTCAATTCTTCAAAATTTCCTTCTTGTTCTATACCCCTTGGTGCCACATAATAAAATTGTTGAAATAATAGGTACCGGCTTTTTTCTATTTCTATCATTTGTCTTTCTTGATTATCCAACAGATCAGCAACAATAGGTGTTCCGTTTGCAATTATGGTTAAAATTAACTTTAATTAGTGCATAAGATGTAACTTGCAGGTTGATTCCCGTCTGTCGTGTATATAGTATAATCTACGATTTTTACCGAGATTAGCCTTCAACTACTTTATGCTATAATGTGCCGCCACAGTTGTTGTAAATAGACTGGTGTAATTGTAGCTATGGTGCTATAAGTTAATTAAGTGCCAAAGGTAGACAGTTCCTCGTCCTGCCACCACCGCTTAAATTTGAAATTACTGTTGGTATATACTTGAAGGTTCTGCTTTTATAAACTTTACTCTTATGTACACATCCACTATTCTCCATCATCTAGGGTTATCGAAGTTAAGCAACACAGTGGGTTTCTGACCCGAACACGTTTTCATGAAATTATTTGTCTTTGAAACGGCATTGCAGTGCCATTCTGGTTTGATAGTTTTGTTGCAAATTTGTGTAAATGCTTGTAATTTGTAAATACTTTAACAATATAGGCACCTTGGAAACCTTTTTTTATCTGCTTGTTTGTAAGGTACTCAATATTTACAAACTGGACCTTTCAATTTTTTAAAATAAGCAATCCATGCATAAGTGCATAAAGATTCACGCATAAAATATCTTTTATTTTTGGGAACATCGTTTTTGAAATCATATTTCCCTAAAGTATCTGGACTAGATGGAAAAAAATATTTTTATAAATCGCTCACACATTGCAAATCTATATGATTGCCCAAATCATTACTCCCTTCATCTTACTCTTCCCTATTTGTGCTGTAGAGCACGAAGCTATCGAGGAATCTTCTACAACAGTAGTTGAAATATGGGATACTCTTAATTAGTTAACTTATTTTTTTTCATTGGTGAACATCCATTATCTGATTCATTCTAGAGTTTACTTGAGAATTTCATACTAAAAAATTTACTATATTTGTGCAATAGTACCTACAAATAACACCATTCAAAAGCAAAAACTAAACATAAAAATGCTAAAGTTACCTCACTTTTTATCGTACGAGAAGATACAACTCTGGCATCAATAAGCAGACACAACAATGGTATTTATATCAGTGCACAGGTCATATACTACTAAAGTATTAAAACACTTGTTCAGTGCTTGTGTTCCGACTGTTTGTTGCAAGTTACATGGTTGGTATGGCTGACGAGCGACCATGAAATTTGCCTAATGATTAATAAAGTTACATTTGGGATTAGCTTGGCTGTTGTTTGATACTTATACCAATTTAAGTTTATCGCATCTAAACTAAAAAGGTTAAAATGGGGGTTGCCTTTAAGTGGCGATACCCAAGATTGTAAAAGTAACCAATTAATTGATTAAAATATGATCAGTATCATTTGAAATGTCACAGTTTATCTATTCATCTTTTGTTACTGGTAATTTCTAATTATTTAACAAGAACACATTGACACTACGTGTAATACTTGGGCATTAATACTGTTTGGAATAACACCCTTATTAATGTTGCTTCTCTATTTCAGTATTATGTGGTAGGTGTGGAATTCCTTGCAGTTCGTATTGGGATTTCCTGAATTTATGCACAATTTTGTTGCTTTGATGCTCGCATGCAGTCTCCTAGCATGTATCTTAGCAACGAATGAATATTTGCTACTTTATTGTTGATTTATGATCAGTTATCAATATTATTTTGTATATAAAGATATATACATAATATTTTATTTAATTCAATAAATATTGCAATTTTTAATTGTTTAATGAGTGATTGCAAAGAAAAAGAAAGTAAAGCAACAAGAAAAAACATTTTGCTGGAAACCTCAGGTGCAGAATGGCAATCTGATAATTGGCACTAATAAATTTGTCAATAAAGTTGCAAAAGATGGTTTAACATTTCTCTTGAGTGGTAACGCTAACTGGAACTTTAAATTAAAACCACTACTTATTTATCTTTCCAAAACCCAAAGAGCAATGAAGGAAGTTTCAAAATCATTTACCTGTAATTTGAGAGTCCAATAAAAATCTTGAATTACTATTAAAATTTGTTTAACGAACATTTTTGCTCATCTGTTAAATGTCAATGTGAATTTAAAAACAAGTACTGAAAGCTTTACTTTTGATTTCACCGACTTATCAACATAGAGGTGAATTTCCTTCTGCCAAATACAACTTCGTTAATCCAACTAACGGATTAAGGCGGAAAATAAAATTTTAAGGTTTGTTATCTAGGGTGGACGTTTCAACAACTGATTAATAAAACCTATGGAGAATATAAACAATTCTAATTCGTTAGAGATTTTTTGAAAAGAGTATGGAAGAATGTATGACTGGAGCTAAGCAAGGATGTTGGCACAAAAGAATCAATTATTAATATCGAAGAAATTATCAAACTACCTAATGAAACGTGGTTGGATAATATAAGTGCACAGGATATAGAATTTTTGCAAGTTACAATTGGTAAGCCTTTTTAACGATGACGGACTGCGAGGATAAGGCAAATGAGGTGCTTCTAAATGTTTAAATTTTTATATGATTTTATGCTCGAATAGTGCTTGTAGTGGAATATATTGTTGATTTCACTGGCAGATCTTTCTCGTAAGTGATTGTGTTTGTTTTCTATTTTATTTTGTTAATATAGACAGTGGTTCCATACATTATTTGTCATGAGTTGAACTAGTAGAACAAAGTGCATTATTAACTTCCATTTTTTAAGGGTTACTGGTTCATTAGTGCACAGCTGCACCTTTCATATCACAATGGGTATTTCTGTGCACTTCTGTATGTACCTGTGCTTTTATTAACCTGGTAAAATTTTCAGATACTTGGCGTTATAAATTTCTATCAGCTGCACACAAATACGGCATTTATAATAAATCATTGATTAGATCCATCTCAAGTTCAACACCCTAAGATAGTGATATTTTAGTTACGCTCGAGAGCATTCTTACTGAATCTGAATCTAAACTAAATGGTGAATTAGATATATTACGAACTCAGATTGATGAATCATTTTAGGGGAAACTTAATTCGGTAACGGACGTAATCCCATAATCGGAAACTTCTACAAATGAAACAGCACAAAAACTAGTTACAGTTGCAAATAATATTGCTCAACTAGAACAAAACGGTGGTTTATGAATATTTGACTTGCCAGAAAATCTTAAACTAGACAACAAGGGGGCAAAAATGTGTACTCATGTGGTGCTATCTTGAATATATTCATGTCTTGGTTTATTCTAAAAGAAAATTATTAAAATATATACTAAATACAGTAAATTTAATAAATATAAGAAATTTAAACCGGTTGTCCAATAATTAAAAAGGAGTGTTTTTACATTTTTCTTCTTATGGATTAATTCTAAGAAGAAGGAAATGAGCTGTTCTCTTTCTTCGACTGATGGCCTCAGAAAGGGGGTATCTTTCAGGATACAACTAATATTTGAAGAGCAGTACTAGTTTTTTATCAGTATGTCCTAAAAATATGCATTTCTAATCCTAGTATCTCGCAGACGTCCTAATATTATTTAATAATTACACTTACCTTTATCAGAATGTACTAATAATATGTAATCACTGTAATTATAATACCAGGAATCGTACTAGTATATTTTAGTATCATTCATGTTAAATATTTTTTACTGTAAAAGTTTATAGTTCCTTATCAATGTTCTGATGGATATTACTAATATTTCTCTTGTCAATCATTACTCTTGAAGCTGTTAAACCTCGTATTATATAGTTTAATTTTTTATGCTGCTATTTATTTATAACCATGCTTTTACTACCACTAAAAACAGTAATTCAATTATAGTTATGAATATTTCATGAGCTATTATTAGTACTGAATACACTTAATTTTAAATTCTTCTAAAAGATAAATTATTAGCGTTAATAACTCTGTATATTTTGAACTATTGATGAGCGACTGCAACACTGAAACGAAAGACAAATAACCCAATAAAAAATCACATCTTTAAATGCTGAATACGTGAGACTCATGACAACAACAAGGAAAATCGACCAGGAGATTAGTGGAATCATGAATCATCAGAAATATAGTAATAAGTTCTGCAAGTGTACAGTAAATATAGACAATAAAAATCAAAAACACTTATTATCAAAAACGCAATATTCATAACTATTGTTATTCTTTCACTTTAGTATATTATTTTTAAAAAAAGGAATGAATAATTTGTGATTAGATATGCAAAATTTGGATGAAATGTGTGCCGTTTTCACATGTTTACATTGTAGTAGTTTCTAAATGCACAAATGCTTTTTAAGTAATGTGGAAAATAACGAAAAACTTTCAATATAATTATTATTAATATTCATTTATTGTTTTTGATTAATGTTTGTAAATAAAGGTGTGACAGTTACTTGCACCTATGAGAATGTTTAGTAAATGTGTCATTAATGCAAAATAATTAACACATAATAGAGTCTATGTTTAGCAACCAATTAGTATATAGAATAAATTTTTATATAGTAAGAAAAATAAAAGGTCATAATTGAGTTTATTATAGTTAAAGTATTATTATAATTATTGGTAATACATGTTTACAAATGTTTTCTACATAATGTCTCACACAACTTCTTATTATCCTTTCAAAGAAATATACTGCACAATGAAATTTTACATTTAGACAATATAATCGGAAGATACACTAATTGAATTTGACATAGCATAAGTACTAAAATTGTCAAAATGGTACTATAAATTAAGGTAGTGGTAGGCCATTAAAATATATTTTAAACATCTAGATTTTTAAGGTCATTACATCATGGGAAGCAAGCTGAAAAACGACCATGCAAATTACACATTTTATTACATATCTTCCTACTGGATAGGTACACAAATCTGATATTATCGTTTCAGAAAGACATATTAATGGCATTAATCGTCTCAAATTGTAATAATAAAATGGCATACTACCAAGGGCTATAAAATTAAGCGGTAAATCGTAACCAAAACGCAGTATTTGGGAATACATGGTGTTAGAATATGGTATAACATAAATTTTTTAACCCCTATTAACATGCCACCAAATTATCGCAATTTAACGAAATTAACACTTTAAATATGTCTTACAAAGATCATAACCTATACCTAAAGTCAAATAGGTGTCCTTATCTTATGGAAAAGTATACAATAAAATTTATAATTTGAATACTCGGTTTATTTGCCTACTATATTTCAAAAAATAATTACGTTTGGAATCTACCACCTTCTAATTTACGGTATCTTTTTATGGCTCACAAGGCACTCAAAACACATGCTAATTATGAATAGTTATATTATAACCTGACTGTAAAGCACCTCAACAAGCCATGTATATACAGGGTGTCCCATGTTATCGTATACATGCAATATATCCCTTATTTGAAAAGAATAAAAAAAATATTAAAAACAGTTTTCAATGGTACGAACACCAATACCTTTCTACTAACGTATTGAAAAACAACGTTTGCTTTTACAACCCTTTGAAAACTACCCTCAACTTTTTATTATTAAATTGCGCTCTCTGTATATTTTCATCAAAAATGAATTGCCATTGTATTGTGAATACGATGGATGACAACACATTTAGTAGTTTTTATTTACTAATACCAAAAAAAATTAACAATTTATGTTTTATAAATTACATCCCTTATTTGAAAAGATTAAAAAAAATTAAAAACAGTTTTCAATGGCACACCAATATATACCTTTCTACTAACGTATTGAAAAACAACGTTTGCTTTTACAACCCTTTGAAAACTACCCTCAACTTTTTATTATTAAATTGCACTCCCTGTATATTTTCATCAAAAATGAATTGCCATTGTATTGTGAATACGATGGATGACATATCACATTTAGTAGTTTTTATTTACTAATACCAAAAAAATTAACAATTTATGTTTTATAAATTACATGTATTAACATAATGGAAACAAACAAAAAATAAAACTCTTTTATTCGTTTTAATAAATTAACGTAAATGTTCAAAGTTATTTCCCGCCAATTCTATGTAGGCTTCAAAACGTCTTAGAAGTGCTCTTGTGCACGCAGCGTGAATCATAGCTGGCATAATGCTATTTCATGCTTCACGAATACGCTCTTTAAGACCATCTAAATCTTCAGGTTGTGTTTGTTAAACTAATTCTTTTATGTAGCCTCACCAAAAATAGTCCAGTGGTGTGAAGTCTGGTGATGGTGCCGGCCAAGCTATTGGTCCATAAGTACCAATCCATCTGTTTGGAAATTGTTGATTTAAATATTCAGCAACAACGTGTGCATTATGAGGTGGAGCACCGTCTTGTTGCCAAATAAGTGTATTCCGCTCTGCCAAAGCAATGTCCTCCATAAGCTCAGGTAACGTATTTTGTAGAAAACGTAAATACCTTTCTCCAGTCAATAAACCTTCATAAAAGTATGGCCCAATTAGATGACCATTAAATCCACACCATACACACCATACATTTATACCCCAAATTGTTTGAAATCTTGTTTGTAGAACCCAGTGTGGGTTTTCTATCGACCAGTAATGAGAATTGTGTTTATTCACTACACCGTTGTTGTGGAACTGACTTTCATCATTCCAACATATTTGATTTAAAAATTTAGGATTATCATGGATCACAATGTTTGTTAATGATATAGATTGTAATCTTCGGTCGAAATCAGTAGGTCGTAATCCTTGAACTAAATGCAGTTTGAATGGATGATATCTGTTTTGCTTCAGTATCCTCTGTACAGTGGCTTTACTTATTCCTAGCTCTGTAGCTAATTTTCTAATGGAAGCATTGGGATTGATCCCAACATATGCAAGTACATTAATGATATTATTGTTTGTTCTTATTGGATTTTGGTGTGATGCATGTTGTTTGTTAGGAAAGAAACCGGTGCGCATTTTGCGTTCTGATCCTGGAAACACTATATAAGATGTTTGAGGTCTCAAAGGAAAACGCTCGTGGTAGAAACAAGGAGCTGTTTGAGCATTTTTTCTATATTTTCCATAAACCAATAACACATCAATGTATTCGTCTAGACTAAATGTAAACGGCATTCTTGTAAACCAAGATTAATGAAATACTTTTGAATATTTACTAATGCAAACAACACATTCATATAACAACTAAATTACACCAATAAAATATGTTTAAAACAATCTGTAAATTCAAAACAATTGCTTAATTTTTGACACAAGCAGTGTTGGTTTCTAAAACAAAAAAGACTGTTCCTATTTTTTCAACGTTCAATGACGTTTTTGTAGACTGCAGCAACAGTAATATAGGATTTCAATATACAATAATTATTAGATCATTTATAAAACATAAATTGTTTATTGTTTGGCGTTAACAAATGTAAACTACTAAGTATGATATATCATCGTATTCACAATACAATGGTAACTCTTTTTTGATAAAAATATATAGAAGGTGCAATTTAATAATAAAAATTTTGAGGTGGTTTCCAAGGGGTTGTAAAGGCAAATGTTGTTTTTCAATACGTTATTAGAAAGGTATTGGTGTGCCATTGAAAACCATTTTTATTTTTTTAATCTTTTCAAATAAGGGAGATATTGCTTGTATACGGTAACATGGGACACCCAGTATATTCTTTTTATTTGAACATAAATGTGCACCATGACAAGAATAAAGTTCAGTTCAATGTATTTGCCATCTTGATGTAACATATTAGGTTAAATGTCTCATTAAAGTCATAGTACTAGGATAAGGAGCCAATAAACTTGGACAAGATACACTGCATAACTTTTGAACTTCATAACCATGATAGTGTTCATCAAATGACAAGCAAGAAAAGTGTACTTCATTGCCATCAGCAATGAAGATCTTTTGAACTATACCAAAATCAAGAAGAAACGTTTTTTCAGACACATTAAGAGTGCAAATGTAAGATTTCTTCCATGTTACCTCTTTGACTTTCATCCTATTTACAGGATTATTATTAAGAGAATTAGGCTTTGAAGGATTTTTTTGCCATGCTGTAAATTAGAAGGAAGTTTTTCCTGAGAAATAGTTCATTCAACATTAGCTGATTTTTAATCGAAATTGATTTACAGATATTTACTGTACTAGATGATGACTTAGCAGCAATTCTTAAGATCCTATGTTTAGCTTCAAATTGTATCCAAATGTGGCATAATGGGCAAAGTTTCAAGAGCCTAGTAGGATAATGTGGTAAAAAGTGAAACTTTGGCTTGAGAGATTCTTTTGTAAACTCTCAATATAATATATTGAAATTCGCTATAAAGAATTTGAATTGTTCATTTGTGTCGTTATAAACTCTGACTGAGTAACATGTCCGAAATTTTGCATAAATCGAGGTATGTCCTGTCGGAATATAATATGCTACAAGAAGACCGAAATACCTCATGAGCGTTGACTTTTCAGCACTACATTTGATTTTCCAATGCTCCACCTGAAGGTACTTCATTGGCCAGGAAGCGATTTTTTTACCTGGAAAATTTTGAATTTTGTCGAACCCTTACTGTTCCAATGGATCTTTAACGTGCATGACAATATGCACACATGAAACCTCCATTTTACCTCTCATTAGAATAAAGGCGTATTTTTGTGAAAAATACTCGCCTAACAGTTTTCAAGTGCACTGTGTTGGAATTTGAACCTAGGACCTTGGGCATAATAGTAACATTTCAGAAGCGGACATTTTGAACTGTATACTCTTTCCATCAATAACGAAATAATTACATTGTTTTGAATTAGAATCGGGACCAAAGTCAAAGGTAAACACTTTTTCTTAGTGTTTTGATGTGTAAAACCCTCAAATTTATATAGTAATGGACAACAAATGTCATGAGCCATGCCCTCAAGTATATCATGCATTGGATCCATTGGTACATTGTCAAATAAATTGAAACCTTCAAGACTCAACCAACAATAATGCTCTTTGATTACTGTTTTTGAAATGTTCCTTTGTCCTAATTGATTTTCACAAGATGACATGTTTCCTAATAACATACTATCCTCAAAGGTTAATGTGTGTACACGTTTTCTATCAACGTTACAAATTCTGCAGCAAAAGTTGTCATTAAAACTTTCAGTCATACCCAAAATAGAATTGAGCACCAAGTTGTCGCCAGTGATTGCAGTAACACAAAATTTGAGGATCTCCTTAGAGAAATGTGTGTCAATGGCAATTCTGATATTTTTCAAATGATTCAACTCCCAGTATGATGGGATCAAATATTGCTTTGTTCCCAAATGATGTTCGATCTGCAGGACGACACTAGCCTAGTAGGAAAACATGACTTAATTGTGAAACCAGATGTGGAGGCAAGATAGGAATTTATACATAAATACCATCTAGTTTATGTTGACTCGCATGCTTTCTAAGGGTTCCCAACCTCAAAATCATCATAAAATATAAATAAAGGTAAAATGATTACGTCGCTGCTTTGTAATTTATTTTGTGGTTGAATGAGTTTTGCCAAACTGAACCCTGTATAACATTCTTAATGCTTCGAGAAGTAAATGATGAGGCATGATCAAACTTAAGAGCATCATTTAAAGCTTTAACATGGCACATAATTTCCTTCCATACTTTTTCAATAGCAAAAAAGTTACATATAACTTCCTTCAAAGAAATCAATTGTATTATACATGTTGTGAGATTAAGTTAAATTCTGTTTGTCTTGTCGAAGCATTTCACCTATGGCCTATAGTTAGTTCATATGGTGCTATGTAAGAACCCCTGCGACTAAATTGCTGTAAACTTTTGAACTTGGTAGCAAAAGGCGATACTGAATTTATAAGTACTGAGAGCACATCATTGAAAGCCACATCCACTTCTTCACTAATATGCTCTTTGTGCCTTTAGTGCCTTTAGTTTCTCAGACAAAATACCATGAAAATTTTTTAACATACTAAGAAAAGATTGAATTGTTAAGCGTGGGATTAAAGGATTCAAATATAAAGAGGCAACAAATAGAGTAGTTTCTTCCATCATTTGAATATCTGCATTTATTACAATTAACTTAACTGCAAATTTTCAAAAGTTGCCATTGTAGAAGTAGAAGCAGATTGAACAGTATGAAAGTCGGTCAGGTTAAGATGTACCAAGGAAGTGGAATGTGGGTCAATGTTTGTGAAGAATGACACAAACGCAGATGCTTTCGAAAGGAATTACTTTATGTGGAACATAAGATCTTGTGTAGTGTTGAACAGTTTGCTACACACACACAAGTAAACATTTTGTGTCAACAAGTATTACACTTTTTAAAAAATTTAAAACCTACAATACAATATTTACACTCTCTCTTTAAATCCTAAATCAAGAACAGCTTTAACAGCGGCAGTTGGCCTATCAAACTTAGTTTTTAAATTGAAAAAGCTTCTGAATCAATAACTAGATCTCATAAGCTTCTTGGGGATATTCTGCTGTTGTTAAATGGAAAATTTTGAAGACTCCATCAACCACACTTAGCAGGGATCGGAGTCGGTCACTATTTTATGTAAAAGTACATATTTTTAGCTAAAGCCGCTAAAGTACATATTTCTTGAAAATTGTACATAAAATACATATTTCTGTGTTTTTTAGATTAGAAATCACATTTTTAACCTTGTATTCTACTTTGTCTTTAATATTGCAATGTTTTTATTTTATTGGGCAAAATTTTTCTTTATAAATGTTGAAACGAGAATGAGACAAAGATTATATATAAGAGTTGAACAAACAACAGAGTGAGATATATGATGATGAATGCGATGACGTTTGAAGTTCACCAACTGAACAGGCTTCTCTTGTAGTGTTTCTTAACACAGTTCACTGTTTAGTTAACAGTTTATATTTTAAAACTTTCTAACCTATGAACTGGTTAGCATGTTTCATTTTATTTTGCTTCGTGATTTTAATATAAACATACGTTAATTCTTAGATTTTGCAAACGTGAAGTTTTAAAATTGATTAAGGATAAAAGTACAAGAGAAGCATTTTCTATAAATAATCTATTACCTCTGGACAATATGGACTTAGGTGCTAAAATCATACAAGAAATTAATATCTTGACAATATTTCATCCAGAAGTATTAATATTTAAAAATAATGATAGAAAACATTACCAGGCAGCGTGTATTCATATAATTAAAAAGATCTCTGTAATTAACGCAAGTTGCCTTAATCTTAAATACCTAAGATGTATAGATCCTGTGCGAATTCAACTTGAGAAAAGTATATCTGAAATAGGGAAAATAGCTGAAAAACTACATACAGATATGCCTGTAAATGTAATTCAAGACGAGTGGAGATTACTTCAACTTGAAAAATTATCATGCCTGAAAGACGGTCAAAGCTATTATAATAATGCTATTTTGTGTATATCTCACAGTAATGCATCCGTTGATCGTGGACTTTCTTTATCAGACCATATTGTTACAAATGAAAGAGCTCATGGGTGAAAGTATGCTGGATTTGATATTAACCATGTGCGATACTGTGAATTAGAAGTATGACAGCAAAGTGGAGTTGGTTCCCATTACTAAAGATTTATTAATACTAGCTATAGGTGCAGAAAGTTCTTACAAAAACTACTTAGAAGACTAAATGAAGAAAAAGAAAAGAAGCGAATAAAAGATTTAAGGAAAGAAGAAGAGCTAAAGAAAAAAAGGCTCAATCGAGAGCAACACCAATCTGAGAAGAAAACAATTTCTGAGCTCGAAACCGAGTTAGGGAAACTGGAAAAACAAGAATTTTGTAAAAAGGAAGCAGCGGATTAACTTTTTAAAGAAGGAGCTGAAAAATTGACTAGAGCATTAAAAATCAACGATCTTGTGGCAGCAAATGTAGCCCAAGGTATACTAAGCGCAGCACAGTCCATGAGAGATGAAGAAGCATCTTATACAACACAAGCAACACAACTGCAAAACAGTATTAATAAACGTAAATCGGACTTGATTTCAAAATTTTTTTCAAAAAAATTTAAAAACTATTTTTTAGGTTTGCAAAAGAGCATTTGTACATCATAATAAAAATATAAACACACATTTATAGTATAGTGATATTTTACAATTGCTTTGTTTTGTCACAAATAAGTCTCTAAAATGGTACATATTTTTGAAATTTCTTTACATATTTTACATATTTTGAATTATTAGAGGTGCTCTGGTCCCTGACTTGGGAACTCATACGTAACGTCCTCGCATTCTATAAACACCTTTTCTATGGCCCAAAACGATTCCCTACAGAATATAATGAATGGCTGCTGTTGCACCTACCGTTACTAATTTATCTCTTCTCTCTTGCAATTTTTTCCCAATATCACTGACTGAAGCCACTTGTGTGATAATCGCATCTCTGCTCTCTAGACGTGTTGCCTTCCTTGAAACCTTTTGTCGAACAGGGTTGATGTTGATGAGAAAGGCCAACAACAGAAGAAGTGCCACATTTACTTCTGAATGGTTTGCTGAAGAAATAAATGAGCATACTACGGGCAAACCACAAAAAAATTATAAATAAAGGTTTTGTGTTATTTTGTTATATAATACATGTCCAAGTTGGAAGGTTTAAAAAGATGAAGAACCAGTATATTTTCATACCAGAAATCTTAGTTTTAAGAATTAGTATTGTTGAGTATGACTACGATGGTTTAACAATTCATTATTATTAACTTTTGAAACAATATTTCCATTTCCCAACAGTTATCAAAAATTAATAATTATCCATACTAGACTTTTGCACTTCTGATTGAAATTTTCTAACTCTCCTAGCCTTACAAAACTATGAAATAAAAATTACCAACATGCAAATATTTTCCCCAATCTTAACGATTAAATTAGTAAAATTAATATATAGAAAAATATAAAATATCAACTTACAGTCTATAATTTTGATGTATCCTGAAATCAGTTTCATGTATATGTCATCCTTAGCTGAGGCTGCCTGGGCCTTGGCAATTTCTACTATGCGACTACAGTTTTGAGAAAATGCTGGTTGCAAAGAATTTTCTTTCTCGGGGTACAGCTTATCAAAATCCTGGAATAATAGGGAATTGCTTGCTGGAGTTGTCAAGATTGGAAAACGGACCAAGTATTGTTTTAAGGCACCTTGTTCATAATAGACATAACGAAGGCGAGCCTTGATTGTATCAACCCACAGCATTTCAACGGCCTGAAATGGAATGTGTAAAGTTTCAGGTCCTTCCAATTCTTTTAATTTTTCTGCACTAGCTTCATCTGTAACACATAGAGAATGCGTATTATAATTTAATTGAAATAAAAGGAGAATTTTTAAAAAAACAAACGTATGTAAACGTTTTTGTTTAACATTTCAACATAGTATTTATGAGATTCACTGATAGAATTTAGAATACAAATGCATTGAATATCCCATTTAACAGTGACATTTTTATTAAAATATTTATATATATATATATAGCAGCAAAAGCTCACAAAACTTAACACAAATCCCTCATGGAAGAATATTTTGCAAAACATTGTTTTAATACTTATTTACAATAAAAGTAATGTGACTATTCTCTATTACATGTGGTGAAAGTCATGTAATACAAAATGACTATATAATGAAAATCTTGTATAATGTTTCATGTACAAATCCAGATAATTTTAATGGATAAATTTAGTTAGTCATATGTCCAAAATAGATTCATTATACTGTATTTGTTTGAATGAGCTTGTTAAGAAAATTGTTACGTTTTAATGTTCTGTGAATTTGGCTGTCATAAAGAATAAGTACTTTTAATATAGATACCGGGTGTTTCATAGCTAAAGTGACATACATTAACTGCAAATGGAAGGACCTTAGGTAAATCCAAAAACTAGGTTTCTGGGATTAACGCTATTAGTAACCGAGATAAGGGTGTTTTATACATTTCGTCCAATACTTTTATAAGCCATAACTTTAGAACCGCCCTATAGAGTTCTTTCATATTTAATACATGTGTATTGGTTTAATAGTCTAATCGTATAATGTAAGCACTACAGTTAAAATCTAGATCGAATTAGGAAAAACTTGTAAAATTGGATAATTTTCAAAACAACAACAGTAAATAGAATTGGATTCAGAGCAAGCCAACCTTTGTTTACAAAAGAATGGCTTTTAATTCGAATATTTACTGTAATTATTTTGTTGCAGTTTTAATTCTGGCACTTTTCGTTGTTTTGTTTGTTGATGTCAGATATATTATAATTTTATTTTTATTAGCCTACAATTGAATACACGTTAAAATACAACCTCGTTTTAAATGTTTTTCAAAGCATATTGTGTTTTTGTCAATAATAGATGTTTTTACAAAAAAAAGTATATTGTGTGGTACATTGTCGAATCGCCAAAGAACAATCTATTTAAATGTAAAAGATTCTAATGTGATGTCCATAAGAAAAAACAAACCTTATGATGGTTCGGAAGAATCAATACATCTTATGATTTTTCCACAATTTTCAGCAAAAAAAACTGATTTAGAGAAGTCTTTAAAAGATTTCAAACGTTTTTAAAAACAAATCAGTTACAGTCAAGAAACGTAAGGCACGATTTTGTAATTTTTTACCGTATCTATACAACATAAACCTCTACGATAAATTTTGTTTGGGAATATTGACAAGCATCAAAATCTTCAACTTTGTCCCAATTTAACCGACACTCTCACCGTTTCAGATATCGCAATGGCAAGTGCCCAAATTGAATAATCCCATATACTGCGTAGGACTCATCAAAATAAGAAAAAAGGTTCCTAAAATATATGATCTAAGATGGATACCTGATGAAATGCAAACCCTTAAAGAGATTTATTGAAAATCTTTTTTTTTTAATTATTTTTGACATGATTAGAGATAATCTACTAGAATTCTATGTACTTGTCTAATCTTTTGCTGCTGTATAATTTTTCGAAACCAAACATGAAAATGCCTCTTTTTGTAAAATGTTTTATGCCCTAATTTTTGTGTTTTAGGTTTTCATAAATTTTAACCAAAATTCGTAAAAAAAGTTCCCTTGGTTCAAATTGATATCTGCAACCCAGTTTGAAGATTGTAATTGAAATCAGGTGTGATTTAATTTAGCTCCATTAAAGCGTCTATTTAGGTTGACTTTGCAACCCTCGATATACTTATTCTTCAACATAAGTTGTCGATCTGCGAACCAATATTCCCCTTAAACTGAAAATAACCAACTTGGCAGAGTACTATCCGAACATTTGACCTACTCTGTTTGATAACCTATTTGTCAAAAGTAGCTAACCCACTAAAGTCGCATGTTGATTGTTTGGATGTTAAGTATGAAGTGTTCTAAGAAAATGGATTTTTCCTTCGTAAAATAATTCAAGACATCTTCGGTAAACTTTGGACAGATGAATTAAGACTGTAAAATGAAAATACCTTGTGTCATTTTTTTCTATCTACTCTATGTATAAATGTACTGAAAGCTTACCTAAATCAGAAACCAGGAGTTTTTATTTATTTTGAGCCAACACAAACCTGCCTGTGAAGTCTTTATGTCCAGCTGTTGAGATCACCGGTGCACCAAATTAATACATTATTAATTAAAACAAATGAATAATGAAACTGTAATAATTTTGAACGAAATTGTGATGATGACATCATATCTAACCTTTAAAACTGACACAATGAATTTGACAATCTTTGAGTATAGACCATAAATGATACAAAATAATTTTACCTTAGATCAAAAATATGGTAACCTATAAGTTGTATTTCTTAAAGGAAGTTGCCTTACCCAATTGGTGGGATTTATCAATACAAGAACTATTACAATGAAATATGATTATAAGCATTTCTAAGGAGCATCTTTTGATTTTCGTGTATATTTTATGAATGAAAATTAATATTAGCAATAAATTCATCATCATCATTTCATCATTTTGTTTTCGACCTTACTTAAGGTCGGTTTGACGCAGCTCTAACTTCTTTTCCATTCTGTGCTAATCTAAAAAGCTCTACATACCCTTCACAACCTAAATTTCTAATAATTTGACTACTATAGTTTGGTCTAGGTCTTCCTATATCCTATCTTTTTCATATCCACCTGGCTCTACATATATATATATATATATTAGCAACCTGATGGTTGTTAAAGAACTCTAACATGTTTACATGATTACTATTTAAGGAAATGAAAAATAACCTGGTTATCCGCTTCAAAAAGGAAAAGTGTTAAATTATATGTTATGGTAAGGCTTAAGCAACGAATCGCTGCCAACATGCCAGACCGCTACCTAATTGTGAGTTATGTCATGGTGAGGTTTATTAAATTATATGTTATGGTAAGGCTTAAGCAACGAAACGCTACCAACACGCCAGACCGCTAACTAATTGTGAGTTATGTCATGGTGACATTTAGTTACCTGATTTTTATTTTTTTTGTTTTGTTTTCGAACTTAAAGTCGGTTTGACGCAACTCTAAATAAGCAATAAATTAGTCCATAATTAATATAATAAAAAAATTGTTACCGCTAGGTAAATGTTACAAAATAAAACAAAAAATTTACAAAATTTTCTTATTCGTGTTCTGTTTCACTTATTGTAACGGTCACTTTGTTACGTTACAATGACTCTCACTGTATATATCGTAATTAGATTAAACGTAACAATTTATTTGTAAAATATTGATTCAGGTCCAAGCATTTAATATTAAATACAACGCGATTTTATCTGACCGACAGGTGTGTGATAATTGTGGATAAATAGAAATACGAATTAATACATTCTTGATTAGACCTGGTTTGTCTTGAATGCGCTTCGTAAAGTGACATACACGTTTTCGTTATCCAAGGGTTAGCGTGTGCTAAAATATATTTCCCTAGCTGCGTTGCAGGATATAAATATAACGAAACGTTAATTTTCTGGAGTTACATATAGCGTGGGCTGTGCTTATTTGGAAGTTTCTGCAACTTTGGTTCAAATATTTGAATGTTATAGGTCAATGGTTCACATTCATTGAATTGTTTGAAGTTGCTACCTGTTTGAAGATAGTGTCGCTATACAAATATTATTAAACCCTTACGCTGGTTAGCGTTGAAGGGTTTTTTTTTATACACTGGTTTATTTATTTGTTTATTCTCTTCTCTGGTATTTTCTTGGTTATGGTTCTCGTTTTGTTTTCTTTTATTGGAATTGCTTTATTGTATTTTTGGGTGCACGTACAGCAGATACAAGTTTTATCCAGATGTTACATTTCTTGTTATTCATTTGTGCATTGATCGTTTAGTTACATATCTACAGCGAGGTAAAAGTGCTACATGCAGAAAGCAATACACTACACCAGTATGTATTAACGTATCCTTTTTTTACGTAAGTGGCCTGGAAAGAATAAAGAATACTTCGACGGACTTAGTTGCTTACTTTGCAACTAAATATACTTTTGATATATGAAAATAATAATTTCACTTTGTTCCATTATCACTGTTAAAGCAGTTGAAAGGGCGTATAGTGGCAATTTTCCCATATACATTTTACTATATACAAAGTGTTGTTTTGCTCAAACCAACCCCGCAGTACTAGTTTTAACTTTATGCGACTTATAAGGAGTTGCAGGTGCAATCAGCTGTTTCCCTTCAATCAGTGTTAATTTGAATATTTAAAATATATACATATTTACATAGCGTGTGCAAATATTAATCGTAATTCTCATAAACCTGAAGTCACACAATATCTACAGTAATATTAGTCCTGGATTCTGGATCAGCCAATTAGGCAGGTATGGTTGGTTTTATATTATAGTTGCCTTTTTGCGCGGAGCCCGCCTTAGCGCTCAACAAAATATTAGTACCATTTCGCTTTCAGAACCCCGACCCATTATGCTTCTGACTAGCCGCGGTACAAACAGACAACGTCTCTTTTGTTCCAGGTCTTAAATCTATGTAACATTATCACCATTTTTTTACGCGTTTTGTTTGTGCTGCAATGCATTTCTCATGTTAAGCATAATCTTACTTTATTATTTAATTAATGGTTAATTGTTACTTTCAGGTTATTGCTGCATGTGTATTTATAATTGGAACAAATGTTTCAAGCAAATACAGCAATTATGAATCCTTTCTCAATGCTTATCACACACGACCCGTTCAGATGTTGACTGTTGCTGGAATTATATCTACATGTCTCGCAATTCTTGGTATGCTCGGAGCTGCCAAATATAATGCTCGATGTTTAAATATGGTAAGTTGTTTTAATTTTGACCTTTTGAATATTTATGGTTGTATTGAAGCAGCGTAGATATACTTATTTAGGAATAATAGGTATATTCTTCAGATGTGAATGTTATTTTTTCTGAGATAAGGATGGTTTATGAATTTTAAGCTTCCTGTGCAAGTTATTTAATAGTGATCTAGTTATTATCTATGCCCCTGCACATATCTAAGTTACTGATAACATTGTAACTACTGAATTATGAATATCATATTTAAGTACATTAACCTATTAGAGAGTATTATTTCAAATATGCATTCAGTTCAGTAGGAATCTGACTTATCATTTTAATATTAGTATGACGGATGTTTCTAGAATTCAAGGGATAGTTATTATCTCTATTAACTTGTTGGTATGTTTATAACATACTGCCGAGGCAGAAAAACTTTTTATGTGCAAGGTATTTCTATAGTTGATAGTTGTTCCATACCTAACTGTGGTATAGCAAGTAGCAGGTTGACGTACACACCAATCAGCTTATTTTCTTTAGGTCCGTAAATTGTTTGCCTTAACAATAAATCTATTAGATCAAAATACAAATGTTTTATCCATGAATTTTAGCTCTCAAATTCACCAAACAATGTCCGTTTTTTCATTTATATGATTTTCAATGATTGGATTGTTAGGGTTTAAATTTTCATTACGCTTCAAATTAATTTTATTGCAAACACTTATCTTACATACATGTTATTTACAAGAACTTAATTCATTTTGGCTTTGGTATTATAAATTTTTAATTGCCTATTTCTTATTTGAAAATATAAACAGAATTAATTACAATAACTTTCATTCTGACCAATTGAATTCATCTAGTAATTTGTTGTTTTGAAACTTCATCTTAATTGAAATAATATCTATTATTGATTATTGTTGATTAAGAAAATAAGTTGGCAGTTTTGATGTGTTGATTGATTTGAAAGAATAAACACAGGTCTGCATTCAGGGAATTGATAGTTATTTAGAACTTGAATGTATTACATTTTAATAAATATATCTCAAAATAAAAAGGATATATCATGAAATTAATTTTAAATGTTTATGGAATTGTTACATGTACCTAACAAGCATTCTTTTGTTTCTAAAAAGGGAGTTACTCAATGTTATTATTGTTTAGCATGTGAAATGCTGCCCTGACTTATTGATTTTTAATTATTGAAATTTAATTTCTTTATATTGCATTCCTGTTTTGATTTGGATTATCTGAGAAGAAGGTATTTCCTTTCTGGTTTTTTTTTGTGAACAGCTTGGTTAAAGCATGGTGTATGCTAGTGCGAATTTTCTGACTATATCATAGTAAGAGAAAGTCATCCAAAATATTGGGATTTAACGCCTTGCATAAAGAGAAAGAATATTACTGACGAGCAGAATAATTTTTTGGAACAGTTGAACTGGATCTTATATTCAACCTTGCTTATTTGGTAGCACATGGTAGCGTGCATTATTTCTTTCATCCTGGTTTTCACGGTAAGTAAATCCTTAAGTAAATTAGAAAAATAAAACACAATTATTATTTATTTTTATTTCATTTTCATTTTTGTTTGGAGTTTTGTGTTTGTCTTGGGTATATGTTGTACAATAGGAAACCATTTTGGACTGGAGTTTAAAGGCTGCAAGTGGTGGTTGCAGAAATGTTAAGGATGCTGATGGCATGCCGCCCTATGTCATGTGTATCTAGATGAGTATAACTAATTAGGATTAGTAGTTAAAGTGTGGATCTCTAACCCGTAAATGACTTATTTTTGTGGAAGTTAAATTGGGATTCAGGGGGTATTAAATTAGTTTAAGTATTAGAATATCGTTCTTGTTCAGTTAAAACGGAAACGAATTAATCTATATATTATATGTGATTTATATGTAAATTGTGAGCTTCGAGCAATTGCTTAAAGTGAAACAAGAAAAGGCTTTCTTAAAATTTGTGTTAAGACCCGTAAACAAAATTACGTTTATTTATGTCATGCATTTATTTCCTTTTTATAAATGTACAAACAGTAATTGGGAATATGTTACAATAGAGATCATTGAGTTAGATTGACTTATTTGTAGATTATCTTTTGCCATTAATTAGCGTACACTTAGGATTGTGGATACATTGCTATATTTACTGGTTGAGTATATTGGCTAATTGAGGTAACATTCATTCAGTTATAACGCAACGGGTAAGTTTGCTGGATTCAGTTACATACTCTGTGGTGGCATAGTAAGTCTTATCCCCTATGCAAAGTGTATAAAGAATTAAATTACGTTACTGAGTCTCATGTCTATATTTAAATATTATAGCGTAATAAAAGCAGTGTGGAAAAGCACGATAAATTGTGATTAAAAAAATATAACGTAATAGGATATATTTTGAATAAACATTTCCTGATTGTCCGTATGGCACTACTAGAAAAAGACAGATATATTACATAACACAAATGTAGAATGCATTTTCTAAGAATTTTAGTCAATTTGTTAGTCTTTGAAGTACTTAAGTGTTATATTGGTTAAAGTATCTTATATATTTTTCTTAGAAAGAGATTCCATTATTGATTTTTACTTGATCGTTCTTACATACTAAATTTATATGCCTCGTTGCAAATCTTTTTCAGAATCTCTCTTTCTAATGCTGTGAGTATAGAGTCAGAAATCAAGGGATGCCTATTTGATTGATTTTGGTAAGCTTTATATCATTTGAAATATTAGAAAGTAACTTTAATACTTTGTACAATAAAGCTAAAACAGGAGTACCGTAGAATGTCATAGAGTTTTCTAAAGCCATTTTTATTTTAATTGTACTTGTAAGATGTACATGTAGAGTTGCAGTAGCTGTATGTATTGTCTACTGAGCATCTAATTCTAGTTGCTGGGAACTGCTTTTATGTGTGTGGTCAGTTATGTAATTGAGAAATTTAGGATTGTTATAATTGAAGGAATAGTGCAAGTACGAATTGTAATGTGATAGTAGTGGACCATATGTTTTTCAATTTTTTCAATTTCGTTGGTCATATTTTGGGTGTATGTAGACCACTTATCGCTGGAATTCTCAACTTGAAGTGAATTAGACTAAGTAGCATGACTATACCAGTTATATGCCATACGTGAATTCCATTATGAACAATTGAAAAACATTTGGCGGAAGGAGTTATTATTGCTTTTATGTGTGTTCAGTAACAGTAAAGTTTGAGATGAAAATCAATTCAAGGTCTTGCAGGTTGGTGACATGGTATATTTCGTAGTTGTTAAGTTTATATGCATAATTAAATTTGATAATTTTCGTAGTAAAGGTTATAGTTTTATATGTATTTATATTTAGCATAAAGCCATTCATTGTAATCTATTTTTGGTTCCTTCTAAGCATTGCTGGAGTAATAGACAATCTTCAATACAGCCGACTGATCCATATTTCTTAATATTGTCAGCATAAAGAAAACAATGCATTCATGGTACATATTCTAATAGCATATTAATGAAGGTAAGAAAAAATATAAAGGGGTCAAGTATGAATACCTCAGGAACACCCTGTCTTGGCAACAGTGGATGGGATATACAGTTGTTAATCATAGTGCTTTCATTTTATAGGACATTATTGTCAGAACCCAATCCCATATCTTAAAACGTGTCTAGCCCTTCTTTGTGTTAAAGTTGAATGGTGCAGATCAATCATTAATCGGGATTTGCGTCCGAGGGAGTTTGTGTTGGGGGTGCGGGCAGGTCTGGGTGTGGTGGGGAATTTTTGCATGCATGCCATAGGGTGGTTTTTATCTAAGTACGGTTCAATGTCTGTTTAATCTTATTGAAATTACTTACTCAATAACGTTGATACTTAAATTGTTACTACAATAACGGTGGGGGAAGCATGTAATTTGGGAACAATTTGTAGACTAAAGAATTGAGAAGGTTTTTAAAGAATTTATCTAAAATAAAATTTCCGAGCTGAAGGTTAAGAGGAAGATCATTGTTTCTAGACATGTTTTGTGACACTAGTAAAAATGCGTTAGCTTGCACCATTTTCCTTAGGTGTGTAAAGATGGAGTGGTTTCTGTATATTTGGTGTCAACCAAAGTGCAAGTTACACCTGTAAGTGGGTTGACAATTCCTTGACAGGAGTTTATTAGTGGCATCAATTGGTGCTAGATTATACAATATTGTAAGAAAATTTTAGAAGGCAACTTTGAATTGTATTTCTGGAACAACTTATATATGGTTGTTGCATGGGTGGAGCGAACAGAGCACTTTTGTTTGGAATAGTCGCATAAATATGAACTTTAGCGGGGATTTAGAAATTAGCCACATCATGGGAGTGTTAAATCCAGCTGATTTACTGCGGTGGTAGAATCATTATGATATAATACGCCCTAAAATACCAGCTGCAGTGGGTGCAAGTTCATCAAGACTTATTTTAATTATACACTGTAATAAAATGAGGTAAATTAAACTCTGATCAAACTGAATTAAGTATAATTATATTCCTGTAATTTTAAACGCTCTTTTTTAAGCACTCCCTATTGATAGTAATCCTAGAATGAGAACTTTATTATCGTAAATCTCTAACAAATAAGCTACACTAAATATGGTTCAAAACAAATGAGAATACCAGACACAAAAACGATTAATGCAACAACACAAGCACACACGCACGTGTGCACCTGTGTATGCATGCATGCACGCACATGTGTGCATGAATGCACATAAACACAAATCCACATACACATTCCCATCCCCATCTCACTACCCCTTCCTACACTCCTTAAACGTATGAACTAAAGTTAAACTATCACTTGCCTGTATTTCCTGCCTTGCTTATCCATAATCGATGAACTTCTTTATGTAGTTAGTTGTCTTTGGACCCAACATTCACCATATTCAGAAACAGTTTATTATTTAACTTATTAATATGGTCTTAAACACAACAAATACACCATAGACGATTCTCGGTTCACTTTTTAGTACCTATAATTCATTTAATCACACTCAGCAGTCCGATGTTTCTTAGAATTGGTGTAGGCAGAACCGTAATTCGCCTTTATTAGATTAACTCTAGCATGTTCATTTCAGCAGAGTGATTGTGATTATAAGTTGGAGAGCCAATGAAAAAAATGTATTCTGAAACTTCTCAGATTCATAATTATAAACCTTAGAATTTGTTACCGTTACTTGTTAGCATGAAACAAAACCACTCTAACATACGAAACCACATGATCATACTTTGATCACATATAACCTTGAAACCTGATGCCTTTACTGACATCTGTGCAGTTTAAAGTATACCAAAATTAATGATGAATTCATGAATTTTAGACCAAGTTGTCATATCCACCTGCGAAACACAACTAACCTACAACTCCCACTCTGCATATCTGATGTCGTCGTGCGCAGCTTCCACTAACTGCCATGTTGAGGTTGCACACTATATAAATATTGAGTAGGGCATTGTACTCTACAATGGTTGTATAAAGAACAATGGTCAATAACTAAGTTAAGAATGATAGTGTGGTTGTTTTAGTTAATTTTTAATATTAGACATTTGTCCAAAAGACACCATGGAGAGCATGCTGCTGTGGAGGCTGACCATGATGAAAATTTTGTGCTCAAAATCATCCAAGTGGAAGCATTTTTGCGAGATAATGAGAGGAAATTGGCAGAATTGAACACATTTTATGATAAGCACGGTGTAAGGAGGTTTTAATCGAGAGCGAGCAATAGATATGGTGATCTACTCTTCAGATACTCCGTATTGTTGCCTACCAACCATTTCGTTGTGGACGGATAAATTTTAGGGACACAATGCAAAGCTTTGATGTTTAAGGACTCCACAGTATGTTATGAGAATTATGTAGGATCTGGGAGAGTGTAGAAGTATGAAATCTGCTAAATTTAAATGCATAACCTGCAGTAGACATGAGGCAAAAGTGTTTAAGGCAGAAACTCAGTCATTGTCTCGCGATCAAGTTTAAATGCTAGTGCTTTTGAAATTGTAAGAGTAGACATGACTAGTCCCTTATATTTGAAAGATAGCAAAGGCCAAGAATATGTCATTTCACATGTGTTATTTTCCAGGCGGTTTATCTTGAATTTTGTACACTTCTTGCTTTATTCAAGCACTGCAAAGGTTCGTTGCTTGACACGAATAAGCCCAAGACCATTTGTAGTGATATTGGTACTAATTTTGTAGGAACTGAAAACATGTTATCACTGTTAGATAGAAAAGAAATTTCGACCACATGTCAACCAAGCAAATCCTCCATCAGCATTATGATGGGGAGGTTTTTAGGAATGTCCAATAAGTAAACTCAAAGATCTGCATCTAGAGTGTGCTTGTTGATTCTACGAAGAACTATTAACTGTATTTGTGTCCATCGAAGTATATATTACGCGATGCAAATCATTTGGCTATTCTCACACTAAGCATGTTTATACACGATCATGTGGGATTTGCAGTACCCAATTGTAGCAACTTTGAAATCAAGTAAAGTCACAGATCAATGTTGTGTCAGAGCATATCATATGTATAAGTCGCATTAACATTTGTAGCAATGGTTTCGATCAGAGTGCCTCGCTGAGTTGAAATTGTGGTATGGTAAGAATTATAAGAAAAAAGTTGGTCTTGGAGAAATTGTGTTGATTGGCGATGGCAACCAAAAACGTATAGACTGGCTTCTTGGTTTCATATAATACAAATGTTGACTGATAAAGATGAGACAATTCGGTTCATGAAGTTAAATACTTGTAAGATTAAGGTACGCAGTGTTTATACTCTTTAGATGGAAATTATATAATGGAGTATGAGCTACAGTTTCGCAACGTGACACAAACAATAAACGAGGGGCAAATACAGGATGTAGCCGATGACAATGTCAAAGCGTTTAAAACTGAAGATTTGTCACTTGAACGAGAACCAAACTTGTGTGACCTTGGTGTAGTGTGCCTTCGGTTTATTTTAGCTGAAGTGGTAGGGCATGCAAATTGCCCAAAAGGTTTTACTGATATTGGACTTATCATGGATTGTAAGAAGAGTCAGCATATTGTTCATTTTTAGGTGGAAGGTTGTGGGGATTCAGAGTTTGTTAATATTTAATTTAGGATAATTTGTGTTGAAATAAAAAAATAAAAACTATTGAAATAGACAGATGACATTTATTGCTTCTTATTATTTGTATTAAACATTAGAATTGCTTTGCATATCAGTAACCACAGTTGTGACTGAAGTTAACAAAGGATTTACTTTTTGTATATAATTTGAAGTAGTGGTGTCAGTGGCATGGGTGCACCGTGGATCACACAGGGTCGTGTATGACTGCTGATATCAAGGTGCTGGGTTCGATTTCTGACATGCACCATGGACTGCTTAAAAAATGTCAAGCGAGCATTTTTCACAAAGATATGCCATCGTTTGAATGAGAGGTAAAATGTATGTCCCACGTGTGTTTTATCACGCACGTTAAAAATCCTTACCTTGCTTGGAATAGCAAGGGTTCAGTAAAATTCAAAATTTTTAGGTAAAAAAACTTGCTTCTCAACCAATTTAGTACCTTCAAATGGAGCATTGGAAAGTCAAATATAGAGGATGTCAATGGCAATAAGCGGGAATCACTTTGCTGACACTGTACAATACCATTAATTCTGTCATTTGATTCTCTTTTGTTAGCTAGTTATAAACTCTTTTTGCTTTCTAATTCTGCAATAGATATGGTTTGACCATGACATGCCCTGTGTTTTATAAGTCTACGAATGCTTCCTCTTTCTTACTACACTGAAAAGTTACCAAAAATCGCACAGCTATGTATAAACAAAAGAGATATATATATATATATATATATATATATATATATGTATGTATGTATGTATGTATGTATGTATGTATGTATGTATGTATACGGTTTTATACTTTAAAGATATAGTCTCAAAAACTCTATGCCTTCGACTAACTTGACTATTACACTACGTGAGTACAGTTTGGTTGGGACTGAATTTGCTTAGGTGAATAAATAGAAAATTAATTTTAAGTTGTGTGCTACAGTATCTAACAAGTATTAATTAATTTTGAAGAGCATATACAGAAAACCATTTAGTACTTTTTATTTCTTGTTCTTTACCAAACCCCTTGGATAAATATAATGTTACTATGTATAAGGTAGATCTTATCTCAATCATTTGGATGCATTTTCAAAAAAAAATTTAACATATACAACTCGAATTACAAGACCAAAAGTTGCCAACGTAACGACACATCTATTTCATTTAGGTAAATAAAGAATTTGTTATCCTAATAACACTATAAAATTCATACTCAATAATATCTCCAAATAATATTGTAGGTTTTTGGTTTAAAAATGCTCAAACAGAATTTTAAATAGTTTAAGCATTTACAAATTTGTTAACTCAATTATGATCTGTCAAATCTGGCACACCAATTACATATTTACTTTCAGATTTTTCCATAAAATAAATTAGCTCAATTTTAAATTATATAATAGGAATATTGGTTAGTTTTTCTACTCTTATACTAGACAAATTTGTTACAAAGAAATATTTAAAAAAAAAACTTCTTTAGTCCATCCTCTCACAAATGAGAAGAACAAACAAAAGAAAGTTCTAATTGTTACAAATTTTGAACAGGAATTCACTTGAGTTACTTTTCTTCTAACAAAATACCCGAATCTAAAGAATTGAAATTTTGATTACAATTTCTGTTTTACAAAAAAATCCTATGAACTGAAATGATAGTACTTTAACATATAGTTGGGTTAACGGGGGTGTTAATGCCTCAAGGCCTTGAGGAAAGTTTTTTAATACAACCGGTTTCTCATAAATTCTTTAACGAATTTAGCAACAGAATAAATCACCTTGATGAAACTACTCTGACATGTTACAGAATTCTAACTAAATGGTGCCATAGAGTTTATTAACATCAATTGTACATTTTCATCGAACGAATCATTCTGCTTCAGACAGACATCTCTGAAGGGATAAACTGTATCATGTTTCCCTCAATTTATTTTTGTGCTAAAAACAGATTAAAGCACTGCCTTCTTCTTAAACTAAATTTTTACAATGACCGACTCAACTACAAGCATCTTGGAGAACAGAATAAGAGTGACATACGAACAATTTGTCCCGGAAACCCTATCTACACGGAACTGTGTAAAAGGAAACATATGTTTAACAAAACTAGGATGCATCACCCAGCGGTGTTTGTAGAATAACTAGGAAAATCATGAAATATTTGAGAATTGTTAAACGACTATTTTAAACAATTACCTTGAAGTTTTGACGACATTCACAACAAGATTTTGAACTAATGCAATGTATCTAAGGCATAATTTGTTATTACAATAAAATATGGAACTCAATCTTGCAATAGAATTAAAAGAAAATAACTGATTGTTTATAGCTTCCCATGTGGAACTAAAATTTGCTTCAATATGAAAACTTATTTAGGATTGAAGATAAATAATTCAGCGAATTTTTTTCTTTTCTTTTCTAAAAAATTGTGTTACATTATGCATAATGTTAATCACTACCTACTGCATTCTATACATGTATCTTAGCATAGTTGCAAACCTGAGATATTTGTATCTATTATTATGGTAGATTTCCTTGCAGAATGCTGATATAAAATTGAATTATTTATTTAGTTGTTTAAATATGGAGTTTTCAATATTTAAGGTATGTAAAACCACATTGGAAGATTTTAATTATATTTAATCAGAAGAGAACTAACCTAACCTCAGGTAACTGCTATTTAAAAATAATTTTGGTTGTCAAATATACTATTCTGAGATGTTGGGTTGGTAATGCATTGCCTTGATTTTCACGTCCCTTTTTGTTCTTTCAGGTAGTAAAATATGGATTAATTTATATTTTTCCTAAATTAACTAAATCTATTCACATGGATCCATATATGAGTTGCTCTACAAGCTGGTATTAATGTAGTCTTCAATAATATCGTAACGAGAAATTTTACATTTACCTTTTATCTGCAAATGTAATTTTTTAAATATTTTCATTTTTGCTCTGCTTAAAAAAAATAAAGCATACTTAATGATAGCAGTCTTTATGTTCTGTACACTCATACTATACAATTTTTTATGATACTTTGAGTTTTCAAAATCACCTTCAACTACAAATTGTAAATATTAACTTTTATATTTCATATTGGAAAATATTTAATAAGCTATTTATCGATGAGCACATGGAACTGATTTTTTGATGTTTTGTTGTAATAAAATAATTAGGTTTATAACAAATTCTCTAACTACAACTCAGTATCTATGCTACATTGTTAAACAATATGTACCAAATTTTTTTTTTACACTTTTTTATTCTTATTTAAGTAAATTTGCATTTAATACATGTGTTACATAACCATAAAATAATTAATTCGCATTAACATATATTTAATGTTCTACCAGGAAGTCCGTTTTGCAAGCTATATTGTGTATAAAAGATTGAGGATAGATTTTACTTATTATGTTGTGGTAAATGTGCAGTGAAACCAATCTAGAGCAGGCATCTTATGAGGTTGTAAAGGGTCATTATTAAATATTTTGCCAAGATATGGCTATTGTCAACAGAGTAATAATAGTTGTAATGTTTATAAAAACTAAGAAAATAAACTTTCTGAATGAAGATAAAGCAATTTGTTATGTTTGCAAAAGGAAAAGATATTAATCATTGTTTATTGTTAGTTGGTTAATTAGTAATTACAAGTAGTTAGTAATTATATTTAATAGCCAATATTTAACATAAACGAACAAGTTCTGTATTTATACATAATTTGATTCACTAAGTGATTTCTTTGTGAAACATCATTTAATTTTAGTGTTAAATATTTCATGCTTTTGTAACACACAAACTAAAAGTAATCCTGCTTAAATAAATGCAATTAGATGTAACGAAAGGTTTTGGAGTTTCATGCTTATCAGTTACATTCAGAACCATGTTAAAAAAGTTCATGGTCGTTCTGTAAATGTAAAATGCCATAAGAAAAATTTGATCATATTAGTGCATAAAGCGTGCAAATTTTCTTTAATAAAAAAATTATCTTTTAATATTTTTTATAAGTGGAAAAAACGTAAATATTTCAAAAAATTAAATCGCCAAGATATTGTTTTTGTAATATCTCATATATTAACAAATTATAAGGTAACGTTTTTCTATAGGACTTTAAATATTATATTTGTTAACTTTGCCCCACTTCAAACAACCACATGTCTTTTACTGTTTTGTTTACATGGATGAGCATAGAATTTGAACCAGTCTCTTGTTACGTGCCATTGCCACTTAAACATTGTTTTAGGTTAGTTTTTGGTGTACGGAAGTTTCGCGGCATATTTTCAAATACGCGGTGCGCGGGAATCTTTTAAATAGACAAGGCGGCACTTCCGTACGTCAGAGTAGTGCATTTGCGCAGTGTGCTTATCCCTAGAGGGGTATAGGAATACTAGACAAGGGGTGGGAAAAGTTTCGCGGTTCTCTCGCGATAACGTGGCTTTTTCGCGAATACCTTTGAGTGGAGTGGAGTGCTCGGTTTTTTCTGGTAACGTATCGTTAGGTTTACCTATGTAGTTCCCTATCTAATTATCTTTGTTTATCTACCCTCATACCTTATTATTTTCCTGTCCAATCCCTACATAGGTAAGACATCTGCCGCCACCTAGGCGCACCGATCTTCACGCCTGAGGATGAGGACTCATGATTACCTTAGCTAGCCGGAGCTGATTTGTACGCATTTGAGAGCGTCGACGCATCATCTCTAATTCCTCCGGAAGGAGCCCCGACTGGACTTGGCTAGAGGCCTACCCGAGCGCAATTTCGAGCGAAAGCAGGATTTCTGATGTAAGTAATCCTTTACTTATTTTATGTGCCTTATTCTTTGTGTTAAAAATTGAGTAAATTTACATAGTATTGCGTAATATTGATGACATCATTAGTAGTTGACCGCGCCCCAAATCTGTACAAGAATTAGTGCTGCCAACTGTTGATAGTGTCTATTACACCTCGCTTCCGGTGTTGTATTTATCAAACTTGGTAAATATAACCACCGTGGCGCGTAAGAATTTGGCTGCCCAACGTGTTTTTTAGGTGGTACAATTCCTATGGAATATATAAATTAATGTTTAAACAAGCTTTTTCATCTAAATCATTTCAATAAATTTCATTATCTATGTACACTAAGATATCTGTGGATTTTTAATTTCAGTTGGTAACTTGCGAAAATTCCCCAGAAATTTTCCGGAATTGACAGATTAGCGCGCGTAATGAAAACGATCACTTTGTTATTGTGATATATACCTTTTATCTAAAAAAACGCAAATCTATTTACCTTACTGTAACTTTAAAATGAAGTTCATAACTGCAGTTGCCTAAAATATGTGTCAGTTCTCTGAAAATGTGCGTTAGTGTCTATATAAAACTTCAAATTTTTACAAGGATGTATACTAACCTCACTTTTTTCAAGTAAGTACAATAAATAAATATTTTAAGTAATTGCACGTCTTAAATACCGTTTAATATAATAATTATTTACCTTATATCAGTTAAAATATAACCCTTGCTGTAATAAAAAAAACTGTATCTAAAATTCTCTAGTTTGCTTATAAAAAAGTGTTTTAACCAATCACCCGTTAACTAATATTTAAACTCCCTTTTTAAAGAAACCTTATGTTTAAAAAAAAAAACGTTTAACGTGACGATTTGACCTCTAGAATATCTTTTGAAGATGCTACATTAATAGCCTCGTGTTATCTGTTAAAATAATACCTTACCTATTTCTGTTTCTCTATTTTGGAGGGTTTTTTTTTGTAACTTATCAAGGAGATATCCCTTGTTAAATACTAACCTTGTTCGCATATAGTTTTAAGTGTGTTTCTTTAGTGTGTTGATTAATTAACGTTTTAACATTTGCATATTATTCTTTACCGGTGACGTTCCTAATAAGCTTTCACCTTATTTTATGTCTTTAAAAACTGTCTATTACATAATTATCTACATATATTAAATTAAAATATCTTTGTTTGTTTTCCTAACTTTAAAAGATCTTTTTGAACTTGAACACACTGTCTTGTATGTTACGTTTTAAAAAATGCCTTAGTGATTTCTTATTGAATAACAAAATTGTTTGCCTAAATAGAGATTTCTTGTTTACCTAAGTTTTTAGTGTCTTTTAAAGCGTTATTTTGACCTAACCGTGATATATTTTGTTCTCTTAGACATTATCTTGTTTGGATATAGTTTTAAAAAGTTTTTCCCTTGTATGGTTTAACTAGTATAACCTACAAAGGCGTTTTATAAAGGTTCTTGCCTTATATATAGTAACGAAATTACCTAGACCATATTTTTACCTTTCAAAATGTTGTAATAAAAGGCATCTCTTTATATCTGTTCCTTGAATACTAAAATAAAGAAATTTCCGTTAACGTTTATTATTTAAACTCATTTAGGATACTTGTTAACTCCCGCAATATCGAAAGAACATTCCAATAATTTGGAATACTAACTTTTTATACATGTATCGTGGAATTTTTCTTTCATGTAGCGAGTTTGACTTTGTCTGATTGCATATTTTTTTTAGTTATTGAAATTTCAACGTACCTTAACATCCCTTAAGCGAGGTTTACTGTCGAATTTGGTCGTCCAGCGGTATATAAGTCTAGACGAAACCTAAAGGTTGGTCGCTCAGCGTTACTTAAGTCTAGACGAGGATTCGGTTGGTAAGTTTGTCGTTTACAATTTGTAAATCATTTTTTAATAATGATGTTGAAATTTTTCCTTATTGGGTTGGGTAGAACTCTGAGAACTTCCCATCCCAGTAAAAATATGCTTTATATCTTTTTGTTTTTCAACAATTTTATTAGTGAATCGAGTTTTAATTATTATTATCTCTTCATATGTCGATTTATACTTCATTAAATGCCTTAAAACTGTCTTTAAAATCGTTTAACTTTATGTATATCTAAGAGCTTGTCACGTTTACTTCCTTGATAATGTACCTAATGTTTTCTGCTCTCACGTGGCTTAATAACTTGAAACAGCCCGCAGGTCGTTTCGCAAGATGGAACTTGCGTATATCTCAATTTACTTTTGACGTTAGGCATAGGCCTAGCAAATTAAATATCGTACCTGATGCCTTATCTCGTGATGTCGTTTCTCTTAACCTTCCAAATTTAATTCTTGATACCTGGTACCTTAATATGATTAAACCCTCACGATTTACCTAATATTTTTCCGTTCTCACCATCAATTAGTATCTTTAATTACTTATTCCTTCTCTTATACACCTACGTTTTATACGTTTAACTCATTTACCTTAAACCCTTTGCTTCTGGTTGACTTTTCTTTGACCATACCATTACTTATATATCATTTCATTCTCTACACCCCAAAATATAATTCTGTCGTTTTATTTAATCAACCCTCGAACTTTTCCTACTGCATATTATTTGGGTTTTAGTATTTCTCTTACATGGTTTAATTGTGTGGTAATTGTCGTAACTTTGGTTGTAATAACTCATTGAATTTTTATGATTGGTTTTAGCTGATGTTGAGTGGATGATCTTTTTTCTTTGGGCCAACATAGGAGTCATGACCTATGTCATTGTAAGAAATAGTTCATATTCGCAGTTGCAAAAAATTAGGATTACCTATTCCATGTGTTTTTCCTCTGAATTATTGCAGTCGCCCACATTATACTACATCATTATTTCTTTCTTTTTCTATTAAATCAACATAACTTATAAACATTTTTTTTTCATTGTTTTTTATTGAACTTTGTGGTGAGATGCTATTGCTTCTTATTGTTATCTTATTAAATTCTCGGTTGTTTTAGCATATGGTGACAGTGTATCTGTATTTAACTGCTTAAAATTGGGCATTTTTGTGTGTTTAGGGTGCTACCGTTTTAAAAAACTACCTTAAAACAGTTTGTTTTTGTGTGTTAGTATCTGTAATGATACTTTTAAGTTGTTGTGTCTACCTTTGTCTGATTTTCTTATCGTAGTCAATGTACTCGTTAGGAAAATGATCGCACTAGTTCTCTTGAGAGTCTAGTGAATGTCAACATATGATACCTTATCTTGTCGGATTAATATCGCAGGTGGTCCTTCAGACTGCGCTGTGTTTAATAGGGACAACTCTCTACCTTCTCTTGGACGCTTGTCCAAAAACTATACTTTTTTCTTAACCCGCTATCTCCGCTATGCCTTATTCTTCTTTCGGTGGACCTGTTCTTGTCCCGGAACACCCGTCTGCCACATAAGAATGATGTTCCCTCATTCCGAGCTACTGACCACACTGGTTGGTTGAGTAGCGCTTTGCTATCCACCTTTCCCTCTGTCGCTTTTGCTCAATGCGAGCCCTTACTCTACTTTCTTCTACCTGGAAGTGCCTCTAATGCATTCCAAAAAACCAACCTCCTTCTTTTTACCTTTCCTATTTCTACTGCCCTTTCATTTCTGTTAGTCACCGTGTGGTTGCGCGGGAGGTTTCCACAGACACCTGGACCATGTCTCTGCGAATCTTTCGTGGGGTCATGCGGTGCCGCTGTCAGCGCATGGGCTCTGGCAGTGAAGGTATGTATGAGTGTGTGAATGTGTGAGTGGATGTGTATATCGTTATATACCGTGTGGATATCGGGCGATTGTAATCACCGATATCGATTATCGCCGGGTGCAGGAATGCACCCAAATGTCTTTGCCGGTCTCTCGTGCTGTTCTTGTGAACGGACCTGCTTCACGGGTTTCTCTTTTTAGAGGGCACGAGTCAATCCCATTTAAACGGCTCTACTGGAGCCACTCTATTGTTGTTATTCATTGTCTTGGGTAATAACTAGGCCAATATCTTTGTCTTCTTTATTATTTTTGACAATACCCTTAGTTTTAATATCGTTATCTTACCGATTACCTTTAGTAATAACTTTAGTTTAGTCTCGTTATCTTACCGATTACCGTTAGTAATAATTTTGGTTTAAGTTCTCGTTATCTTACCGACTACCGTTAGGAATAACTTCGAGTTATTTCGCGTTATCTTACCGGTTATCTTTAGTAATAACTTTTGTTTAATTTCGTGTTACTTTACCTACTATCTCTTATAATCACTTTAGCTTAATATCGTGTTATCTTATCGAGTATCTCAAATAATAACTAAAGCTTAATACCGTTATCTTATTCATTACCTTTGAGGATAACAACTTAAGCTTAATAACATTATCTTATCTACTATCTTCAACAACAATTTGAGATCTTGTCTTATCTTTTTATCGTCCTAACGTGTGGTATATATGACCAGACGTGGGAATTATTTTTTTTCTGATATTTAAGTGAAAAAGCTAACCCGATTTAGAAATGTAATTTGTCAGGTTAGCATATAAGGATTTAGTAGGTGGTACTTTTGGAAAATTTGTTGATTCACAACATGTCATGGACAAGTTTTAAATGTGCATGGTAGAAAACCAAAGTACCAGTAACAAAATTTGCTAGAGTGCACAGCGATGCACTCCATGAACATTTTTAAATTTGGGCACTTCTTGCCAAAAAGAAGAATAGTTTTGATGCAACACTCATGTGTGTTTGCACATAAGAACTTTTATGTTAACTTTAGTTAGATAGGTTTAGATAGTTTAGGCGACTTGTCGCACCCGTGTTAGTTTAAGTAGTATTTCATGCTCCCCGACATTTGTGCTGTCGATAATTAGTGTAGTCAAAGACTATCGGGCTACCTATTCCGTTTCCTGGTACTTCGGTAGACGTGTTATCGGTCGAAAAAACCAGGTGGCGCCTTAGATAAACATTTTGTAGGTTTTAAGTTAGGGTTTATGTAGGGTAGTTAGGATTTAGATTTTAAGCTGTTACTGTGCTAACAGACTTTTTCTTTTTTTAAGTTTTTTCTTTTGTGGCTTTGTCGCGATTGTTACGTGCTATTGCCACTTAAACATTGTTTTAGGTTAGTTTTTGATGTACGGAAGTTTCGCGGCATATTTTCAAATACGCGGTGCGCGGGAATCTTTTAAATAGACAAGGCGGTACTTCCGTACGTCAGAGTAGTGCATTTGCGCAGTGTGCTTATCCCTAGAGAGGTATAGGAATACTAGACAAGGGGTGGGAAAAGTTTCGCGGTTCTCTCGCGATAACGTGGCTTTTTCGCGAATACCTTTGAGTGGAGTGGAGTGCTCGGTTTTTTCTGGTAACGCATCGTTAGGTTTACCTATGTAGTTCCCTATCTAATTATCTTTGTTTATCTACCCTCATACCTTACTATTTTCCTGTCCAATCCCTACATAGGTAAGACATCTGCCGCCACCTAGGCGCACCGATCTTCACGCCTGAGGATGAGGACTCATGATTACCTTAGCTAGCCGGAGCTGATTCGTACGCATTTGAGAGCGTCGACGCATCATCTCTAATTCCTCCGGAAGGAGCCCTGACTGGACTTGGCTAGAGGCCTACCCGAGCGCAATTTCGAGCGAAAGCAGGATTTCTGATGTAAGTAATCCTTTACTTATTTTATGTGCCTTATTCTTTGTGTTAAAAATTGAGTAAATTTACATAGTATTGCGTAATATTGATGACATCATTAGTAGTTGACCGCGCCCCAAATCTGTACAAGAATTAGTGCTGCCAACTGTTGATAGTGTCTATTACACCTCGCTTCCGGTGTTGTATTTATCAAACTTGGTAAATATAACCACCGTGGCGCGTAAGACTCTACAGTGAACAATGTTGGTATTTCAGACCTATCACAGTGTTTTAAACTTTGAATTTGATACTTAGTTGTTGTCTGCTTATACATTTTTGACTAAAATCAAATAGTGGATTTAAAAAATGTTTTCCAAATTAATTTACTATTGAAATGTGGTGTAAGTAAAATACTATAGTTCATTTTAAACCAAACCTGATTTACATCGCAAAAGTAACCAGAAAATATTACTAGATTAGAATTGACAGTAAGTTGGAATTTAATGTCTGAAGTAAACATTTGGAATTTGAATAAAATATGCTTATTATAGTTTCGAGATACATGAAAGGAACATTCTTTAAATTACATTTAGGCATGCTAGAATCCATAAAATTAAATATGTACCCAATAATAATCCATAATTTCGTAATCATCTCTTAAATATTCAGAAATGTTTTCACTTTCGGTATCAACAGAAATGGGTTCCAGCATGCTTTCAATAGCTTGCAATAACTTTTCATCCTTTGAAAATTAAGTATACAGTTTTTTTGCTGCTACTTCATTTTTTATGCAACCACTTATTAATGCTACCGGATTGAGCTCACAGTGATAAGGTGGTAACTTTAATACACATTGATTATTACGTACAGCCATTTTGTCAAGAATATACCAATGATATTGGTCTTTACATACTTTAATCAAATTCTCAGTACATTCAGTCACAAAATTCAGTACCTTTCGATCTTGGCTATTCTTGTATGTCCTTCTCTGATGTTGTTGTCGGTATTGATTTTAATCTAAAACTATGATATACAGTGTTACCCATAACAATAACTGCATTCCCTATTAATTTGCTTAATTCATTTTTGAACAATTTTTTATCACCTGTTGCATTCATTTCTTCATGGTAATTCTTCATTTTGTTGCTTTGAGTGTGCAACAACAATTCTTACAAAATTACATTCAAACCTAAGCTGTTTTTGTTTACCCTTTGGTAGTTTTATTCCAATAGATAACCTGTCAATGTAAGGCCTGACGACGATTTATTTTACTATTATCTACCGGCAGTTTTTCGTTGGCATGCTCTTCATTTGACGCATTTCATTGAGATAATAAATAAGCTAACCTTTTTGAATCTTTTGATATCACGTTAATCTTTCCTAAGTAGCATTTTATTGACTATCGACTACTGTATTACTTATTCTGATGTTAATGATACAAATTGTGGTCAGTCTATACCTTACTTAAGTGATTCTCAACTTTTTTTGTTGCATTAGATTCTTAACAACTTTAAAATTTGGTGGCACACTAACAATAAAAATAGTTTGAAAGAATTTTACTTATTTGTGTAAAAGCCGTACGTTTGTTTCGGTTCAGCAGTTTAATTAAGGCGGCCGATGCCGTGCTGTAATGATTGCAGTATAACTCATTAGATATTGTTTTCATCAGGATCCAGTTCCAATAATTTGCAGTAAAAAAGTATATACAAAATAATTTTTATTGTTTGCATTTCTAAAATTTGCCGGTACACCTCAAGAATTTGGCAGCACACAAGAGGGCAATGGCACAGTGGTTGACAATCACTGCCTTATATACTCAACCTCAATATGCAATCTCCATACGACATTGATGTATCATCAGAACTCCACTAATGTACTTGCAGCTTGTACAAGAACGTTCATTTGATTTTTGAATCTGACTCATAAGTTATGTTGGTTCTTGTGCGATCAGAAAACATCCAATTGGTGGTTGTCAACCAACTAAGTAGGTCGAAGGCGTATTTAATATTAAATATTTAGGAATAATAGTAGATAAACATCTAAAATGGAAAACCAAACAAAACTTGTAATATCTATACTTGTAAAATTAATTCATAAATTCTATAACCATAAACCATTAGTTCTTACAAAACTACAAAAATGGTTTATTATTCTTTAGTTAGCTCAATAATAAGTTACGTTATATCATCTTGGGGAAGGACATAATACTCAGATATTCATCCAATTTTTATTATGCAAAAATGCTTATTGAAAAATACTATTTTACAAGAAGGAATATATCCAACTCACCGGCTCTTTAGAGAAATTAAAGTTTCTACTTTGCTATTAACCTCTTGAATCCCATACCACATACGGACGCGACATATGCATTAACTTGTAGGCTAACACTATATCCGAGGCTGCAACCATTTGAGACATCTTACTTTTATAGTATTCGGTTTAGACATGTGCTTCAAATTCTAGGATTTAATTGCTGAAGTTGTATTTGCAAGCTAAGATGTGGCAGTAAATATGATATTATTGTTGTAAGAAGTAAGAATACTAGTCCACACCCTTCTTATATTACTATTAGTTTGGGTGGTGGCGTTTGAAAGTGGTAGTATTAGTTGTAGTGGTTATGCGAATTAGTTCATGTCTAGATTTCGTTCTAATTGTATTGCTTTATTTTATTTTTATTTATTATTATAACTCACACATCCTTATAGTAGGGGATAAAGAATACTACTATAGTAAGCCTGCTTATCGTAAAAGGCGATTAAAAGGTGCAGCTAGGGGCAGCAGCCTTGCTGGCTAAAAGATATTGGAGGAGGGTTGGTTGGTCTCGGGCGATCTTCAACAATTTATAAGCTTGTTGGGGGTTGGCCGTGACGGATACGGCTTTTTTCTAAAATCTTTAAAAACTGCGTTGTGGAAAGATATGGGAACCTACCACAATATTTCCCAGGTGTGCGTGGCCTAAAACACGAAATATATATGATGGAGAGCTCACAAGTAAAATTCTTGTTCGGAGGTAAAATACTCCCTTATTCGGATCTCCGGGAGGGGGTACTTGGGGCTCGTCATCGTAAGAATATAAAACAACAGTTCGATTTAGTGATAGGGACTTGGAATGTTAGGTCATTACTTAGAGTAGATAAGTTAACGAATTTATTAGTCGAAATGAGATAGGGAAAGCTGGACATTTTAGGTATTAGTGAGGTAAGATGGCCAGATAGTAATGACTTTTGGAAAGATAATTATAGAATAATTACAACTTCTTCAACTAATGGACAGGCAGGGGTAGGAATAGTGTTAGGTAAAATATTAGGGCATAAAGTTAAAGAGTACTTACAATTTAGTGATAGAATAATTATGGTTAGACTGAGTACAAAACCCACAGACACTGTTTTAGTACAGGTTTACATGCCAACAACTCAGTACGAGGATGAGGAAGTAGAAAAGGTATACGAGGATATAAATAGTATAGTGAGAAAAGTAAAAGGAGATGAGAATTTAATAGTTATGGGTGATTTTAATGCGTCAGTGGGAGAAGGTAGTGAGGGAAAAATGGTAGGAAAATTTGGGTATGGCAGACGAAATGATACAGGAGAAAGATTAGTTGAGTTTTGCCAGGAACATAGATTAGTAACTGTAAACACCCTATTCGAACAACATGTTAGGAGAAGATATACCTGGAAAGCGCCAGGTGATAGGGCTAGATACCAAATAGATTATATTTTAGTTAAACAAAGATTTAGAAACCAAGTTAAAAACTGTCGTAATTATCCAGGGGCTGACATAGATAGCGATCATAATTTAGTTAAAACGAAGTGTAAACTAAAATTTAAAAAATTGAGAAAGGTTAAAAGAGAGGGATGGGATCTAGGTAAGCTTAATGATAGTAGGGTAAAAGAGGAATATAAACAAGTATTAGATAATAAGAGCAAAGAGATAGCTGTAGGAGGGAACGTAGAAAATAGATGGAAAGAAATAAAACTGACTGTACATGATACAGCAACACACTATAGGTAAGAAAAAAATAGAAGCGAGAAAACTCTGGATAACAAAGGAGATATTAGATTTAATAGAGAATAGAAGAAAGCTTAAACCTTTCAGAGAAGTGGATAATGAAAGTAAGCAAAAATATAATACAGTTAGAAATAAGATAGTACATGAGTGTAGAAAAGCTACAAATAAATGGATGGAGGAGAATTGTAAGGGAATACAAGATGATTTGAGAGTAGGTAAGACAGACAGGGCATACAGGGCAGTTAAAAAGTTTTTTGGGGAAGATAGGAAAAAATATAATGGTATTAGAGACGAGAATAATGAGCTTCTAATAAATAAAGTTGAGGTAGCAGACAGATGGAAAAGATATTTAGAAGATTTATATAAGGGAGACGATATGGAGGAGTTAGAGAATGGCCAAGAAGAGGATGTAGAAATAGGGTTCTCAATATTAAGAGAGGAATTTGATCGAGCTGTTCGGAATCTAAAACTAAATAAAGCGCCAGGGATAGACGATATTCCTGCAGAACTAATAAAATATCCAAGTCAGAAAACTTTAGACAGATTATATGAACTAGTTAAAGTAATGTATGACACAGGTGAGGTTCCAATAGATTTTGAAAAAAATATTATTATCCCAATCCCAAAAAAGTCAGGAGCTGATAGGTGTGAGAATTTTAGAACGGTTAGTTTAACTTCTCATGCTTCCAAAATACTAACAATAATAATTAAAAATAGAGTAGAAGCTTTGACTGAGAATTATTTAGGCGAAGACCAATATGGTTTTCGTAAAGACAGAGGGACTAGAGAACCGATACTAATGATTAGGATAATTACCGAAAAAAGGTTACAAAAAAATAAAAAGACTTATTTTGCGTTTGTAGATTTAGAAAAAGCATTTGATAAGGTTAATTGGATTGTTATGTTCAGGGTTTTGGGAAAAATAGGAATCTCTCATAGGGATAGTAAAATTATTTACAGTCTATATAAAAACCAAAGCGTAGTAATTAGATTTGATGAAATAGAAAAAGAAGCTAAGATTAGAAATGGTGTTAGACAGGGCTGTATACTACCTCCCTTGATTTTTAATGTTTATATTGAGGAAGCTTTAGACTTAGCTAGAGAGAAAAAAGAGATAGGTGTTAGTGTACAGGGATAGAAAATAGACATGTTACGTTTTGCAGATAATAAAGCCATTATAGCAGAGTCTAGAAAAGAGATGATGTTGATAATTTTTTGATGGCTTGTATTACAGCTGATGCAGTAATTGTAGGAATGTTTACAGAGTAGCTGATATTTAGAAAGACTGTAACGATTTGCGAAGTGCACGGTGAGGAGGTGCTGTTGACATTGGTGTATTTTTCTTGTAAGCATGTCCGATTCTGATAGTGAGTATGACTACATACCTGACAATGATTCTACTGACATTTCAAGTAGTGACAATGAAATTACTTGTTTTGAACAAAGCAATAAAGAAAACGAATCAATACAATTCGGAGAATGGAAAATTGTGTCCGATATATACAATGACTAAAGGGGTTCAGGGTCTATTGTGGAATATAAACATTTTTATGCTATTCATTCGGGTATAAAATTGGAAAATATAAAATCGCATCTTGAGTGTTTTGAAACTTTTATTACACCAGATTTTCTAAAAACCTTTGCAAATATGGGCTAATGAAAGGCTACTTTATATTTTTTTGCAAATCTTGAAAAAAAATTTGAAGGTGTATTCAGTGAAATAATGCGATGTTATAGTTACTAAGATGTATGTTTTTATTGCACATATTTTTCTACAAGACCTTATACATTATCTGGAGTTACGTGATTATTCAAGAAAATTGATGGAAGGATCTCAAGTTTTTTTTCAGCAAGAATCATGCACAGAGATAGATTCTTGTTGATTCTAAAGGTTTTGAGAATTAGTGACCCTCATCTTTCTATGTCTGAATGGGTTGTTGTGCACACATTACAAAACCTGCTAGATAAAGGAAGAGAAATTATTTTGGATTATTGGTATGTGTCTGTATGGTTAGTAGAATTCTTGTCGACACGTAACACTTATCTAACTGGCACTGTTCGCCCAAACAGAGGTCTGTCTAAAGAGCTTATAAATCTACCTCTAAATCAAGGACAGTTCTGCTTCGTTAGAAAAGGAGACATGCTGGCTGTGAGGGTTAGAGATAAGCAAGATGTCTTTCTACTTACATTTAAATTTGTAGTAGGATATGTAAAAAAAAGCAAAAGTATAATGTTTCAACAAAGAAGGTTAGGTTACTGCAGAAACCAAGTGCTGTTGAACATCATAATAGAAACATGGGTGCTGTGGATGCTATACTGACCAGAATATTGTACCATATAATGCAGCCAGAAAGTCCTACAGCTTGTTCAAAAAAGTAGGAATACACATTCTGCAGTGTATGACATTGAATGCAAAAGTTCTGTAATCAAATACAAATGCAAGACCAATACGTATGAAAGATTTTATAATTGAGCTATATGATGCTATTTTGAGAAGACATATTTGTAATTATCAAGAAAGGAAAGATTACCGTAATAAGGAGGAAACTAAAAAAAAAAAGAAATCTTATGAAACATCAACTGATCCCAAGAATGAACATCATCTTATCATATCTGTAGAAAGTAAAACTAGAAGGCACTGGGTTTGTTATAATGTTGTTATGGTTCAATTTTGTGTATCGTGTTTCCCAATTTTTAGATGTACTTCGTTCCCAAATACGACGCCTATGGTTTATTTCCTTATTGTAATTTATCAAGTTTCGTTCATAAATTCAAGTTTTAATTCTTGTATGTTGATAGCGTGCATAAAACTTCTTCTTATCACTTCAATACGAGTCGTGATTATTTGTTCTATTCTGAATTTGATCCTCGATGTTTGGTAACGTGCATCTTATTGTGAACTAATTTGTAGTTCCGCCCTTATTATTTTAATTTTGGGGAATTGATGATCCGTTATGTAAGAGCGAATTATTAGTGAAAATTTTATATTTGCTCTGCTCTTTTGAGAATTTTATAGAAGTTAGAGGTAAGGTTATTTATAATTTTTATGCACGTAAACTTCATACAGTTGTTATCTTTGTAGGACACACATTTGAAAACTCGTTGATAACATGGAGTTTTGTTCTTATGATTTAAGCTCGTTTTGTAAAGGAACTGCAAAACGGTAAAGTAAATAGTAAGTGTGCTCACATCTAATTATAACATTTTAGGGTTGCAGTTTGCAGTTTTGTAGTTTTCAGTTTTACAGTCTTGTGGTGTGATACCGTTATGTGTTGAAGATACTGTTAGTATTAAATTCAAGGTGCTTGTTATTTCAGTCTGGTACATTATGTACGTATTTTATTGAAACAAACTCCATGTGTACCTGCAAGATACGATATCCGCGCTCAGGACCTGTTCTGGTAAGATCTTTCCATATTATATTTTGATTGTACGTGCCGCTAATCTGGTATCCATGCTAGCATTGCCACCTGCAGATAATATTATAGAGCCATCTCACATTATAACTGATATTGTAATTTATTTTAATATCAATTTTGTAATAGTTGTGCGTCGGAATTAATTTAACCAACGAATTATTGTACACACTTTTGTTTGATAGATATTTTTATCTGCATAATCGTATGCACAAGCGTTGGTACCACCGCAAGCAGCGTTCGACTGATTTTAAATTTATACAAAGTGAACATAAGGAAAATATACTGCAGCTATTTAATTTCTTATAAGTGTAACTTACATATTGAAAAGTAGCGCTTGAATTTATGCCTAGTTATGTTGTAAAGTTGATATTTATGTTCAACCCTATGAATATTAGAAACCATAAGTTGTCAGTAAACGATTATATGTTACTTGTATTTCCTTGTTGTTGAGTTTTATGTCCGTTAAGCATCTACAGATTGCGTGAGAAATTTCCTAGATTGATTTTGCGGGAGGCGTACAGTTCCGATTTAGGTGGCGCTCTCCAAGACTCTTGTTCCCCGTGTCGACCTTAGGTTATTTGTATCTTGGTGCAAATTCCCACTCCCCCTCACCGACCAGAGTCTAGTTGTGGCAAAATACAGTTACTACTGCGGCTAACGGTGAGTATGTTTTTTTGTGTTAGGAAACCGTGTTAATATATAAAAATAAAAACATGCACACTAAAAAAGTATTTTGGAAATTGTAAAAGAAAACCGGCATTGTGTTCACAAGAATTTGTGGATATTACATTTAGTGATTACACTAGCCTTTTTGGCTTATGTGCCTAATATTTGTGTAAATCTACCTGTTGCATAGCCAATCAAAAACGTATGTTTCAGTGGACATAATTTAAAATGCTCCTATTTTAAAAATACTCTATATTAGCAAAATCACAATATTTAAAGACATACACTTGCAGTCAAATATACAACGTACAGTAATGGTAAATTTAGATATGATTAATAATCCTGAACAGATTCAAATTCTATTCAGTGTCTAAAGGTTTGTTAGAGTAGGAATTTAAAAAAGAACTTTGCGTTTAGTTTAATGATGTTGAATAATTTAGAAAATTTGTTACAGCAAAATGCATTTTTATTTGCACTACTCTTGGTGGAACTTGCTGTGATATCAACCGGAGCTTTTGTATTAAGTGATATTAAAGCACCAATTCAAGCAAAAATGCTTCAGTCTATACCAAAATTTGAAACTCAGGAAAAAGTAAGAAATGCATGGAATAATGTGCAAGAAGATGTAAGTAAAAGTAAAATTTTTTTTATATAAATTTTAATATATTTTAGTTTCGTTGTTGTGGTGTTAATTCACCTAATGATTGGTACCATCCTATCCCTATAGGAGTCAATAATGGATCTACGTTAAATAACAATGTATTATTTAAAAAAATTCCATTTAGTTGTTGTAATTCTTACAACTGCAGCAGTGGTAATCTCTTTCAGCATGGTTGTGTAGTACACGTTGTTGACTATGTATTTTCTTCTATGAAAATTATCACATTTGTTCCTGTAGCAGTTATGCTATTACAGGTGAAATCTTTTTTAGGTCTAAACATAAGTTAATTTGATAAGCATGATATTCCATATTGCCAATCTTGATAAATATTATAAAAAGCTAATGGCTATAGTCCATTTGCTTTAGCTTTAGGATGACGTCACAATTTGATAAAATGCTACATTGCCAATGTTAGTTTAAATTCTAATATATTTCATGAAAGATATACTAATATACCCATTGGCAAGAGAAATTGGTGGCAACACCGTACAGAACTGCCAACTTATATATGTTAAATGATAGAATATTTCAAGCGGAATTCTATGTTATTCATTTGCATACAGTTGTCAACACTTTATTAATACGTTTGACGTCATCCTAAAGTTAAAACGAATGGACTATAGAACCTTGTACATTGAGAAGTATTAACAAAGCAGTATGTGTATGTATTTTTGTTCAAAAGATTTGAACGTTTACCTTCAAGAGCTCCTCCTCTTTATTTTTAGAACCATGCAAACAACAGTAATGACCTTTATATAGATACACATGCATCAAAGCATTAGTAGAATGATCTTGCCAGCATGCATATGTACATATATTGATATGTGCTTTACTTTAAGCTGTTATTGGTAATTGCAGAATGTGTTCGTGTGTATGTACCGACATACATGAGCAGATACTGTACATGCTTGAGCTCACTTAGTTCACGTAGATTTGATTGTACATATGTGCAGCTATACACCCATTAGTTTTGTGTTATTGCAACCATGATGTATTCGTTCCCTTTATACTAATGCATCAGCATGAGTATAAGCACATGAATATGCATATGGGCATGCATGTGCGTTACCATTTATGCATGTAGATAAATGTATGCCTGCTAAAATGTATTTGCTTGTCTCCATATGCATGCTTTCATGTTTGTATTGTTTTTACTGGATACATACATATTCGCTTGTTTTCATTCATTTTCTAATGTGTGTATATCTTCGTGTTTAATTGGAAATCTATCATGCATGTGTAGCTTGAAACTATTAGCTAGTACCTGGATACAGATATGTTAATCTGCATGGGTGTTTGGATGTCTAAGTAGATGTATGTTTTCTAGTGTATGATTACATAGGTAGTGCATAGTGTACCGTTTGTGTAAATTCCAGCTACATTCACGTCAACACTATGCTTAGTGTGCATTTATGGGAATGCCTGCCTGCTTTAGATGCATGAGCTTGTATGTGGTGTGGCAGAGATTTGGAATATTGGAATTACTTAATCGAAGAAAAAAAAGATAATTATGCTTGACGATTTATTTATAATGAATTATTTATATAAATAAAATAAATATAATCGGCATAATACACACTGCCATTACATCAAATTCCTATTCAATTAAAAGTGCAAAACTAACTTTGGCCTCAACATATGATCTATCCTATCATATGAAATACAAAAGCGGAAGTTAATAATTTTAAATCTAAACATTTTGAATAGTGCCTCGGTTAATAAATCTGCTACATTAGAATTATTATGAACATATACAAGTATCATCATTTATAAGTTACATAGTAGCCCGATTTTTCATATCAATATGCGTAGTGCAATCATTTACTATTGTATTTTTTGAAAAACGTGTAGAAGATTGATTATCTCACAAAACAATAATTAAAAGAGAACTTTCGGAATTTACATAACTGCAGTGCGGGTAGAATTGAGAGTTATGTATTCGGATTACATGGCACTGTGACCAATGCATTTTTTATTATTGCACCTCCATCCAATAAAAGTATCACGTACTGTCCAGAGAAGGTTTTTACAATTGATTTCCAGTGCTCCACTCAAAGATACTACATTGGCCATGAAGCGGGTTGTTTGTACCTGGAAAATTTTGAATTTTGCCAAACTCGAGCTTTTCCAAGCGAGGTAGGGATCTTTAACGTGCGTGACAACTCACACACGGGACCTCCATTTTACCTCTTATTCGAACGAGAGCCTATTTTTGTGAAAAGTAATTGCCTGACATTTTTCAAGGGATTCGTGTCTGGAATAGAAGCCAGGACATTCGGCATAGTAGTCATATGCATACCAACTACACCACGTAGCCGTCCACTCAGATAAGGTCACAGAATGACCACACAATCAAATACAAAGGTTCGTAATTCGTCAATTATAAGAATGCACAACGACTATTTGATTACATAATTAGAGGTGTTTCAATATCCCATGAACTGTTGTGCAAAACATCAAATTAAGTTTTTGAGATTAAAATCTATCCTAAAAAACATCGTCAATTCAACTGTCAAGTTATATTTTATTCCTCATTTAATTGGTTGTTTGAGATTCGTTTATTATTTTTTGTTGTCGGTTTTTAATAGAATTATATTGTTATATATGTATTTATATATTATATATATATATATATGTATTATATATATATATATTATATATATATATATATATATATATATATATATATATATATATATATATATATATGGACAGATAGAGTAACAAACGAGGAAGTTTATAGAAGGATAGGTGAGGAACCCTGTATGTGGAAACAATTGAAGGTCAGGAGAGATAGAATGATAGGGCACCAGTTAAGACATGAGGGACTATTTAGTAAAGTCTTAGATTATAGACTACCAAATAAAAATAGAGTAGGAAGGCCTAGACAAAGCTATATTAGTCAAATTATTAGAGATTTAGGTTGTGAAGGGTATGCAGACCTTTTTAGACTAGCTCAGAATAGACAAGAATTTAGAGCTGCGTCAAACTGACTTTAAGTAAGTTCGAAAACAAAACAAAAACAATAAAAATCAGGTAACTAAATGTCACCAGGACATAACTTACAATTAGTTAGCGGTCTGGCATGTTGGTAGCGTTTCGTTGCTTAAGCCTTACCATAACATATAATTTAATAAACGTCACCATGACATAACTCACAATTAGGTAGCGGTCTGGCATGTTGGCAGCGATTCGTTGCTTAAGCCTTATCATAACATATAATTTAACACTTTTCCTTTTTGAAGCAGATAACCAGGTTATATTTCATTTCCTTATAAATGGTAATCATGTAAACATGTTAGAGTTCTTTAACAACGATCAGGTTGATAATATCTATGTAGAGCCAGGTGGATAGGAAAAAGATAGAAGGATATAGGAAGACCTAGACCAAACTATATTAGTCAAATTATTAGAAATTTAGGTTGTGAAGGGTATGTAGAGCTTTTTAGATTAGCACAGAATGGAAAAGAAGTTAGAGCTGCGTCAAACCGACCTTAAGTAAGGTCGAAAACAAAATAATAATAATAATATATATATATATATATATATATATATATATATATATATATATCTGCCGTTACCCAATTTCAACCAATATTTTTTAATATTACTGCAACCAAGCATCATATTTAATGTAAGTAAATTGTGGCATTCAATTCAATTAGATGATAAGTATTGTTTGTTTTTTCTCAAGGTTATTTTTGATTCCTGAAATTTCATTTTTACAATGAATAATCACAAGAAAATAGTCCTCAGCTAAGGCAGAAATTATTTAGATAATGTATAAGTTTATGAGCGAAGGAAAGAATGGAATACCTGTTATTTCTATAATAATTTACAAGAACAAGCAGCAAGTGCAACACGAGCTGGATTAAACAAGTAAAATGATATATTACGGAAGCTAAAAGCAAACTGCAGGGTAGTAAATTTGCATCCCCAAAAAACATATGCATAAGAGATGCCCCAAATTTAATGTGAACCAATTTGGGGAGGAAATTATTGGAACGGCTGTATTTAATTAAGCAGTCATTCATAAACACCCTGAAAAAGCCATATTCGAAAAAATAAAAATGATGACCATGTTAATTCTACTGGAAAATTGTCATCATTTAGACTTCTTATACATAAGTTGGGTTTTCAGTGGAATAAAACGCAAGATAATCGAAAAATATTAATTAAGAAAAACTGATATTCGTAAAGAAATGAGTTGAGTTTTGCAGCAACTACATACATTACATTTAATTTTCCAATACTCCACCCAAAAGTACTAAAATTGGCCAGTAAACAGGTTTTTTTTACCTGGAAATTTTGAATTTTGTCAAACCCTTGTTGTTCCAAGCAAGGTATGGATCTTTAATGTACGTGACAACACACATATGGGACCTCCATTTTACCTCTCATCCCAAAGAGGACATATTTTTGTGAAAAAATGTGGCAACTACAGCAGTACAAGAAAGTAGGAAGAAACATTGTATACTGTGACGAAACACACTTACACAGTCTTCCTTCCTCCTTCAACCTATTACTTTGTTTTCTTCATTTTCCTTTGCAGATTCATTTAATAGGAAGAAAATTTTTATCTCTTTTAATTTTTTTTCCTCTTATGAGCTTTTTTGCTTTGATTTTCTACCTTCATGTGACTTCTTCTTTTAAAAAATTGCATTTATTCCATGTTCACTAATTTATAATTACTATTACCATATCATGCGAAGATGATTTCTCCGATTCCCTAATAGCAAAAAGACATACAATGTACATCCATTTAACATCCGTCCATGTACTTATGGATGTACATTGAACGTACATTAATGTCATATGGACATTGTATGGATGTTCATACAATATTACTTTGGCACAGATTTGTACGTCCAGGGATGGATGTACATTAGATATCCAATGATGGACATCTATGGGATGTAAGGAAAGTATGTTCAGTGGACATCCATAAAACATTCAGAGGATATTTTATAGACATCCACTGAATGTTAGTTTGATACAGATTTCGATGTTCTTCAGCTATTCGGTTGTGATGTTTTGGAAGAAAACCTACTTCATTCTCGATTTTTGGGCAAATAAATACAATCTTTAAATCATCTTGTGTCGACCAATATATAAAGACTATCATCACAAATACAAGGTAGTTTGAATCTTTTACAAATTATATGTTAATATACGATGTCACATTTCTTTAACGCAAAACTATTAAGTACTGGAAATTTAATTTTAAATAGTATAATTAAACTTGGTTGTTTCTTTCTGCTGCAGAATAGCAATAAATTGATTTAAAAGACTTAATTTGCACTTTAAGAACTGCAAAAAGTTAGAAAATGGAGAAAATTTACATACATACTGCGCCCGTTCACTTAGCACATTTTCATTAATAACAGCATTTAAAAAAAGATTCAAAAACCAATTTATTCAATAAAGCAATTAAAACAAATTAAGTTTATCAAAGCAATTATAAAATATTATTTTTCATTTTTGGCCCGTTCTCCATAGCCTATAGCCATTTTTCGATTTCAGTTTCTACTTCCTTCTCAGTAGCCGCCTGGAAAGATTGCATTCCTATTTCTACAATTATTATTATATAATTCACAGTGAGCACAGTTATAATCTAATTTACTTAATAATAACTCTAACAATTTTAACTGCTTAAACACTTTTTCTTCTTTCTTCCTAATCAACTAAATCCTGCACCAAATTTATTTGTGATGAGTTTTTCAAGACATGTATAGATTAAGTCATAAAGGTTTCTTCCACCAAATGATTTGAATTGTTTAACCTAAAAGTCAACTTTAAAAAAACCTAGATTTCAGTATATTAGACATACTGCGCTTTTCATTGTATCTTCGTTGGAAAGATAATTTTCAAAAACATCCAAGGAACCATCAGAATTTATGGGCAGTATATCTCTCATTTCATTTAAAACATTTTCGGTTATACTTTGGCATTATAGTTAATGTTAATATGCCACCATAAAATTAAGAAATGTGACAGTATTTTGAGGTTAGGTTACACTAAGTTGTAATCTGTAATGCTTTTTGTTAAATTACGGCATGCAAAAAATAATAAACTTATACCATTCTACACTAAATCACTTTATAACAGAAACGCACATAAACACAAATTTTATTTGAAGGAATTTTAAAAAATATCATCCATGAATGTATTGTGATTTTGTCAGGCTTCAGCTTAGTTTTTAGTCAGGCGTCTGGCCCACTTTTCATTGCGTTGGGAGTGACAGCGCAAGACAAGCAAGATGAACAAAGACAGTGACACTAGTGTATAAGTTAAACAAGATAGGGTATTTTTCATTAGCGTAGAATTATACGGAAAGAATACAGTGACGTAGAGTAGGCTAATACCTTATTTGTATTAATTCAATAACCGATAAAATAAAAATGAATCATTTATTACGAAATTGTCTGAAAAAGGGTAGGTTAAAGACGTATACATGATTAATGTGGAGCTTTCATAACATTTGATTAAATGACGTTTGCTAGTAATGTAGCGTCTTATGATGTATGTACATAGGATGTTTTTCAAACGTTTTGTGTAAATGTTTGTAAATTGTACAACAATGAACATAGTCCTAATGTCCATTTAATGTCCATGGACACATGTACATAAACTGGCTCTTTAATGGACGTCTATAGGATATTGTGTGCTATTAGGGTTGAGTATGCGATGTAAAAGCAGCAACTGTTGCCTTTTCAGCTTTTTTTCTTTTATTAGATTCCCAAAGGCAGTGTGACTTCCGTTTATGTTTTTAGGTATGTTAGACACATTTGTCTATAGAAATTCAAAGCAAAAAATTAATAGAATACACAGTTGTCAGCAACTTTTTACCGTATTTTCTTTAGTGGTTCACACTTGCTATATCCTTCGCTTCTGTTTGATGTTTGCTTTCTTTTCTCCTTCACGTTTCATTTTCATAGTCACTGCTACTACCTAAAGAAACATCTGACGGCTGTGCATAATTTTTATCTGCATCGCTATCATCAACTTGACTCTCAACATCACTATCATAATTTGATGCACCGTCTGCATTATTTAAAAAGCATGTGAAGGTTTTATTTTCTATATTTTTAGACTTAGAGCATTCACCCATCATCTTAAATGTAGAGCAAAATATCCATTAGGTTTGTATTGCATCCATAGTGCAAATTTTTACCTGTTTACTAGCCTTAGGTTTATTTAGTAAAATAAGCCTTGTGCATTTGCTTGTATTGGAACACATCGCGAATTTAGTAAAGCGAATAACCTAATACCGAATACAACACTTTCACAACAGACTAGAAGGACAGTTTAACTTGATGAACAAATTACGCCGCTGCAACTGCAATTGTGAGTATGTTGGCTTGGATAGAGAAGGGGTTTTATAGTGGGGAAAAATTGCCACACATTTACCTATGCAAGAACACGGTATATGCACTTTTCTATATAAAAATCCAGTATCTAATATCCAAATACTGTGTTCTTGTGCGGTAAGTTTAGGATACTGGGTTCTAGCTTGGAAACACCATCATGCTCTGTGCACTTGCTGTGTTTTATGCATTTGAAAGTACCATTAAATATAGATTTTTTTCACACTCCCATGCTTACCATATGGGAAACAACACAGTATGTCGAAATTCATGTTAAAGTCGATTTCTTTAATATTGGCACTTACTGTGTTTTTGATTGGGGCAACCAGGTTGACTGAGAAACAAATTGTTTACGATATGAGTGAAACATAAAGTGAACTGTACCCAAAAATACAGACGAGCAAACTTTAATTGTAAAACATATGTAGTTGATGCACTTTTAGAACAATTTGGCCTTGTTAACACTTTGTCTACTACCTTATCATCCAATGCTAAACAAAATTGAAAACTATGGACATCAGTCAAAAGCTATGTTGCAGCACACGATATAACTTTCAAGTGGGATAATTTAAGACAATAGTGAACAAGTTTAGTGTCATTGGTGTTAAAGAATGGGAAAACATTTGTTCCCATGTTCAAAGGATTGAAGAGGAGTATCTGAACAGAGAATATGTAATTAACGAGGAACTTTCATTTTTTTTAAGTAATGCGCAATATAATTTTTTCCTTTTAATAAATAATATTGAATATTAGTAAATAAATCAGTTAGGATATATGATTGGGAGAGCAGATACACAAAAAGCTGTTAGTAGAATATGGTGCTAATACTGCAGAATGAGAATAGTATGGAACTGGTAAACTTGTCTAAGGAATGGGTTGTTTATTTCAAATACAAGAGTAACATGTTAAGCAGTATCTGGAACGGATCATTTTTTGCTTTGTTTGATAGGTGTATTGTAAATGTTGATTGTGCTTAGAATAAACTGAAAGGTTCTATAACAAAATGTGTGAGAAAAGTATGCGATATAGTAGTTGTAAGATAAGTAAAGGCAGAAGTCTGTTGGCATAATAAAGAAAGACAATCATTAAAATCAAAGAAACAATCTGAAATTTCATGGTAAGTTAAATACACTGTCTTCTTTCTCCTATGCACTGTTTCCTATCTTGAGCTAACTTGTTTCAGTGTCCTGTAACTATTTTTACCTACGACTTTCCTAACCCAGTCTATATAATAGTCTCTTTCTCTACAAAACCTTATTTCTGCCGGGCTCTTGTTACTGTCATAATCTATTCATCTAATTAGGAAGTTCTCGATATTTTTACTTACCTTCCTCCATATTGCAATCATGATCTGATGCGGGCATGTAAACTTAACTGCCATTGTGCCTTTTCGTTTTGTACTCAAACTGACTGTTATTATTCTACTAGAAGCTTGTTTACTTTCACTTTTTTTTGCTCTTTTAATGTGTAATTAAACCTACCCTTGTATGTCTACTACCTGTCCCTAAGTCGATAATCCTCCCGAGCAAAAGTCTCCTTTTTGGCAGCTACCTGTTTTCGCTAAATGCTATAAAATTTAGTTATATCCTAGCCATTTCTACTTTCAAATTCTCTACATTGCATATCCTTGAAAGATTCTGTTCCATGTTCCGATTTTTGGTTTACCTCTTTTTTTTTCTCCTCTTGTGAAACTGCCACTTTTGTTAATATTTTGTATTGATGTCTTCAAATTCATAATTGGTATTGCCATGCATATCTAACTCTTTAGTTAATCGACAACTCCTTTTAGGAAGGATGTTAACTCCTTTTATGTGCAGACTAGGCTGGAGCTTCATTTTGATAATGAGGCGTAGAGACCGTGTTATGGGTTCACCCACAGCTCTTCAGGGAATAATTGTGCCACTACGTCCAACAAAGCATCTAGAAGTAAAACACCATAGGGAGGGATGTGGAAACTGTTGATTTTATCCTTGAAATAAACTACTGAATTTATAAACTTCTTTATTTTAATTTAATATAGTATCCACACTTGTATTAACCATTAACCTATCTGACATATCTAATAGAGATTAGCTTAACCTCTTAACCTATAACAAATATACACATATTAATATTTGACTCTTTGTCCAACTAGATTTTATTGCTACCAAATTACATTTTTAACCCACCCACCCCCCTCTCTCTAAAATCCGTAAGTTGTAACTTATGCCTTACTTTCACAAGAGAACCATATTGTAATTAATCCCTTTGTAAGAATGTCTGCCTATTGTAAAGTTGTTTCAATATAATTTATTTCAATGTGGCCCCTTAATTAATTGTCTTTAATAAAGGGAAATTTAAATCTAAGTGCTTAACCCTTCTATTGTTACTTGGATTTTTTAACTATAGCTATACAAGCTTGATTGTCTTCCAAAAACTTTAACCATAAGTCTTTGCTTATAATACTGCATAAGCCTATTAGTTCCACCTCGGTTGTCGACAATGCTACAAAATTTTGTTTCCTTGTCAACCGAACTGTATTATCAAAAATTTAATATAATAATCCAGTGGTTGATTTTCGATCCAAGAAATCACTATGCCAATCAACATCAACATATACTAATTCTAAATGATTCCTTTTAAACAAATACACATTTCTTTAGTTCCTCTATCTAAATACCTACTAACAACATTTACGGCAAAGCAAATGTTTGGTCTTGTAGCTTGAACAAGTTACAACATCCTACTAGCTGTCTAAATGGTTTGTTAGTTAAATTCCCTCTCTTTAAAGTACTAAATTTTAGTTTTGGATTAATCGGTATGTTACTATGTTGACTCTCCTTCATTCCAAATTTTTTTAATATTTTGTCTATACAGTGTGTCCAAATTTCGAGTCTCTACATTGTGATTTCAGTTATTATAAGAGATAGAAATTGGGTTAAATGGGGAAAGATTTGGAGGAATCCAGGCCAGTTTTGTATCCGTTTACAAAATTGGTGTAAGTTGTCTGGTTTTGGAGATATTCAAGAAAACTAAAATGGCGGATTTTGTTTTTTGATAATAAAACATGAATCATAAGTCGCACCATCACAAGACTTGCACATTATTAAGACACTTTTCTAAAAGGAGTATTTTAGCATAAACAGAATCATTCGACTGTCTTTTGTTTTCGAGGAAACGCCCACAACTTTTGTTTTTCTTATGGCCGCCATTTTGAATATTAAGTGAATATTATGCGCCTTAAAATTACCTTTTCAAAAATATGCCACATGTCTATTAAAAATGCAAAACTATCCTAAATTTTAAAAATAACTAAATTTGTATGTTCTTTAACGTTTGGTAATCCCAACAGGGCAAAAATTTGATTTCTACTTTATGAAAAGTACAATACACATTTTATAATGTACACAAACAGCATTTGTCAGAAATTATTAATTATGGTGGTACTAGAGTTAAAATGATATCGTTTTATAATAGTAGGCGGTGGTATGTGACAAAACCAAACAATTGAATTACAGTTATATGTCAAACAAATTCTAAAATTTAGATAAACTTGTGTGTGTTGTAAGTTTTGGTGCCGGTGGTGCTGCATTTTAATTTAAAAATGGCACATGTCTACAAGTTTTCGAATGAGGAAAAGTTTGATATGCTAAATACTTATTTACAATCGTTTGAACGCTGATACGGCATCCGCCAGATATTTGGAATTGTATCCAGAAAGACGACAACCGCATAAAACATACTTCAGAAAAATTGTAATGAATTTACTGAATTATGGTGCTTTTGAACAGACTAGGGAACAATACGACTTAAACAATAGGGAACGTGTTCTAAGCATTACTGAGGCGGTAACACGAAATCCATCCACATCCGAAAGATCTGTAAGCCGTGAACTTAATATTCCAAAATCAACTGTTCATAATATTTTAAAAAAGGAAAAGTTTCATTCTTATAAACCTACTATTGTCCAAGGCCTCAAAAGAGAAGATTTCGCCAGACGAATGCGTTTTTGTAATTAGTACATCCAAAAATGCGAGGAAGAACCGCACTTTCCAGAATTGATAATATGGACAGACGAAACGCGGTTTACCAATTGCGGGGTGTTCAATAAACATAACACGCATCACTGGAGCACTGAAAATCATCATCTGACGGCGCAATGCAAATTTCAAACGAGATATGGATTTAACGTTTGGTGTGGTATCTTAGGTAGTTAATTATGATATAAATATTTTAGTAAATTAACCAATGTAATTAATACTTTTATAGGTAATAATTTGATTGGACCCTTTTATTTTGTCAATAACCTCAATGGCGCCAGATATACGGAATTGTTAAGAGACCAAATAATTCTGGCTATTAGAGGACTTGTACCAAATGATGATAATTTTCGAAAACTATGGTTTCAGCAAGATGGTTGTCCAGCTCACAATTCTCGAGAAGTTAGCGCCTTTTAGCTGAACATTTTGGCCAAAATATTATATGCAATAGTGGACCAATTATGTGGCCGGCAAGATCACCAGATCTTACACCACTTGATTTTTATTTATGGGGTTTTGCTAAAATGAGGTATATGAGTTTGAACCGCCTCATAATATAAACGAACTGCAGGAAAGAGTCCGTGACATTCTTAACTCTATAAATAGGCGCACGTTAAGCAGAGTTGCACGGAAAGTTTTAATTAATTGTCGAATGTGCCGTGATGCAAACGGACAGCATTTTCAGCATCTACGGAAGGAATTTAGATGATAGTTTGCTGTTTCGGTCACATTTAATTTTGTTCCCTAAATTAGATAAGATAGGCTACAGTTTTATGTTTAAGTTAATTTTAAGATTTATATCCAATACTTTACGAGTTCTACTTAACAAAATGTATGTGGTACTACTACTACTACTACTGTTTGGAAAGTAGAAATCAAATTTTGCCCTGTTGGGATTACCAAACGTTAAAGAACATACAAATTTAGTTATTTTTAAAATTTAGGATAGTTTTGCATTTTTTATAGACATGTGGCATATCTTTGAAAAGGTAATTTTAAGGCATAATATTCACTTAATATTCAAAATGGCGGCCATAAGAAAACAAAAGTTGTGGGCGTTTCCTCGAAAACAACAGACAGTCGAATGATTCTGTTCATGCTAAAATACTCCTTTTAGAAAAGTGTCTTAATAATGTGCAAGTCTTGTGATGGTGCGACTTATGATTCATGTTTTATTATCAAAAAACAAAATCCGCCATTTTTAGTTTTCTTCGAATATCTCCAAAACCAGACAACTTACACCAATTTTGTAAACGGATACAAAACTGGCCTGGATTCCTCCAAATCTTTCCCCATTTAACCTAATTTCTATCTATTATAATAACTGAAATCACAATGTAGAGACTCGAAATTTGGACACACTGTATATTTAGATTGACTTAATCTTAATATACCTAAGTTTCTGTTATAATCTATCTCTTTGCCGAGAAAATGTTTCAATTCCCCTTTATCTCTAATTTCAAATTTATCCGTTAACACTTTTATAATATCATTAATTTTCTGTAAATTTAATCCAGCGAGTAATATGTTATTGACATATAGGAGTAAATAAATTTTACTACTTTCATCCTTCAAAGTGTATAAACAAATCTTTCGTTGACCAAGAAAACCCCATATTGACTGGATATATGTTTATTTCTGTATTCCAGCATTTGGACAATTATTTTAATCCATATGATGATTTTACTAATTTCAACACAGCGTACTTAAATTCTTATTAAAGATGATGGCATCCTCTGTGGTAAAAAGTTCCGGAGTTAAAATAGTTTCCCATTCGGAACTCGACTACTTCGTAGGAAGTTATCAGAAAATTTAGAAAAAGAGTCTGGAACATTTTGCGAGTCGGAACGTCGAATGTCAGAAATATGAGGCAAAGTAGGTAAGCTAGAGAACTTAAAAGTTAAAGTGCATGGGATAGCACTAGCAATCGGATTCAGCGAAGTTTGGTGGCCCGAGGTAGGGGATTTTTGCAGTGGAGACTTCAGGGTAATGCATACAGGAGCAGAGAGAACGAAAGAGTACTTGTGCTTAGATTAGAATCTAAACCGGTAAATACAGTAATAATAGAAGTATATATGCCCACCTCCAGCTACAGTGACATAGAGGTAGAAGCAATCTACGAAGATATCGAAGACACTAAGATACGTAAAAAGACATGTAAATTTAATAATTACAGGGGATTTTAATGGAGGAGTAGGTGAGGATAGGTAAGGAGCGGTAGTAGAATTATTGGGTTTATGCACGGGAAACGACAGGGGAAATAGGCTGGTAGAATTTTGCGACAAGAACAATTTAATCTTCACAAACACATTATTTCAACATCATGTTAGAAGATGATACACATAGAAGATGCCAGGAGATATAGGAAGATATCGAATAGATTACATTCTTGTTAGACAACGGTTTAGAAATCAAGTAAAAGACTAGAAGCTTCCCAGAAGCTGATATAGACACTGACCACAACATCGTAATTATGAAGGCCGCACTTAAATTTAAAATTTTTGGAAAAATGTAACAGAAAAAGGCACTTTTATTTTCAGAAACTACAAGATAAAGATATCCACGAAAGATTTGAAAAAACTCAAATGAATTGCTGAAAAATATGGGATAAATTTCTGATACTAAGGAAGTAGAAACAGAATGGAATAACATTAAATCCAGCTTAGATATGACAGCCAGAGATATTCTGAGGTGTATTTAAAAAGAAAATAAGAAACAAGGATATCCTGACTTTAATAGAAGAAAGACGAAAATACAAAAAAGATCAGACAAAACAGGAAAACAGATACAAAGCCATAAAATAGGAAATTATTTGCAAATGCTGGAAAGCTAAAGAACAATGGATTGATGAAAAGTGCAAAGAGGTACAAACTATGACGGAAATAGGAAAGACAGACGAAGCGTACAAACTAATTATAATTAATTTTAGGAATATAAAACCATATAGCAAAAATATGAGGGATGCAAGAGGAAATATCGTTATAGAAAATGTAGAGAAAGTGATTAGATGGCAAGAGTATATAGGGAATTTATATGAGGGAGAGGAACTAACGGCATTAGAACAGGAATCACATTGAAAAAGATGACTTGGGATATCCTATACTTAGAGATGAATTTGAATTAGCATTAAAGGGTTTGCAAAATGGTAAGGCGCAGGGTACAGATAAGCTGCAAGCAGAAACTCTAAAAGCCGCTAGACAAGCAGTAATAGAACGTCTCTTCCAACTTGTAATCTATATGTATGACAGACGAGATACCCAAATATTTAAAACGTAACATCGTAGACACTACATCAAAAAAGAGAGGCACTGAGAAATGTGAAAATTTTCGAACAAATAATTTGACAGCACGCGTGTCAAGAATATTAAGTAGAATTGTACGAAGACGAATGGAAAAATGAGCTGAAGAAATATTAGAAGATCAATTTGGGTTTAGGCAAAACACGGGAACACTGAAAGCTATTTTAGCTCTGAGGGTGATAATGGAGAAAACAATAGAAATGGGGGAAAGCGTGTATATAGGGTTGTAGATCTGGAAAAAAAGCATTCGACAATGTAAAATGAAAAAAAATGTTCAAAATAATCAAAAAGATTGAAATGAGTTTTAGGGATGGACGAATAGTACATTGCTTACACAAAGAGCAAACAGTGAATACTGTCAAATGCAGGAAGACATTTGGAACTATTATGCAGGGACAAAAGATTGATATGCTTAAATTAGAAGATGATATAAGTATTAACATCTAGCAAGAGAGAGTTAGACGCTGCTCCTAATGAAATGGAAACAGTTATAATAGAGAGGTATGGTATGAAAATTAACAATAATAAAACTAAAGCACTAGTATGCAAAGGAGGGGGGAAAATAAATCAATAGCAAGAATACACATAGATAACGCGGTTAAGGATTTCTGCTAACCCAGGAAGCCTAATGATGCAAGATGGGAGAAGTGCAAAAGATATAAAACGAAGATTGACACAAGATCGTGCTACGTTTAACAAGAATAAACAACTACTGTGTTCAAAGACAACAAACATGAAAACAAGGTAAAGATTGCTTAAAGCATATGTGTGGAGTTCTGCACTGTACGGCTCTGAAGCCTGGACAGTAGGAGAAGCGGACAAGAAAATGTCAAAGTCTTTGAAATGTGGTGCTATAGGCGTATGATGAAGATATCATGGACAGACAAAGTTAGAACAAAGGGGTGCTAGAAATGATGGGGGAAGAAAGAAATATGTGGAAAACTAAAATATAGGAGAGATGGATGATAGGCCACATATTAAGGCATGAGGAAATAGTGAGGAATATATTAGAAGCAGAGGTAGGAAAGGATAAGTAGATGTAGACCTAGGTTAGACTACTGCACGCATACAGATAGTGAAAGATGTAGGCTGTGGGACTTTTAGGGAAATGTTTAGGCTAGCTCGGAATAGAAATCATTGGAAGTACGCATCCATCCATCCTGTACTTAAACATGATTATTATAAGCAACTACAGGTATTCGTTGTGCAATGTTCTCGAATAATGTTAATTGTGCAAAAGAATTTACTTGAGAAAACTATTAGTTCGGCAAATGTCTTAAGTGTTGGGGATCTTGGCAGCCACAGGCTGCTTAACTCTCTTCACATATGTTACGTGTGATTCTTTTTCCAATGTTCCACCCGAAGGTACTACATTGGCCAGGAAGCGATTTTTTTTACCTGGACAATTTGTAATTTTGCCAAACCCTTGCTGTTCCAAACAAGGTAGGGATCTTTAACGTGCGTGACAACACTCGCACATGGGACCTCCATTTTACCACTCATCCAAACGAGGGCATATTTTTGTGAAAAATGCTTGCCTAACGTTTTTCAAGCGGACCGTGTCGGGATTCGAACCCGGGACCTTGGACGTACCCCTTCACATACCTTACATGTGGTTTTATTTCCAATGCTCCACCCGAAGGTACTACATTGGCCAGAATGCGAGTTTTTTTACCTGGAAAATGTGGAATTTTGTCGAACCTTTGCTGTTTCAAGCAAGGTAGGGATCTTTAACGTGCGTGACAACACTCGCACATGGAATCTCCATTTTACCTCTCATCTAAACGAGGGCGTATTTTTGTGAAAAATGCTCGCCTAACATTTTTCAAGCGGACCGTGTCGGGATTTGAACCCCGGGACTTTGGGTGTAGTAGACACACACATGCCATGGAGCCCCTCCCCCCCTCACATAACACTGAATATCGGGGAAATAGGCTATATAATTGTAAAACAATAGAAGGGGACCGAACTGCATCTAACAAGAACAGTGGCTGTGTTCAAAGACAACAAACAAAGAAAATTGTTGAAAGCATATGTGTGGAGCACAGCACAGTATGTCTATGAAATAGGGGCAGTAGGAAAAACAGACAGAAAGAGATAGAAGCCTTCTCGAATGTTGTGCTTCAGATGTATGAGGATGGTAACATGGACGTTAATAACAAATAGGTTTACATCTAGTTGGGTTAACGGGTGTATTGATGCCTCGAGCCTTAATTTGTTTTTCATAAATTATTTAACGAATTCAGCAACAGAAAAAATCACTCACCCTTATTAGCGAGTTTTGGTTAATCATCCTGATAAGACTACTCTGCCGTGTTCAGAATTTTGCTAGGCGGAGCCATAAAAGACTATTGACATCAATTGTACATTTTCGTCTAATAAATCATACTGCTTCAGGCCAATATCTCAGGGAAAAGCTGTATAAGGATTCCCTCAATTTATTTTTGTGCTAAAAACCCAGATTAAAGTACTGTCTTAATTCTTAAACTAAATTTTACCATCAACAATTCCAATACGAGCATATCAGAGAACGGACTAGGAGTGCCAAAACTATGAAAGCAGGTCATAAAAATGTGATTGGTCCCAAGAAATTCTATCTACATAGAATTATGTAAAAGAAGACATTTAAACAAAACTAGAACGAACCTCCATTGGTGTTTGTAAAATAACCCGGAAAAACCTTGAAATATTTGAAAATTATAAAGTATTTACTTACAATATCTAATGTTAAAGGCTATTTTAAAGAATTACCTTGTAGTTTCAACGACTTTCAGAAGATTTTAAACTACTGCAATGCACCTGAAGCATATAGTTTATTAAAATAAAATATGGAACTTAACAATGCAATAGAATTAAAAGGAAATAACTGATTAGTTATTGTTTCTCATTTGGAACTAAAAATTTGCTATGCATATGAAACTTATTTAGGATTGAAAATAAATAATTTGGCGAATTTTTTGTTTTTTCTTTTATGAAAAATTGTTTCCTTGTCCCCACTCATAACAAAATTGTGATCCCTGTTTTCAATTGCCTATTTATACGAAATGCACAGGGAAAGTGTTTACTGTTACATCGAAAAGTGCCGCAAGCAAATAATTTGTAGAATAACAATTTTCTCAATAGAGGAAAACTAAGGAAAAAAATTGTTAAAGCAAACTCGATAATTGCCTCATGTAAACAACTGGTCTTTCACCTAATCGTCCAGCTATGTTATTGTTGTTTGATTTTTCTTCATACATATTAAAATTACAAACATATACTGTTGAAACCCAAGCTACCACTCAAATTTTGAAGCCCCTTTCAGATGATTTTAGGGGCAAGTATTGTATTAGGGTGCTTCTCCCTTTAAAACTCACCACATAAATTTCGACTTGTCTGGAATGCTTACAACATTTTTTTCTTGTAGGTAGTTGTCATGGCATGAATTTTATAGTTTATTGAATGCAGGACCATTTCTATCAGTGGGTATATTTTCATTATTATTTACATGGAAAAATCTCAGAACATTTAGGAATCTTTTCAGTGTAAAAATTTCTGCAATTGGAGATACAAAAAAATTCGAATCAGTTGACCAGTACTGTCGTAAGTTGGGGAGTCTGTGAAATCCTATAATAATTAAGACTCCTATAAATGCCTTCAACTCATTCAATGTAAGAACGAGAGTCATGCCGATCTGCTGAGCGCAGAGATTTGATTGGTTTATAATTTCAAGAACCAATTGGTCAGTAAAATAGTTCAGCGAAATTTTTGATGGTGATTCCAAGTTTACAGTTACTGCAGTTCTAATGGACTTTGAAAAGGTTGGAGATAAAAAAAAAATGCTGAGGAACTGTTGCAATTTGATTCCATTTGTAACCATCAGATGCAGTTACGTCTTCTTCATCATAGAAATTGTCACTGTCGGATATAAAAATGCGTTCCTTTAGAAAATTACTTCATCTCTTTGGAAGTATGAAATCTGAGTCTTCCATGGAATCATTCGAATCAAACTTGAAAGGTTGTTGAGTTGCATTTGACATAGATGATCGCGTTTTCTGTATTTCTTATATTTATCTTTGATAGTAGTAGCCCATCTTCAGGGTCGCTATCCTCATTAAAGTTGGAATTACACGCTTATTCATAGGCAATTCTATCAATAAAATTACGCAGTTTATTTTTAGATCGCTTGTAGCATTGGAAAAATACTTTTATTTGCCATACTGTGAATAAAATGTATGAACATGTTGCAATTATAGGTTGAAATGACATTCACAGAAATCTTACAACAACATCTTAGCACTAACATATTTCAGCAAAACGGTAAATAGAAATGGGTAGCTATATATTAATGATCACAATTAATTTTTCATAAAACTCGAAAATGTTTACTTGTACACAAAACAAGTAACTTAAACTTACTTGATCATAAACCTGCACAGTGCGCTAACATAACTGTGGTCGAAGTTTCAACCATGTGCCTTATAAAAGAGTGGAGATAGTATGTAGTCGAATCAAGGATGAGAGTGCATTCAGTCCACACTTAGTAACCATATGGCTCACTTTCACATTCAAAAGTAAACTACAATTGTCGTAATGCAGGTGGTTGATATTTCGATCACAGTCGTATAAAGGGTTAAGATCTTTTATTAAATATAATATTAACTTAGTATTTCTTGTTATTTTTTTGCCTTATACGTTTTATTTTAGCAATAGAGACATATTCAAGCATCATGTGTTAGCATGTGATGTGATCCTTCACAATAGTTTTAACTGTCAGTGCCGATCACACACTGGCACGTAACGAAAAAAACATGACAAAAACTTGTCATAACAATAGGCAATGTTATTACCAACGTATAATGGTCATGTGTTTAACATATTTACTGCTGTTTATCAAAAAAATAACATCTGCAGCAGCCAATATTTCAGAACCTAGCGTGGCGGCGAAGGTGTTGAATAAGAAAAGATATTAGTATTGATCGTAACAAGAATAAATTTAAATTTTGAGGGTAACATTTTAATGGAGATTAATTGAAAATCAAAAATTGTATGATTTATTATGCAGACCTTATTGTGGTAATTGATCGATTATACAATAAGTTACGGGGTATAAGAAAGAGGTACCTTGAGAGATTTATCATTGATATAATGGTATTGTAAAATAATTATTAACTGTGTGGTGGTAGACTTTAATTTTGTTTTCTTTATTTGATTATGTAAATAGCAAACGTAATGTTGTAAAGCAGAACTATTTTTTTACATTGTATACAACTTTGAAAATGTTTGGGAAATGTTGATTCGAGGTTTGACAATTGTTCATAATTGTGTAAATAAATCACAATGTGTGCACTCACACTGCCTGGATAGTTTTATGTTCTTAGTTTTGTGGATGATAAAGGAGTGATTCTGTGATAGGGTTTTAGGTTTTTCATACATGGTGCAGATAGTTAAATCTGGCATGCTGAATGAGGTGTGTAACCAGAGTGCAGTTGTGATTTTTGAAATATCGATTATGTTGGGATGTAGACACTGCCAATTATGAAGATTAAAATCTACCAAATATAACGATATGGGAAAAGAATAATAACCCTGCAGACTTTCATTAATTTTCCTTCACTTAATAGCATATTATTAATACACAGCTTAACTTGAAATCATATTACAGTTATCTATAAGTAAATGTAGGGTTTAATTCCAAGCTTTGGACTCGGGTTGAGGCTAACGAACATATTGGAGACATTTTATACATTTAACGTATTACAAATTCTAGCGTTATTTGGAATTACTGGTTTTGCAAGTACATATAGTTTATTTGCATGGTAATGTTTGGGGACTCCCATAGCAAAAGAAATAGGCAAACTTGAAAAATGCATTATAAATGAATTGTACAATATTACTTAATAATCCCATGGTTCTACGTTAATAGCTTGTTATAGTTCTATTGTAATTTATAGTTGTCAATATTAATTGTAACTAGTTAAGCCGGTATTGAAGCAAATGGAACTTCATGCTTTCAAATCTTGAATTTAGTTTTATGCAATTTTTAATGTTGAAATTTTTTAGGGTATCCTTATTGTTTTATCTTGTATTCTACTAAAATACATTCGACGCAATAAACGTTCATTAAAAGAAGAAAAGGAATATAGAATCAGAGGCAATCACCCGGTATCATTCTTCATATCTTCTACTTCTCTTTTGGATAGATCTAGAATGTAATTGAAAATGTTCACTAAATTGTAACATTTGACTTATTTTTGCTCCTATAAGTTTGAGTATTGAGATGGTAAGAAGCATGCATTTTTGTACACGGTCGAATAGATAAGGCTTTTGGTGTGGAAGCAAGAAGTAACTAATGCTGTCACTAGAAGTGTCACCTATTTGTAACTTCGACCTGCAGTATTAATATTTTTTAGATCTTATATAATTTTATATTTGTTACATAAAATGCAACCTGCATATTGCATTATCGTATAGCATTAAAAACACAGTGATTACTAAAAACTATGTACTCTTTAATTCCATTTCGTAATTTTTTCTATGGGTAATTTACTGTAAATGTGGAAAAATATAAAAATAGTTCATAAAGATGTTCTTTATTTTTTGTTTTTCGTGTATGTTGGTAAGAAATTTGTATAAAGTATTTATCACTGCAATGTCAACCTACTTTTTGGAACACTACTACTGGCGATTGTCTTGGTGACATACGTGTATAGCTTAGGCTATTTTCATAGTTGCTATATATGTAATGAGGTTTAAAAGGCCAAATATTATTTATTGGAAAAATTATATAATTGCATATACAAGGTGTCTATAAACAAAATGTATATTTAAAAAAAAGAAAGTATGCCAATAAGTAAATACATATTGCTGTGATTCTCTTGTCTATTTTGAATTGCCCACGTTCTGTGCCAAGAATTGCTGTGATTCTATTGTCAGTTGAATCTCTTTTGATAATCGCCTCTTGACTCTTTCCTTCCGCCTCGGCTGCTCACCCAGTTAAAACTTTCATCCTCATTCATAAAAAAAAACACATTCCTACCACAAACATCGTTAACTCTATTTACATCAATATTCACAATACATTAAAATTTCAAAATTAAATTTCAGCATAAATTTCAGCATCATAAAATTTCAAGTTCAAATTTATCATCATTTTAATTTGCATCCAGAATTAGAGTCCTTGTAGGATGCATACTAATTAAGTAAACAATATTTGCAGACCTGAGTCTGAATAAAAGGGAGCATCTCCCACCCCTTTACGTTAATTTAACAGGTTAGTCTAATTGAGCTCAAAGACAGGCCCAAATTTTCATCATAATCAAAAACATAAACCTGATAAATACTCCTTTCTACTTATACAAGAAAATTTTACCTTAAAATTCAAAAATTGTTGTTTATACAAGTTTACTACTGTTCATCTTTATCAAACAACTTATAAAGATATTCAACACACACCAAAACATCTAAGATCGAACAACAATGCATAAGTTACCTGAAGGTTAATGCACTCGTGGCTCCAATATACATCGTCCTTGCTAATCCCACCATTCCAGCTGGGTTATGTTTACGTCCTCGGATTTCTGGCCGCCTTTAAAATTTTTCTACACCACCATTCGTCTAAAAGGTTTCAAGGCTTCTCCGGAACTCATCTATGTATATCTAAATCTTGTTTTGTGGATCCAATCACGTTTACGAATAACACTTGATTACTAACACTCCCGAAAAATAGCAATGAAATTCATAATACTTTCACGCTATACCAAAACTGCATACTTCTATTTATTTATTTATCGTTACTAATTTGGATAATCGGTACAGTAATACCCGCAAATATAACTAGACTTTATTACCTTTTTCTATCTTCTCTAAGTGCACTAATGCATAATAACTTTTATCGTAGCACGTAATCACCATCTATTCTGCTTGAAGTATCGAATAAAATCAAAAATAAAGAGAGACTGCTTGAAGTATCGAATATAATCAAAAATAAAAGAGAGCTAAGCTCCTATCAGCACGGGTTTATATAATGGCTCGCTTGCAAGTCGAATTTGTCCCGCGACGGACGATTTTAAGAAATTCGCATTCTATTTTCCCTTCCGATGGCTCGGTACAATGATTCTTCTGAAATTTGCACTCGTCCGAGTTGAAATCTAAGAAATTTCCAAACGCCTCGCATCATGTCCGCGAACAACTAATTAATTTTACATAGAAATTGTTATGCTTCCACCTCTCATGTTTGCATCTTATTTCAACCTTAATCGCCAATCTAGTCTGTTCGTTCTATCTACAACCTGTGCTCTTGTTTTACATATTTCCCCTCATTTAACTACCAATGCATTCCCTCTCGTTTGTCTTTATACCACAAACTTGCTTTCTTACTTGCACTCATATAGCTTGGAGCTTATCGACTATCGTATACATCGTTATTTTTGCAGGTGTTCTTAGTTCTAATACGCTGAAGGCTTTTACGTGACTTCCCCACGTCTTTATAATTTCTTGATAGCTTTAGTACTTGGAAAGATTAAATTAAATACAAGTTGAACATTTTAACTCGGCTTCTTTTTATAGAAAGCGTCTAGTGAATAATCTACACCCCTTATTTTTAACAAAACGAATAAATTTTTATGCTCCATGGTTTTAATAATGCGTATTATCTAATGAAATTCTACATTACTTCCCTCTACATGTTGATTATGATTATATACAAACCCTACATTCTAATTGAATGATTTAAATCTACACAGTAGGCCTTTAATTAAGCGTTCTATTTTTCACTGCTCTGATATACACGGTGTTTAACATTATCTAAACAATATGAACCCTATGTTTAGAAGTAAATGACGAATTTATCCAATATACCTTTAAATGAAGCGTATTATTACCCAAAGCGTCCTTATACACGGTGATTAAAATTATTTGATGTCGTTAATTAATTTTCTACCACCCTGTTCTAAATTAGAGTAATATGTATGTATGTATGTAATATTTTTGTTTTTTTACAATTTAGTGCTCAATTTACTGCACTACACGCATCTACTCAACCGATCTTGTTACAAGTCCTTGCAAATATACCCTGAGTTCTTTTATATACACGCTGTATATTCAATATTTCATTTCCTATTTATTCTTGATATTTTGTTGGAAATACATTACTACGCAACTCTATCTGGTAAATTTGAAGAATTTTCTGTGTAGTCATAAAATAGTTTCAAAGTATGTCTATCTGTTCAGATGATTAGATTGATAGAACAGTATACTGGATCTACTTTATGACCAGAAATTTTTAAAACGATTTTAATTTTCCCACCAAAATATAAAAAATTCCTGGTATTCTTTTATACCAAAACACACTGAGCACTGTGTTGTTACCTACTGACAGTGTGTAGAACCTCCACACTTTCAACGGGATATATGGACCTTTAATAATCTGGAGTTTATGTTTTAGCACCTTTGTTTTCTAAAAGTAAGGTTTGGCTAAAGGAAACAGATTAATTTAATTCATGGTAAGTTTATAGAATTTTTGTTACCTCTGTTTACAATATTTTTGTTTTGATATTATTTTTAATCGCAATGCTAAATTTGCCTTTGATTCTAAAAACAGCACTTTTAGGTGCTACTTTGTAACAAAATTGTTGTCACAAAGTTACCTCCAACTATAATGTTACAGTAGTAGATATTAATTTATAAGCTATTACTCCATATAACCTGTTTTTGATGCGCCCAAAATGTCGAAAAAGTACAAACGAAAATTAGGTCAAGGAATTTCAAGAATTATACCGAAGCAACATTAGAACTGCCTTCTGGAAATTAAAACAAACAAAAATGTCCATAAGTAAAGTGTGTGAAAAATTTGGGATACCTTGGAACACCTTATGAACAATATTGAAAAAATTTAATAAAAAGTATGTTGGTCGTAAAAAAGTTTTCACAGGCGAAGAGGAACATCATTTTGCAAATTATTATGTTTCCATGGCTACATATGGTTCCCGATGACAACATTTGATTTAAGGTTAATTGCTAAGTCTTATTTAGATGTTAGGCCAAAATGTTGTTCGTTTTACTAATAATTTACCCGGAGTCGAATGGGCTAACTCATTTATGAAATGACGTTCAAAAAACAGTTTTAGCGAAGTGCAAAGAACATTACGTATTCGCTTGCATCAAACTATGAAATTGTGATCAATACTTTTTCAGTAACCTAGCAGAAGAAATAATTGGAATTCCCACTGACAATTTGTGGAACTATGAAGAAACCAATCTTGTTGATGATCCTGACAGTAAAAAAAGTATTAACAAAAAGAGGTTCAAAATCCCCACAAACAAATTAGAAACCCATCAAAGACTTGTAACGCAATGCGTTAATTTAATCATGACTTATGTAGGAAACACATTATTTAATCTTGAGTGGACTAATTTGTTATGGTAGCACCCTGTAGAATCTTAATTTCATATAAAACAATGTTTGAAACGCCCAGACTGGCATTTAAACCCCTATTTTTATTCAAATTAAACTAAAAACCACATGAATATAAGTAAACTAATTATATTTTAACCATAAAATTTTATAGTGTAGTGTAATCTACCTGAGTGAACACCATCTATTCACAATACGTAGCTCCATAGTCTAGTGGCAGTGGCTCATGATTCCTATGTTGTGTGACCGACACATAAACTAAATATACACCGTGAGATGGTGTTAAGGTTGAAAGGTTTATAATAAAATACAGTATTTACCAACCCTCCTTTTAGTGCAATACAACTTCACCAGCAATTACACACTGATTACATATAGAGCATACAGTGCCGGACTAAGAGTATCGACAAAGAAAACCTCAACAATCCTGCGCTTCTAACTGCATAAATACACCTCCAAAGATGGGGCGATGAGCAAGTGCACTTTTAATATTACGGAATGTCAACTGTTACACTGACAGTTTACATATGACAACTGAAGGAATGGTAGTGTAGTACCCGGCTAAAGTTTAAAGAAGAAGAACACCAGGAAGATAAGGACCTTGACTATCAATGTTCAACCCCCACGGTCATAAATGTTAATAACTCTCAACAAATTCTTAAACATATGCACTTACCATACTAACTTACCTTCTATCATTTGCATAAAACACAACTACACGTACATTGACAAAACAAATATGAAGGTAAAACATGAACTTATGCTATGATGGTACCAAACAAAAGTACTTATAAATTGAATCGATTATCTTCAACCTAGTAATAAAAATGCGTAAATAACGGGGTCATAGCAGGAGTTTTTTATAAATACATCGCAACAAGAATAATTAAATGTGAATATTAGTTACTCATAGAATCGTAAACTAGAATATCAGGTCACATCAAACTAACTTAAGGTTATGTTTCATAAACGAGACATGAACTATTCAGTTATAAACGCACAACTAAAAACTGAAACAAAACAATTACATAATCATAACAAGAAAACATTTATAAAATATGCTTGTGTAACGTGCATTTTTGGTAATTTAACATTCTACATTTTACCAAATACGTAAAATACATCGTTTCTTTGGGATCGCTGTTTGTATCAAGTAAATACTTCAGAATTGTATGCAATTTAACTCGTGTGTATTAATTAAAGATAGATAAACTGAAGATTGATTCTCATTAATAAATAAATTCCAAGGAGTGAAGGTTAAACAGCTTGTAATTAATTATAGATTGCATCGTTCTTGTCTGGCGGTCGTATAAATTTAGTTCCTTATGTGAATATACAAGCCTAGATAATAGGCGATAAGCGGTTGTAATAACGACGAGTTGATATAAACAGACGAGGAGTAGAGTTCTGTTCTGTGTTCCGATATATTAAGTACGTTGAAAATACTGCTTCTTTCTGCTTTGAGAATAGTGAGAGTTACTGCGGTATCAATTCTCGTATTGTTCATGAACAAGCACGGCGTGTTTTTTTAGTTGATTTTCTGTCGAAAGTAAAAGTAGTAGAGCTTGTTAAACTCGAGGTTACGTGTGCTTTACGGAACATTTGACGGACGGTTTTATTGCTTACGCGTGCCTTACTAATAGTTTTTAGTTGTTTTTCTTGTGAGATAAATGTTTTAAGGAACATTTGACAGACTTGCTTTAGTGATACACGTGCTTTACCCGTTATGGTTCTTTTTAGTTGTTTTGTCTTTTGATATTTAAACTGTGTGTGCGATCTAGTTTCGCGGTCCTTTTCTTCTCGGAGTAGCGCATACTTTGGATTATTTAAATACAGTGATACTGTAGTTTCTGAATTTTCTAACAACAAAGAATCTAAAATAGATCATTACTTGCGCAAATTTCGTTATTTGCGAAATATAACAGATTACCGGCTTACAAAGGTATTGGTTGAAGTTTCTCACTGCTTTTTGGGATGTTTATGAAAATAATATACATTTGGTCCCAGTTGAAATTAAACTAGTGCTACAGAATATTTCGAAATTATTGTTTTAGGAAATAGAATTACCAAGAAATTTATCAAGGCTACATAGTTCCGACACGTGATATTATCTGCTGCTAACCCCAGTGAAATACGTAGGTGTAATTAGTGTAACGTGTGATAAGTTCCATCAACACCCTCACAGTCAAGGGTGAAGTGCTTCGTTAGTGCAGGATATCGTTGAATCCCACACTTCAGTTGCAAGGAAGCGTTGCTGAAGGACTTTTGTAAGTTGAACTATTTCCTACTGGTTATTACTTTAAATATCTATTTGTTGCTTTACCATATCTTTGTCGTTCTGATACCTTTTACAATAGACTTGCATGCTATTTTAAAACATAGAGAAAAAAAAGAAAGAAAGAAAAATCAATACTACTGAATTACTCATACCAATTGTGTCTTATCTATTTATCTTTTGTCAACATTTTGTCTGATTTATGTTTAATTGGTGTGTGAGGAAACGTTTCTGCTACTCCCCAATATTACCTCACTTTGTACTAAACATTTTTCTGTATTGCTTTTACCGTTGTTATATTATATAGATTATCCAAACAGTTTCTTTTTTTACATTCTACAAAGTACTGAATAATTTAAACTTTTCATTGCTGCTATGCTTATTCTTTTTTTTTCAGGTTTGCTTAACTATTTTTCTTGCAGGTATTGTCACTAACTCCTACCGCCGCATACCTTATTTGTCAGTCTGCTTTCTACAATCCCCCCCCCCCCAATCTCCGATTGAGCCCGGTCATTCCGTGATATTTATGTGTTACGCACGGCTACGAGCCAACGTAGCATAACTTTGACGCCCGAACAGGGACTGCCACGAATTACGTAACACTTGTAACAAATACATACCATATTCAACAGCATACAAGCCCAAATTATAGGTTCTAATTTATATAAATGCATTTTAACAATATATTTAATTTAATTACCAAACGGTAAGAATTGTTATTATAGTGGATGATTGCATCAGCTAAATAAATGTGCATTTAAAAATTAAACACATCAGAGGATAAAAATGCAAACAAAATATATATGGCCACATCATCAAATCTACTACTATCTTAAAAGTGAGCAATCATCAACTTTGTACTAATACTTCCGATGCAATCAGATCATGGGGTGTGCACTCCCTATGTTTGGCAGAACCACAAATTGACACTTTTGTATTATTGCCCCACGTCGCAAAGGTGCTACAATAGTTGCCACGTAGATGTGTAATTAATTTTTTACAATTATGTCAGCATAGTAATTTATAAATTGTTTGTTCTTTCTAGTGTTTTGAACTTAAGAGTAGCCATTTTTAATTCTAAGTTAATGTATGTTTTTTTAATAATATTATTTTAGTCATACATTTACTGTGATCTTGTATAGTTTTAATTGATTCTATTTGTAATTATAATTTTTAAAGCAATGTTATCTTAAGTGTTGTGTTCTTGGTTGTATTAATACCAGTGAGGCTAAGTTGCATGAATGATCCTGAGGTAAGTAGATTTTAAGATTTAATTTGCAGAAGTCAGATTCATATAATATACATTCATATTGTATGTAGTATAGAAGGGAAGTCGTATCTAAATTTGTCGGTGTAGGATCATATAAAGATTTGTTACAATAAATTACATTGAAAAAAGTTTGCATAATTGTAGAAATGAGTTGTATGTTAGAGCAAAATTATTATCGGATATGATCCATCATTAGGTCTTCAGTCCTGGAACTGGTTAGACGCGTACCCTCGTTGTTTCCTATTCTGAGCTAACCTACACATTTCCATGAAATTTCAACAGTCTGCATCTTTCACTATCTGCGTGCAATAGTCTGATCTAGGTCTACCTCTTTTTTTTCCTATTTCTGCTTGTAATATATCCTGCACTATTCCCCAGAAATGCCTTAGAACGTATGCTGCCCTTCTATTTCTCCAATTTTTTTTGTTTTCCACACATCTTTATTCCACTACTATTTCTATAACCTCTTTGTTGTTAACTTTGTCTGTCCATGCTATCATCCTCATACATCTGAAGCACAACATTCCAAAAGGCTTCTGCCGTTTTTCTGTCTGCTTTTTCTACTGCCCCTATTTCATAGACGTACTGTGCTGTGCTCCGCTTATATACTTTCAACAACTTTCTTGTTGTCTTCGAACATAGCCGCTGCCCTTTCTTGTTAGAAGCAGTTTGGTTCCCCTTCTATTGTTTACAAATATATATTCACTGGTATGTGAAGGGGATTAAGCAGCCTGCGGCTACCAAGATCCGTGGCGTAGTGGTATGTATGTGACTACTATGCTCAAGGTCCCGGGTTCTAATCCCGACACGGTCCGCTTGAAAAATGTTAGGTAAGCATTTTTCACAAAAATACACCCTCGTTCGGATGAGAAGTAAAATGGAGGTCCCGTGTGTGAGTGTTGTCACGCACGTTAAAGATCTTTACCTTGCTTGGAACAGCAAGGGTTCGGCAAAATTCTAAATTTTCCAGGTAAAAAAAACTCGCTTCCTGGCCAATGTAGTACCCTCGGGTGGAGCATTGAAAAATCACGTATGGCTACCAAGATCCTTCAACACTTGAACATTTGCCGAATTAATGGTTGTCTTATATATCCTTTTGCACAATCAACATTAGTTGAAAATATTTCACAACCACTATGTGCAATTATTTTTCATCATTAGGTTTCCGTTTTGAGACTGGTTGGATGCATACCTTCACTTATTTCTATTCTGAGCTAGCCTACACCGTTCCTTGAAATTTCCAGTGCCTTGATACAGCTCGGTTCCCATTCTATTTTTTCCTAATTATATACCCTATTTCATCAAGATTCAGGGATATGTGAAGGGGATTAAGCAGCCTGAGGCTACCTAGGATCCTACAACACTTAGACATTTGCAGAATTACTAGTTTCCAGCAAATCCTTTTGCACAATTAACATTGGTTGAGAATATTGCAAAACCAATACTTGTAGTTGCTTATAATAATCATCAGATTTAAGTACAGTTATTTTTCTCATCATGTTTTCCATCTTGTAATTGGTTGGACGCGTACCTTCATTGATTTCTATTCCGAGCTAGCCTATACATTTCCCTGAAATTCGCTCAGCCTACATCTTTGATTATCTGTGTGCTATAGTCTAACCTACGTCTACCTCTCTTTTTTCCTATCTCTGCTTCTAATATATTCTACTCTACTCCCTTATGCCTTAGTATGTGGCCTATCATTCTAACTCTCCTATTTTTTTACAGTTTTCCACATACTTCTTTCTCCCCCTACCATTTCTAGTATCTCTTTGGTATTAACTATGTCGGCCCATTATATCTTCATCATTCATCTGTAGCACCACATTTCAAAGGCTTCTATCTTTTTCCTGTTCGCTTAACCTACTGTCCATGTTTTGCAGCCGTACAGCGCTGTGTTCCACACATATTTTAATCAACCTTTTCATTTTTTCTATGTTTGTTGTCTTTGAACACAAAAATTGCTTTTTCTTGTTAAATGTAGCACGACCTTGTACTAATCTTTGTTTTATATCTTTTGCGCTTTTCTCGTCTTGCGTTAATTGGCTTCATAGGTGGCAGAAATCCTTAACCTCTTGTAAGTTCTCGTAACCTATTTGTATTCTGGTTTTTAATTTATTTTCCCCTCCTAGCATACTAGTACTTTAGTTTTATTTTTGTTAATTTTCATACCGTATCTCTCTGTTAGAACTGTTTCCATTTCATTAAGAGCATCTTCTAACTTTTCTTGCTAGATGCTGATACTGCTAAAATCTGCAAATCTAAGCATATCAATCTTTTATCCCTGCATAATAATTCCAAATGTCTTCCTGCATTTGATAATATTCATTGCCTCTTCGATGTAAAAGTAAAAAATTAATGGGGATAGGGCACATCTCTGCTCTTTGTATAAGCTATGTTCTACCCCTAAAACCTATTCCAATCTTTTTGAGAATTTCGAACATTTTTTACATTGTCGAATGTTTTTTCCAGATCTACAAATCCTATATACACGCTTTTCACTTTTCTATTGTTTTCTTCATTATCACCCTCAGAGCTTAAATAGCCTAATGGTCTAGTTAATATATCTGCAACCATTTCAGTTGTTGGCATGCACAATAACTCTATATCAGTATTAATGATTTTTTCTCGAATGAAGTGATATTTTATTTGTATATGTTTTGTGTGTTTATGAAACGTTTGATGTTTCGACAACTTAATCACACTTGATTGTCGTTATAAATGGTCATTTGAACATTTTTATTCAGGAAATCGCAGTGTTTATTGTTGCCGAAAACTTCCAAACATAAAGATTTCAAATATACCGACTTTTTTGTAGCTTCACATATGCCCATGTACTTGGCTTCAGTGGAGTTGAAGTCTAGTATGTTGCTTTCGACACTCCCACGAAATAGGTCCTTACATTTGATTTCTTTTCAATGCTCCACCCGATGATACTACATTGGCTAGGAAGCGATTTTTTTTTTTTACCTGGAAATTTGAATTTTGCCCAACCCTTGCTGTTTCAATCGAGGCCTATACGTTGGGCGCTATTTATAGCCTTTTAAGTTATTTTTGGATTTTATTTAACGAGAATTTCCTATAATCGAATAGAGCCCACGGCAAGTTCTGATGGAAAATGGCCCAAAGTTATGGAAATCTCAAAGGCAAAGCGGCTAGTCGAACTATATGCTCTGGGTGGAACATGAGCTGTGGGTCGGGGTTAGATTGTGACCAAAAACATGAAGAATAAGGCGCCACCGTATTTTTCTATACAGAGAAGACCTTACTCAAGTCCCTTGTACAAGGCGAATGCGGAAACCTTTATTCTATAACCGCTATACTGTTTATTATAGACAACATAATCCGTGAACTTTCTTACCTTATGGCTCGACCTTGATCTTAGTAATTCACTGCTACACCTGTGAACAAATTAAACAAAGAATAGCACTGTTTGTGCATATATACTCAAAAAAATTTTAAATTCAAATGGAATCACTTTCATTCATCCTAATTAAAAAGAATAGTCTTGTTCAAAAATAATATCTATTCCTCTAGTATTCAATTATGTGTTTCTTTACAAAATATCTTTCTTTCCTTATATTGTGATTAATTTAATTTATGAAAATCACTTACAAGGGCACTGGATAAAATCAGTACCAATCAAATTAAATGTGGTTTTAATAACTAATAGATAAAGCATAAAGTTGCTTTCTAAACTGTTGCTTATTGATGACAAAAATATTAGTTTTGGTAGATCTACCTTAACCTTACAATGGATAATTCCAAATAAGTATTAATGAAATAGCAAACATAGAAATTTGATTTCTAAGTTCTCATAAATAGAAGAATTTACTTTTCTTAACACGTATTGACATCTTCCGTAATTTTAGTGAATTAATAAAAGATTTGGATAAGTAATAGTTACAGATTACTATTGCTTAATATTGCAAAACATATTCACAGTCTGTCCTTGACCTATATTGACGTTTAAATAACTTGATTAAACAAATAAATTATCTAATTACAATGTCCATAGTTCAGCTAACATACGAAAACAAATTTTCTACATACCAGAACTCCGTCTGTCTGAAAAATACCATAAAGGAATCTTACGTCAGCATTGAAATACGGAAATCTCCAATTTAGAACGAATAATTGTACTGCATACTGAAATCCACATTACTCGCATTCATCTTGAGTAATTAAATTCCGCCAGGACCACACCATGAACAAAGCGTAAAAACCAATCTGCATGTTAATTTAAAGTTGCTTTATATGTACATTAAACCACGAAAACCATTTAACTTGAATACTATATGTAAAATTTCATGTTATATATATAAATAAAGTTGCATGTAATTTAGATTGAATACTTTATGTAAAATTTCGTATTATACATAAATAAAGTTGCATGTAATTTAGATTGAATACTTTATGTAAAATTTCGTATTATACATAAATGAAGTTGCACTGAAAATTTTTATTTAATATGGTTACAGAATCAAATTTTACTTACTGTTACCAACGGCCCTTCGACTAAAAAATTTCACGTCATCTACGAGCTGTTCCAACAAAATGGAGTATCAAAAATACCTCTCGGAGATGACATTCTCCTAACAGAACTTAATCCGTACGTGCTTCCAACACGAAAAACAGCAAAAAACCATTGTTTCTAGGAACAAATCGACCTGCTTTCACCACAGCTGTGTTAGAAGTGTCGTCAAGCGAGTTGCTGCCCGGCAACACAATCACTTCTCAATTTCTTAAATAGATGGAGCTATAGGAAAGATACTAAAAGGAAACTTTTATTTTGTCACCGTGGAAATTAAATTTTAATTGAATGCCAATACTTTATTGGGCAATAGGTAATACTTAACCAGTGGACTGAATAATATTATTATGCATTATATCGTTTCTTATTAAATAAAGGGATTAATTATTTGAACGTATCTAGATAGAAAATAAAATTGCTACAAGCTATGTTCTACCCCTAAAACCTATTCCAATCTTTTTGAGAATTTCGAACATTTTTTACATTGTCGAATGTTTTTTCCAGATCTACAAACCCTATATACACGCTTTTCACTTTTCTATTGTTTTCTTCATTATCACCCTCAGAGCTTAAATAGCCTAATGGTCTAGTTAATATATCTGCAACCATTTCAGTTGTTGGCATGCACAATAACTCTATATCAGTATTAATGATTTTTTCTCGAATGAAGTGATATTTTATTTGTATATGTTTTGTGTGTTTATGAAACGTTTGATGTTTCGACAACTTAATCACACTTGATTGTCGTTATAAATGGTCATTTGAACATTTTTATTCAGGAAATCGCAGTGTTTATTGTTGCCGAAAACTTCCAAACATAAAGATTTCAAATATACCGACTCCTTTGTAGCTTCACATATGCCCATGTACTTGGCTTCAGTGGAGTTGAAGGCTAGTATGTTGCTTTCGACACTCCCACGAAATAGGTCCTTACATTTGATTTCTTTTCAATGCTCCACCCGATGATACTACATTGGCTAGGAAGCGAATTTTTTTTTACCTGGAAATTTGAATTTTGCCCAACCCTTGCTGTTTCAAGCAAGGTAGGGATCTTTAACGTGCGTGACAACACTCACACATGGGACCTCCATTTTACCGGACCGTGTCGAAATTTGAACCCAGGACCTTGGGCATATTAGTCACACGCATATCAACTACACCATGGAGCTGCCCATGAAATAGGTTCCTACATGTGATTTTCCAGTGCTCCACCCGAAGGTACTACATTGGTAAGGAAGATAGTTTTTTTGTTACCTGGAAAATTTGGAATTTTGCCGAAACCTTGCTGTTCCAAGAAAGGTAGAGATCTTTAACGTACGTGACAACATTCACACACGGTACCACCATTTTACCTCTCATCCGAATGAGGGTGTATTTTTGTGAAAATGAAATAGGTCCACCAGCCAAATGGATTTCAAACCCTTAATACGATTTTCTGTCAGAAATGTCGTTAGCCCAATCAGAATCAACAGAACCTGTTATGGAGTCACTTGATTTTTTAAACATTCACATGGCCTTTGTACCTTTTAAATATTTCATGACACGTTTGGCACTTGACCAATTGACTTTTGAATGATTAATATTGAATTGACTTAGGTAAGAAATAGCAAAAGCAATGTTGGGCCTCAAACAAACTGCAAGATACATTAATGACCTAATTAATTATTGATATGGGCAATCATAATATGCTTCGTCTAATGAAGGTTTAGCATTTTGTTCCAATGGTGTACCCACAACATTACGGTTGGACATTTTAAATCTCTCAAAAATTTTATGTATGTATTGTTCTTGACTGATTTTTAGTTCACACTAGGATCTGTCTTTCTATTTTCATACCTAAGCAATGTGTTATTTGTCTTAGATTTTTTATTTTAAAATTTTTGTCTAATTCCTTTTTAAGAATATCAACTTCGTCAAAATTGTTATGAAACACAAAAAAATCATCCACATACATAGCAATGACCGTTAGAATTAAAATTTAAAAGGACGACCAGTTATAGTGTATAACCCAACTTCAAATTTATTATCTAGCTTCCTAAAATAGTACATATTATTAGTAGGTTACATAACAATAATCATACAACTAATTAATTTTATTTGATTTATTTACCGTGTTTGGAAACAAAGTATTCAATCTACAGTCTTTAAATTGTCAAATTGTTTTGTTCAAATGTCACTATTGACAAACCCTGATTTCATGATTTATTCTCTTTTTATAAACATCGCAGTAATCAAAACTCAGTTGCGGTTCTCCTAACATCCTCCACCCCGGTATACTGATCTGCAGAATCAGTTTACTACATTTTTTTTTGTTACGACTAAAACTGCAAGTTTCACTGCTGGTCGAACAAAGACCCAGTCGCCGTTTGAACCACGACACGTCGCACTTGACCATTGCTTCTGATAGTGGTATCAACAACAACACCTTTTTTCCAACAGTTTCGTGGTTGCGTCTCATCCACGATTATCACAACATCTCATTTTCTTATTGGTTCTACATTTGGGTTGAACCATTTTGTGCGTTTGGTCAAATCCGGTAAGTACTCACGAACCCAACGTGTCCAAAACAGATTTGCCAGTTGAGCTGTTTTCCAATTTTTCCTTAATGAGACTCCGTTGTCATTTAGTTCTCCCATGCTTTTATAACCATTTGAAGAACCAAGTAGGAAGTGATTCGGCGTGATGGCTTCGTCGGTTTATGACTCTACAAGGATATATGTGCGGTCGAGAATTTACAATATTTTCATCTTACATCAACCACATCAGTAATAGCTCATTAGATGGATTTCTGCTGACCATAATAGATTTCAACGTCTTTTTAACTGATCGTATGAGACACTCCCAACTTCTTCCGATATGAGGTGACGCAAGCGGATTAAAGTTCCACTTGATTTTTGAGTCCGGAAACGTTTCTTCTTGGATTTTTTCGTGATTTATTTTTTGTAGAGCTACTCGTATTTCGCTATCCGTTCTTCAAAAATTTGTGCCATTGTCGTTGAATATTTCTTTTGGTATGCCTCGCCTTGCTATAAAATTACGCAATGCCACAATACAAGAGTCAGTCAATAGGCTGTGAATTTCTATGTGAATAGTCCGGACAGTTAAACAAGTATATAATGCACTCCATCTTTTCTCTGTACGTCTCCCGACAGTTACATATAGTGGTCCAAAATAGTAGACGCCTGCAAAAGTAAACGTTCTAGTAAAAGATGCGAATCTAGCTGGAGGTAGGTCCGCGATTTCAGGTGGCACAGGACTAACCCTTGCGATTTTACATTTCTGGCATCCTTTTAACGTTTTCTTTAGCACTGTCTGTAAATGTGAAATTTGGTACTTTTGACGAATTTCATTTGCGACAGTTTCATTATTATGATGATGGTATCGGTGGTGATAGTTAATGATTATTAAGGACGTTACGTAATTATTTCTTGGTAACAGTATTGTCCTTTTCATATTAATATCGATGACTGGTGCAACCTCAATCTGACCCCTCATTCCTAAAACCCCGTGCTCATCTATGTACGGTGAGTAATTATAAATTTGGCTCGTTTTTCTATGGAAATGGTTTGTACACCATTGAGACAATTTTGCTCAAATGCTAGTATCTTGTTTGGGAACGCTTCCTTTTGAACTTGACGGTACATTACATTTCCGCATTCTGAAATGCTTGTCCAGACATAGGCCTCTGAGGTGATGTGCCGTTGCTAATTCTCGATTTGAGTATGTTAATAAATCTCAATACAAATGCTTGAGCATGGCATAACTGTATCCAACTCGAAAACCGTTCTACATTAATGATTTGGACAACTGTCTTAACAATGTGAACGTGTATTGTTCTTATTTCTTCATCGTTCATATCACTTAAACCTACCGTTTCACTTGGCCTTGTGCTTTGATGTTTCTTTAAGAACTCAGAACCGTTTATCCAACGACTAGAAATACCAATATCTGGACATTTGTTCCATTTGGTTGCATCATCAGCAACATTAAGTTTAGTGGAAATTCAATGCCATTCCTGAATTTCTGTTAATTCCAGAATTTCTTCAATGCGGAATGCCACAAAATGTCGAAACGTCCTTGGTTCTGTCTGTAACCAACTTAGGACAGTTCTTGAATCGCTCAACAGAAACCGATTATCAATTTTAAATGAATGTCCTTTACAAATACTCTTGGCAAACCGAGCGCCTACTAACGCCGCTAGGAGCTCAAGACGTGGGATTGTCGTTAACTTTTGTGGTGCTACTTTTATTTTTGCTTCAATCAGAGCACACGCTACTCCATGTACGTTGTCTATCCCAAAATATGCCACTGCAGCAAAGGCATTTTCGCTGGCATCAACAAATACGTGTAATTGAATCGATTTTAATTGTGCAGCATCTAGGAATTTGAATGTTTCCAACTTCTGGCAAAATGCTCATCCATTTCATCCATTTTTCATGTAGTTGGTCTGTTAGTTGCTCGTCCCAGTTTAAAACTGATCTCCAGATGTCTTGTAAAAGCATTTTTACATATACTAAAAAGGGTGCCAACAGTCCTAATGCGTCGTATATAGACATTAGAGTGCGTAACACCTCTCGTTTAGTTGGCCTGCGTTGCCCTGATAACACGTCTTTATTTACTTTACTATACGTTAAGGAGTATGTAAATGTGTCACTTGATGTCGACCACCACATCCCAAGAACTTTTGAAGATGTCGCTTCTGGACCATTTCTCAAACATTTAACACCTGAGCTTGAAGTTTCGCTCATCGCCTCTAATACTTCTGGTGAATTCGACTGCTAATTACGTATTTCAAATCCGTCTTGCTGATGAATAAACCTAATAGTTTTAGCTAATTCTATAGCTTCTGCAGTGGTGTCGGTACAATCCAGTAAATCATCCACATTGTGGTTGTCTAAGATTGATTGTACTGCACGTGGGAACTCTGTTGAGTATCTTTTAGCATTAGGATTTTTTACAAATTTAACCGAACAAGCCAAATATGTTGCTCCAAATGTCATCACCTGTGTGACATATACGTCGGGTTCCTGTTCTCATGATTTATTCTCTTTTTATAAACATCGCAGTAATCAAAACTCAGTTGCGGTTCTCCTCACAACTGACAATTATTGAATTTTCATTATTTTTAAAGAAAATACATGGTTCTATTTTAGATTGTTTGAATTTTAAACCTAAAAGAACTCTGTGCGGTTTTTCATACCACAATCTTGATGATTGTTTAAGCCCATAGAGTGCCTTTTTGAGCAAACAGACTTTATTTTCTGAACCTGGTTCCTCAAACCCTTCCGGTTGAGACATACATATAGTCTCAGTCAGATCACCATTCAGAAACGCAGTCTCTACATCTAAGTGTTCAACTTCGAGATTTGATTCGGTAGCAACTGTTAGTAAAAGTCTTAGATTACTATAACGAATGACAGGAGAATATGTTTCTGAGTAATCTATGCCGTATTTTTGTGTGAAACCCTTGGCAACCAGTCTTACCCTGTATGTAACTATATCTCCATTTTCATTTCTTTTCACCTTAAAAAAACCACCTATTTTAACTATATTTCCATTTTTTTGTTTATTTACAAATTCCTAAGCATTTGTTGTCTTGAATGCATTTAGCTCGTTCCATTCAGAACTTCTGGCACTTGACAATGCATCAGAAACAGTTAATGGTTGTAAATCATGAGATATAGCTAAGATACTCTACATGTGATTTTCCAATGCTCCACCTGAAGGTACTACATTGGCCAGGAAGCGAGTTTTTTTTACCTGGAAAATTTGGAATTTTGCCGAACCCTTGCTGTTCTAAGCAAGATAGGGATCTTCAATGTGCGTGACAACACTCACACACGGGACCTCCATTTTACCTCTCATCCGAAGGAGGGTGTATTTTTGTGAAAAATGCTCGCCTAACATTTTTCAAGTGGATCGTGTCGGGATTCGACCCGAGATAGCTAAGATAGCAAGATCTGGGTTACGATCGAAATTATTCTCTAAATCTAATAAATAGTCATCATACCTCTTTGGCTTGCTTATATTGCGCTTTGGGTACCTAAGTACTACACTTTGTGTGTTCATAACTCTTTCTTCCATCTCACCTTCTTCCACTTCACTAATATCATTCTCATGAGCATTACCTGCATCATTTGAATTACCATTTTCTTCAAGACGAACAGAGTCTGTTTCGTTTGTATTACCTTGCTTGCGTGAATGTTCAGTTGGCTCATCGTTTGGTTCAAGTGGGAAGGTTGTATCAAGTGTTTTGGGTTGTGATCTTTCTGTTTCGAGTTCATCTTTTAATAAGGTCATATCTTGCGCAATCTTTAGAGAGTGATTCTGGGGATCCAGAAATCGATAATCAGCTGTTGTCTCAGAATATTTCACAAATATATATTCTTTTGTTTTTTTGTCAAGTATTTCTCTTGACATTTGGTATATGTATGATAGCACAACCAAACACTCTGATACAACTCAGGTCAACTTAAGATCCACTTCATTTTTCCTCGTGTTGTGTTACGTAATTTTTTACTTGGAGAACGATTAAGAAGATAAATGGCCGTATTGACAGCTTCTGCCTACATCTGCTTCTCCCAATTTGATTCGACCAGCATAGATCGAACCTTTTCCATGATTGATCGGTTATACCATTCAGCTACACCATTCTTTTCTGGAGTGATGCAACGATGAGTTCATGCTTTATTACTTTGCTTTTTAGGAATTTATCTAAGCGATTATTACAGTGCTCACCGCCATTATCTGTGCGTAGCACTTTGATCTTTTAATCTGTTTGATTTTCAACGAATCTACAAAAATGTATTTACTACCACCCCATGACTCAACTTCAATTGGCCCAGCAAAATCAGAGTGTATTAAATCCAGTTTATCATTTGCCAGTTTTTAAATGGATTTTTAGGAAATGATTTTCTTGTCTGCTTTCCTTTAATATAGCTCTCACACAGTACAGGATTTTTATTTTTTTTATACGACATACGAGTTGCAAGTCCAATTTTCAAAAGATGCATACTGTAATGGTTAACATGTCCCATCGCTTATGCCACAGTATTTCTAAATCTGACACTTTTGCGATATTAGTTTGTTCCTGGCACATATCTAACTTATACAATCCACCAACATTTGTAACAGTGGCTATAGGTTATCTCTTAATGCAGCATGCATTTCTATCCAAAACTATACACCTTTTGGAATCAAAATAAATACACCTACCTTCCGAAACCATCGAGTGTACTGAGAGTAAGTTCACGGAAAGATTTGGCACATACTTAACATCGAAAATATTACTTTCATTACCATTCGGACTTAATTTTATCAAAACATTTTCAGTGCTTTTGACATGCAGCTTAGAGTTATTAGCTACTGATATTGCTTGTCCTGAATTCTTATCTGACAAATTGGTTAACAATTCTTTATTTCCAGTCATATGTGACGATGCACCACCAATTGCTGCTATTCATATTGACGCCTAAAACAGCAGCAAAGAGAGTATTTTCGGGCCTTTCATTTTGCTTATCCGAACATTTCTTGTCAGATTTATTGTCCGTTTTTAATCGACATTCATTTTTATAATGACCTCTTTGACGAAAATTCTAACACCATGGAGGTTTTTTTATATTTGTTGCCAGGGACTGCTAGTGCCAAATCGCCTCTATGCTTTCCATTTTGATATTTTTTATCTTGTAACAACTTGGTCTTAACAAAATCAGATGTAATTATTGCACATGAATTTTCAAGAGCCATGACCATTAGTTCATAATCATGAGTGAGTGCTTGCAGCATAATGGCGCCAAGAAGTTCATCATCAAGCGGTTTACCAATAGTTACAAGTTGCTGGGATAAAGCCATAATTTCATTTACATATGCCTCCATATTATTACAATTCTCAAGGTTAATTCAACATAAACTTCTCAGTTATCGTAACCTACAATGTAGTCCTTTATCTTCAAAGGCGTTTTCAAGCGCTGTCCATGCAGCTCTAGCTGATTCCGCTTGCGTAACATGAGGATAGGTAGCTTTTTCCAAGGAAAGTATTATTTTTGACAAAGCTTTTTCTTCACAACGAGTTTCATCGACTTTGGCGTTAGTAGTAGTGGCTGCTTGACCAGATATACAATTCCAAAGACCATCCAACTTCAATACAGCAGTCATTTGGAATTTCCAGTCACTGTAGTTCTCAGGACGTCTGAGTTTCTCAACTGTTGTTTCAGCACCAGTACCATCATTGAAAGACATGATACTTTCAATTATTAATTTATTTTTTTTTTAGTTTTAAGCTACCAAGCTATTCCTTATTTACGATAAATATGGGATGACTTCGTAAACAGTAATAAAGTGTTAGTAATTGTATAATGTGGACGTAACTATGAACGCAGCTTTAATGATAATACAATTTAGTATGTTACAGTTGGCAGTTTTGTGCGGTGTTGTAACAGTTGAATTTCTGCTTGCACCTTATCTATACCAGGTGCTTTACCATTTTTTAGACCCTTTAATGCTAATTCTAACTCATCTCGAAGTATAGGATATCCAAGGTCATCATTTTTAAAGTTCCGTGGTCAGAGGCGGGGGATTTTTGGAGTGGAGGTTATGTTATTTTATACCTTTTATGTGACTCTGCGACATCCGTGAATCCTTTTTAGTAAAATCCATTTAGACAGTTTTGCTCAGCATATAAACTTTAGGTACAGTACTGATCCATACTATTTTTTTAAGTCGATTCTCATTGGTTGATAATTATAGCAAATATTATAGTGTACATTTCGATATTTGAAGGTATTTGTCAGAATAGCTCAGTAACCACTTGCAGGTTTCTGAACGCATTCCGTGACGTCAGAATTTACATTATAAGGGGCGCATGTGTAGGGATGATCGATTGAGTGGACAAGATTAAAGGACTTTGAATTTAGATTTCAAGATGGCAGGTTGAAAGATTTCTTTTGGCGGTTTTTTTTTTATTAAAGGTAATGTTCTATGTTGATAATGTAATTGCTATTTAGGTAATCTGATTACATCCTGGTAATTCCAGCCTTGTTTTGAGTGTGATGTTGGTACTTATTGTAAAACCGATAGTTATTTAATCATTGAAAAAATATTGATGTGTTATCTGTTACTTTTGACTTAGAATTCGATGTGAAATGTTTAATATGTAATTTCAGGTGAATTTACTATTTTATTGAATATGTTTTATGTATAAAGGTGTGTTGTTTGGTTTAACAACCGAAAACTAATATTTATTTATTTAAATTGTTTATTTAATATCTAAATCAGAGTAAAACTAATATTTATTTATTTGAAATAATGTTGATTTTGTATTTAATGCAGAGTTGAAATTACAATTGCATTGCACTTATTGCAGAATCAATAGCAGAGGTAAAAAATTTTTTCAAAGTGCCCTTTTGTTTGTCGCTATTAGGAGGCACTTCCAACCTATAGTTTATACAATATTTTTTTATTATTTTTAATAGTACTATTCACTTTTAAAATTTTCTAAAAATAACTTCTACCAACGTGTATAGAAATTTTGACGTTAGCAATGTGACTGTGAGAAGTCTCCTTCTGCAGGTCTGTAGCGAACAAGAAGTAGTTAGTGGATACTTTACTAGTCTTGTTAAAACGTGAATGGAAATATTGCTTGGCCAGAAGATAGTTTTTATCCTATATTAAATCAGTTCAATATTTTTATAAATATTTGTTAGTTGGGTATTTTCCCTAAAATGCAGTACTGAAATGACGTCCTGAAATGTATTTAAATATTCGTATGTAGCATAAATTATAATGAAAACTGCATTGAATATTCAGTTTTGTTGGATTAATCACTTTTGATAAACTACTGAATGACAAAGTACTTCACTTAAAAATAAATAGAGCTCAAATTTCTCCACTTACAGAGATATGATTCTCATGTTGCTAGGAGTGAGTAATGTCACTCAAGAGGATCAATAATATTGAACTACACAACTTAATGATTAATGTAGGTAACTTATTTATAAAACTATTTAGTGTGGATATAACACAAACGTTAATTCAAGTTGTGGCTTAATCCAATCGAATAGGTGTCAGAATAATGCTTTAAAGTGTTCAGGCATGATATGAAAAACATAAAAATGGGTTTTATACACATTTCATTGTTTCATTGGGTTAAAAGCAAATAGTAAATCCTAATAAATATGTGTCTGCAAATACGTAGTTTGAGTTTCATCTTCGTTTTAAAGTTATTCAACCTTACCCGACAAAACTCACATACGGGACACGTTAAAACATTACAACCCTGCATCTAGCCAAAAGGCATGGTAAGCCGGCCAATTGTAGTTGTTGTCCTATATTCGGTGTCATGATGTTATATTGCGCCCTGCAGTATAAGGGTTAGAATGTTGTAAATATTTCTTTGCAGATATTAATGTGATTAATATTTTAAAACAGCTTTTTCTTTTATTAAGCTTTTTATTGGCAGTGCAGGGAACATAATAGTGTAACAACTTTTTGTATCCCAATTCCTGGGTGTGTGGGGTGAGAATGTTTGGGCTGAATTTTTGAAAGTGCCCCTTTGGCAGCCAAAATACTGTTTCGTGCAGAAGATAGCATTTTTAAAAAACAATAAAAGGGCAATATTTTGATTAGCAAGGGTATTTTCAAAAATTCACCATGACCATTTTCATACACAGTCCACACATGCACAGAAACAAGATACAAAAAAATTAGAACAATAAATACAACAGAAAAAAGTTACACCTTCCGCTTTCCGGTCAGAAAACATTCCAAATTATATTATAAGTTGACTGTGATAACAAAAAACTGCATTAATGTGACGCGCCATGTTTTATGGCGTTATGATTATGTGCTTTGACATTTTCCCTCAAATTATGATGCCTTTTTGGTCTTCTTTTCTGAGGTTCACTTCGTGCTGGACGACCTCTAAGAGCTCTTTTACACTCCCTAATAATACCTGGCTTGCGTCTAGCTACTGCTGTTGGTTGCACTTTAATTGCAGATTTTCTTTTAAATTTTAAGGAACTATTGCTTCTGGCAGTATTTAAAAAAATTTCCCATTCATTTTTGGTTTTAATTGCTTTCAGTCTTGCAACAATCCTCTTAAAGCTTTGAACACTAGCGCCAAATGCTTTATTACTTTCCTTCATCAAATCAAGTAGTGAGTCATATGAAACATCATTTACAACTTCTTCCGTAAGAGAAAACGGTGTACTAGGTAATGACTGTTCTAAACTTTGACATCTCTATTCTCTATTTGTAATTGTTAAGCATGAATCATTCAGTATATTGAAATGTTCCGACATATTTTGTTGTTGATCGGTAAATGACACATAAAAATTCATCGCCTGGCCATTTTTTCCAAATGCTAATTGGGCCATTAAATACCTAGATTCGGTGTTGTTACTAGGGGCATTTAAAGGTATAACTGGAAAATAATGTAAAACAGCTGTCTGGTGCCTACAAAAAGAGCCTAGCCTTCCAATTGGAAAAATGCAAATACCATTTAAAATGTCAACATCATACAATTCTTCAGTTTTTTCACTAAGAACGGAAAATAAATTATTGGATAATTGTTTGATATCATTTTTTTCAAATATTTTTTTCCCCAAATATCTTGTTAAAAGTAACCTACATGTTGCATCTCTTTGGTGAATGAAATTTCTTATTTTTTTGCACGTAATACTCCTTCATTGCAGTACAACAGAAATCAACTAATGCTACTGCATTATATGCTTTCTTGAGAGTACTATATCCTTAAATAATCTAACACTTGTTTCGCTATAATTGTTTGTTTGATGCCCATGAGTTGTTGCATCTCTATAAGCTAAACACCAATCGTCTTTTCTATTGCAGTAATCTGTTAAATACTGTTTCCATGCAGGCAAAGAATCGGTAGCTAGAATTGCTGAATTAACTGCATCCGTTGCTTGACTTTCTGTAGCGGCAACTAAAATATTTTGAAAATCTTTACACAAAGATTTTGTGGAATGTTGTGTCTTTTCTCCCACAACCATCACCATACAGACTGAGATACGTGTAACCGACAAAGTAGAGTCTTAGAGCTGGGCCATACAGCTTTTAATGCACTTCTTTCAGCGTAATGTCTTACTTCTTACATTTTCAGTCATTGAATATAAGTTTTAATTACTGCTGAAGCTGAGCCAACTTTTCATTTTTGGACTTTAATATTTCAAAGCGCAATTCAAAGCACAATTCCTAGTGGTCAGTATTTTAATTTTAAGATTCCTTTTTTTTTGTATTATTTTTGGAAGATCCTTAACTATTAACTTCAATGTTTACTGCCATTTTGACATTTGCGGTTCATAAAATAATAATAGTCGAGTGTTTTCTCCAAATGCTAATCTGACCATTGAAAAACGAGGTTGTGCCGATGTAGGAGATGTGCCGACAGAAGATTATGGAAATGGTGAATAATAGCTTGACATAACAATTGAAACGGGTGGTGAAGCGTTAGGCTGTTTAAATTTTGAATTGTCCAAAAGGAGCGAGAATCTCGTAACAAATTAAGGATGCTTTAGCTAACTACGGTGGTGCAGAAGTGCGTGCTCATTTAAAACAAGCCAATAACAATTTAAAAAAATGTAACAAGAAGTAGATGCAATTACAAAGCTTTTGTACCTCTAGCATTTAACTTAAAAGGCTTTTATTTTTTACTAAATTAATAGGCACCAACTCGTCGGGTGTAGTGATAATCCTTCGGATGACAAGTATTTCTAGGGATTCTTGTAGGTTGATCTCTTGGTGGAATGGAGTTTTTTATAGTCCATCTATATTTTCAATAAAGAAGAAAAACCGCTCACCGCGTCGCCTAAATCTATTCTATTACAGCATCCTATTATTATTTCTGTAAACAGGTACATGTAAAAATTTTTAAAGTCATCTAAATCAATTTAAATACCAGCAATAGAACAATGTTCCTGTATGGAATTTATCTCTACTAAACTTAGGGCATGATTGGTAAAATGGTAACATGTTTTTCCGTAAAATTTTAAGTTATATTTTCATGCTTAACGATTGATTTAAACGAGAAAACATATTTGTCATAATTGCAGCATATTACCTTATTGTTTCATTTTGATCGTAAGTATGTAATTTAATTTCGGTTAACAATTTGTGTCATTATCCGGTGAAAGAAATTCATCTTTTTAGAATTTTATTTGGACAATACAGAATTAATACTTTACCAAAAATAAGATCACATGCTTATGAAAATAATTGAACATCTAATATATTTTGTGTGATATTCAATTTCTCTTCCGATTCTAAAAATACATTTACTGACGTGTTTCTTTGAAAAGTAATTCCCCATTTAACAACGGGCGTAGCTTTACAAATTAATGAATTATTCAAAATAGTATTTAGATTTTGATTTTTTGAAATTTTTTGTCTACTTCATCTAACCTATTTATCTTATTTTCAATTATCGCATCTAATATAAAATTTTTGTGTTTCTAGGTTTTGCTTCTTTCCTAACTTTAAAAATATTATCTCTTTCTTTCTTATAACTTTCAATTAAATTTTCGAATTCTACCTGTACCTGATTTCTACACCCGTAATCATTTTCATCGCTATACTACGCGATAATCTAAAATAACAAGACGCTATTTTAAATTAAAACTTTTAATAATTCCACTGAAAATCAATTTAGATTAATCCTAAAATTCTGTCTTTAATTTGTACTCTAATATTGTTTTAACAGCAGTAATGTTATCTATAAAGTTGAAGAAATATTCAAATTTTCATTTATCTTTGCTTGTGTTTCAACTATTTTTCTTAAAATTTTTCGTAATTCAGTCACTGTTGACTTTTCTGTATTTAGGTTTCTAACTTGTAGTTCATAAATCAATCTAGTTTTTAATAAACGGTTTACGTAATACGTGAATTTCATTTTTAAATTTTTAAAGTTTGTCTGTACTAATCACTATTAGTCAATTTTATTTTAAAACTTCTCAAAATAATTTTTATCACAACAAAATTCTTTCAATAACAATTTACGTTTTATCCACTTATTATAACATAACATAATATACATACAAACAATATAAAATATAAATATACAACATACAATATAAAAAAATTACAATTACAAAAAATGATAATCAGGCCCCAAATGTTGGGTGTCAAAAATTTATGTTTCGGGTAAATGAAGCATTAGATTGTTTAAATTTTGAACTGTCCGGTTGGAGTGGGAATCCCGCAACAAAGTAAGAGTGCTCTGGGTAACTGCAGTGGTGCGGAAGCGGGGCCCTAGATAAAATAAACAAACAAAAGCTGAAAAAATGAAAAAGAAAGTAGGTCCAATGACAAAGCTATGTTACCTCTAGCACTTACCTTGAACGACTTTTGTTTTGTACTAAAAATAATGGTCTCCAACTCGTCGGGCCTAGAGATCATCCTTTAGAAGACGAGTATTCCTAGGGGTTCTTGTAAGTCGTTCTCTTGGTGAAATGGAGTTTCTTTTACGCCAATCAATATTTCCAATAAAAGGGAAAAACCGTTTCACTGCGTGACCTAAATCTATTTTAGAATAGCATTATATCATTATTCCTGTAAATAGGTATACATACAGAAATTTAAAGATACCTAAATTAATTAAATACCAACAACATAATAATATTCCTGTTATAAGGTACACCCACATAATTATAAAGTTACCTAAGGAATTTAAATACAAGCAGCATAACAATATTCCTGTAAACCGGTACAAACACGTAGTTTTAAAGTTACCTAAATCAATTTGACCCACGTCCTCAACCTTTTAAATAAACATGTAAAGTCCAAGTATTGTACACTTTACAATATAAATTCTAATGTCCTACAAAGAAGGTGAACGTTTTATAATCTTTTCAATATATGTTTTGCCATCTGCTATAGATACATACCACCAATCAAACAAGAAAACAATTTATAAATAGCTATTACTTACAGTAGAATTTTTCCTCAAAAAACATTTTTTGATAAAGCTACATTCTTCTTTCAGGCTACTGTGCACACAATAACAGGTTGTATTTGCTAACACCAATAATAAGTCCATCCACGACAGCTGAGCAGCGCTATAATGAATTCCATGTAATAGCCAGATGGGTTGTTGAAAAGCTTTTTGGGAACGAAGATTTAGCGTACGAACTATATCAATCTTGTTAAAAAAATAACGCTTTAATCTTAATTATGTGTGTATATATATATATATATATATATAATATATATAATATATATATAATAAAAAACTAGTTATTTGCAGTCCGCAACAAGGAATTGTGTAGAACAAAATAATTATTCACAGATGCATCTTATATTTTATATATATATATATATATATTTTATATATATATATATATATATATTATATATATATATATATATATATTAGTTAATAAGATGAAATAATAACTTAAACTTTTATGCAAAGCCCAAATGATCATTTCAAATCGAGCTAGTAATTGAAAGATAAAAAATATAAGATCCCGGACAAAATTCGATCCTGTATATATATATATATATATATATATATATATATATATATATATAAATTACTATCTTACCTTTCTTTTCTTTTCTTTGCCTGGCTAGCTCAACGGAAATTATGCTGTGGTATTTACAAAATGAAATGAAACACATCAATCTCAAGAAACATCTACACATTCAAAATATTTTTCTTTCATACAAAAGAATATAGAAGAGTTTGCAGCTTAAGTTCCTATATAAAATTATTCTTAAATTATTACTAAAATAATTCTTACCTAATCTTTGTTACAGGTACAAATTCCTTTTTAATTTATAAGTGGATATTTTTCCTATTTTTTTCTACCGTACCCGTGAATATAATTGGTTAATAGCTCTTTACAGATAATTTATTAAATGTCAAAATGCTTGGAACTTCGACCTCAAAGTTTTCTGCAAACTATCCACTTTACAATCAATAAAATTAAGAACTTATTCTAATTTAAATTACAAAATATTCAAATATTCTTATCAATTAACAAACTACGAACTAGAATTTTATACTTATGATGTCAAATGGCGCTTATCCCAATCGTAATTAACGATATCAAATATTTTCTGTTTTTATTTCCAGTTTTCATTTAGAATATGAGTTTACAAAAGTACATTTTCTATTTTTCATCAATTTAACTGGGTAGTAGATCTTGTATCGAAGAAGGTTCAAGTTTCTTAGTATTGTACAAACAATTGTTTTATCAAATAATTGCGTTTGAGAACTTCTGTTTCAAACTACTCAAACTTATGCGTTTCGTTGCCGTACACTAATATAAAGCATGCAACTGTGCTTTAAATCTTACATGACGATTGTCAAATCGAATCTTGAATATCGAATGTTACATATTGTTTGGTTTAGGGAAGAATGAATCCCTGTTCCTATTCAGATCCGGTTTATAAACAAAAATTATCTCTATACGTCATTTTCCAGAGTTTTCCCGTTTTGTTTGGAAGGATTAGTCACTTTGGATAATGTAATATTCTCACGACTGCGCGGTTTTAACGATATAATTAATGTTAAGGTACCGGAGTCGATATGTTTTATGAGTAACGTAAAGCATCGTCAAACCTTTTCTAACTTGTGAAGTTAATGAGCTGTTTCCTTCTTTCATAATGTAACACAGAAAGCTTAAAATAATTCTTATTTATTTTATTGCATTTGAATAACCGTGGGAGTTCCTTGAATAGGGACGTTTATTCAATAATTAACGTACACAACATTTTTAGTAACTGACGTATTCTCTAATTAAGTACCCGAAAATTCGAGAATTAACGTTTTATTTGAGACTCTAAAAATGAATTTAATTACATAATAAAGGTTAACAACTGCGTTCCCTATGCTTTGTAAATGCAATAAGATTTGCATTGATTTGTATTCTAACACGGTGCTTATGCATGTTTTATAGAAGATAGCTTTTTCCAGTATTTTTTAAACGCGTTTTAAGGTATCTTTAACAAGAATGAATGACTTTGTATTTATATCTTAATTGAAGCTCGTTTTTAAGGTATCTCTTAACGATTAATTTGCACTCAGTTGAAAAGAATTGATTTAAAAATGGGATTTTTAAGTTTCTATTAGTTTACGATTGCATTAATTAAAGCCTCAATTGCTTTTTTAATGGTTTTGCAAAAGCAAAAAGAGTTACATCTTAATAATTTTAAAAAACGATTTGTTTTGTATGGTAACTAAAACGTATTTTAGCGCATATTTTACACACCGAAATATATTTAGTGTTTTTATTAATGAAGGCTTTGTTGATAAATGCAGTAGCTTTGCATTTTTTTTTAGTAATGAAAACTCGTTTCTACGGTATCTCTCAACGATTAATTTGCAAGAGGTTTAAAGTTTTATATTCGCTTTATCATCTTTTCACATTCCGTCACTAATGTAATTAACGGAAATTTAAGCACATAATTAATAAGGACTTTATCCTTTAATGTCAAAGAAGTACGCTTATTTTATACAGGGTAGAACCACTAAATATTCTGAAATTTCAATTTTTCCGGTTTTCTTTTATTTGGGTGGATTCTACTTATAGAGTTTGGGTTTATATAACCTCTCGTGACCTCTTTATCACATCAATATATATATATATATATATATATATATATATATATATATATATTAGGTAGTTTTTTTACACAAAATATTTATATATTTTCTTACTATTTCCTGCCTTTCAAATTATTGCGCAATTGTTTAATATAACATGATTACGCGGCAAACTACGCGACATTTGTATCAAATACCAAACACGTTTAAAAGTGATACAATTCTCAATTTACAATATAATTAAAGCAATGTACTCACGTAAATTGCATCTTACAGTTATATCCCAGGGCCATCTCGTGCGGATCACATCACGCCATTGTTGAGTCCAAATTCTTATTCGTCCATCCTTCTTTGTTCGTCGTAGGTAGTGCGGGACGGATACAGGTTAAGGCACACGAAGATAAGGTAAAAGGGAGCCTACATCCTAAAAAAGAGAAAAGACGCACCACAACCCACAGAGATGTTTTTGGCTTGAAGTCTCGTGGTTAATGGTTAATGGCGTCGTATCACACGCCGCGCACTTGCGCCATTCACTTCGCGCCTGCGCATTCTTTTGCGCAAACACAACTGTTCGGAATGACGGAAATTGACAAGTTTATTTAAAATATTCGCGGGAACTACCTTATAATTTATACTTAATCTAAAGGTGATACATAGCCGATTTTTGGCATGTAAGAATTTAATAGTTGGCTTATAGCCGTAATTTTAAGCATTGCTTCCTGTCTATTGCTGACATAAGTCAAAAAACTTGGCAATGTCAGATATGATTGACAAAAATGCTAAACGTAATTGAAAGTTAGGTTTATGTATAATTCTGTACACGATTTAGATTTGTAAATTTCCCAATTATAGTCATCGGTCTCGGCGGCGTAATTAGTAAACGCACAGTCCCGGCAAGACTCAGATGCAGGTTCAAATCCTGTTCAAGACAGGTGTGTGTGTGTGTGTGTGTGTGTGTGTGTGTGTGGGTTCGTGCGTGCGCGCGCGTTCGTACGCGTACGCGCGCGTGTATGTGGTGTGTGTGTGTGTAATTCTAGGACATTGTTGAATCAAACTGAAGATTTAAAATCCAAGGATGTTTCTCACTGTGTAGCTACTCAAGGAAGATTTTATGTTTAATAGTCTTTATGGTTATATTACTTATTCTGCGTCAAAAAGTTAGATCCGTTTGATGTGTCATGGATAACTTATCGTTGGTTCTTTAATAGAGTTTTGTATGAAAAGAAACCACAGACTTGTAGCTATTATATTGTATGGTTTTCAATAAACTACAATATATCCAAGTGAATTTCAAAGTGTATAATTATTATATAATTCTAAGCGTTAAAGCTAGTTCGTTTGTAAAATAATTAAAATTGCTAGCACTTTCTAATCAGATTCTCTATTGTCAAAAAATACGTAATAATTTACAATTATAAATTTTATAGATAGCAGATCGTACTTAAGAAGTAGGTTTAATACAAATGTATGATAGAAATATAATTTTGCAGAAATATACCCAAATACATTGCTACAACAGCTTTGTCATAGTTTATGATTAGTATTTTACTGCCAGTGGAGCACTACGTACACCATTTATACTGTTGTACATCATTAGTGTTTGTGCCTGCCTCTTAACTAGGCGGTTGGCTGTTATACGTGCAGAAAGTATGAAAGCCATTATTCCACCTATGAACTACAATTAAACGTTAATTTAGAAATTACAATTTATCTAGTTACCTCTAAAATTCCTATAGCAAGTGCACCCAATCCAGCCGATGTAATGCTGGAAGAAATAACAGACTTATAGTCATCCCAGCATCCTTTTGTATTTATCGGTCCATTAAAAGCAGAACAAGTTTCAGTGGCAACGCAACAACTATTTGGTACCACATACGTATATGGGTAATCTACAATAATAATACCATCAGCAACATTCCAATCTGTTGGTCCATCTACTCCACAGCAATCATACTAAAATACAACGTTTAAGTAATAAATAATTGGTTTGCGTTGAACAATATTCTAAACAGAGACATCACAACTATTTTAGTTTTTTTTTATTTAATAATTTAACAAGCTTAAGTTTTTTAATAAATTTTGTCGCAATCGATCTAAACTGAACAGTACCAAAACTTAGTAAATTAAGATAATTTTGCCTGCAAATGCAATTTGAGTTATTTAGTTTGAATAAATTCAGATATAAAATTGGTATTCGAGAAAATCTATTATATATTAAAATTTTTAGTACAATTAACAATATAGCTGAAAACATTCCTGAATCTCAGCGTGTCATACAAGAGACCGTAGTTAATCTCCAGTCAAGGAATTTCCTTATTTTTACATCAGATTCTAGTTTGAATTACATTGAAATTTAGTCTCTTTTCCTAGAACTTTTAGTTAAACTTGAAATATCGCATTTTTAGTACCGTTATATTGTAACAGTTTTTTTTACCACTGCAGAACGTCAATGAATTTTTAGTTTTACAAACTCTTGTCTAGTCATTTATATCAGGTAAACCATTTTTAAATAAATAAATACCAGTATTGGTATTATGAGTGCTAACCGCCCTACAGAAATGCTAGTTTGGTTGCTAACATCAGGCGTCGAATGTTAGTATAAATATTATCAAGGCCAGGCAGCTTTCCAGTTTCGTGCATATTGCATCAGCACTCACTTTAGCTAGAGTTCTCGTCGAGAACCATCATGGAAACCAAAAGGGTTCTAGCATGTAACTTGCGTCTGGCCTTGTGCGGTAGTAAAGCCATAGTGCGCTGAACACTAGGCGCAGTGGTTTTAACAATGGTAAGCGTTGAAAATAAGTTATTAGATAAATTAAATAATTTTGTTGTAGCGCTCTTTTAATAACGTTTTTGGATAGTTTCTTTTTATAACGTCTTTTTATAATGTCTTTTGAAAAACTCTTTTAATAACTTCGTTTGAATAATTTTTTTAATAAATTCATTTAATAATTCTTTGGGCGCCTGTTTAAATAGCACTTAAAATATTCCTCTAATAATTTCGTAAAAGTTACAATAAATTATGCCTTTCAACGCTTCGTTAGAAAATCTTCAATTAAACATTTATTTTATAATCCTCCTGCAAATGTAGAGAAAGGACCTTTTAAGAAACCGTTTTGTATATCGATTGTAAGGCTTCTCCGTATGCTCATTTTGTGAGAATGAACCCGCCTTATCTGGTTTTATAAAAATAAGGCAGTCTGTATGCTGTATTTCAAGAGGATATTAATTCTACTTAGTTATAACTAAGTTATAGTTCATCCACGTCAACTTTGCGATATAAAATATCGATCCAAGATGAACGTCCTTCAACCGTACGATGAATAGTTGAATTATATTTAATGTTATGCAAGAAAACAATAAGTTTGGATTTTAAGGAAACGTTCTAAAAAGTACGTAGAAATTTTTATGGTTTGGAAATAAAGTCCGATGATGAATTGAAATGGTATTTTTGAAGTTGCGAGTGTGAAATTACAAGTAATTAGTAGGACGACTGTACCATGGTTTGTGCGCACGAAGTTCATATGGTCCGGTCCAAGGATCACAAGGTGTTTGTGTCCTGTAGAATATGTGGATTTTACGTCACATGTTTTCTGAAGAACGTATGTATTAACACTTACCCTAACATGCTGTGACACTATCACGTAAACAACACCTGCTGAACCAAGGTAAGAGATTAGTATTATTCTTACATCAAGTTTACATTTGGTGATCTTTGATACGAGGCTGCTTCAGAAAATATCTTTGCAACCACTTATTATTATTAACCCGTTTAACAAACTGAAAAGGATCTTAGTAAATTTTTATTGTCAATACTAGTGCAGTGTAATCACAGTTACTAATTTTAATGAAATTAATGAAACCTAAAGAGTTTTTATTAATGTTTTATATATGCATGATTTCACTTACAATTTCTGAATGATGAGTTTATAGACAATGTAGTTAAATTTTTATAAATATGTAGACAGAAAAACAGATCTGATATTTCTGGTATAAATTCAAGTTAAATTTTTGTAACGAAAACAACATTTAAAGTTTTTAATATTTCCTTTGAATATATAAGCCTACCTTATGAGTAGATGAAACTTGTATTATCTTTACTTGAATATGAATTTTATATTTACAATGTTTATGAAGGAACTATTTTAATTAAAGAAGCAACATTTAATTTTCTTAATTAATTGTTTTATTCTGAACAAGTACGTTCAGAAGTAGAGTAGCAGATATAAGATAAAATGTGTCCTCATTTTTGTAAATTTAATTAAATTTTCTTTACAGCTTCTGCGTTAGCAGTTAATACGGTATTCCTTTCTAAGGACGCCCAAGTCCCCCTTAGGGAAACCTTGTGTTTAAAAATTAATGACTTGGTGGCGCCCTATTTAAACCCCTGTTTTGTTAAGAATCTAGCCCTAGTAAGAAAATAATGCTTTGTAAAAAGAACCATGACCAATCCTCATAAGCTCTGCCCAAAGAATAGATCCCTAGCATAGTCGGAAGATATTTGCGTTCCATCATTTTAAGGAAATCCTTCCTTAAAGGTCACTGGTCACATTAGGGGATAAAAAGAACCCGTAACATGTTACACATCAGTTGATTAATTAAGTAATAATATAACCATGTTAAATTGAGAAAATTTTTGGGTGAAATCAGTCGAAATACTTATTTTTTCACATTGAATAACAGTTTCTATAGATTTAAGAGTTTAGTGCATTATGGCTTATTTTATAGTATTTATATATTTAAATAATTTTAATATTACTTAAATTTTAAATTTTTAAAAATTAAAATCCGATAATTTTAAAAAGCTTGATTTTTGTAATATGATCTGAAATACTATGAACTATTAACTTAAGCTACATTCCAGGAATACTAGAGTAAATTTATTTTTTTTAGTACAATCTAGAGTTGACATTCGAGGGTATTACCGAGTAGCAAAATAATTGTAAATGATCGAAGTAAACAGTATTTCCTCTCCATTAACAATTTTTGCACTAACCTACTGTATTGAGGAAGTTTAAAAACAAACACCTAAAGTATAGTAACAACAAGCAATTGTTAAAATTTGCGCAACGACTTTAATTGTAGCTTTGAAGATACTGTGGCGTATTCTTTTCCACCGTCAGCTGTTTGTGCAAAATTATAAAATATGCCGAGTCCTTGAATTTACTTGTTGAAAACAATTCGTATTGGTTTTAATTTTTCGAGATTTGGGATTAGAGTTTGAGGCATTTTGACCTTGACAAAAATTTTCTGCTCGACGTCGTTGATCAACTACATTGAGACGGAGTGTTACGGGAATATTAATTATCCATAAAAATTTTAAAGAAAATTTTGTAACTTAAATATGAAATATTTTGGGGTTCTCTAATTATTAACCAGGGTTAAGTGACGATAGTTTTAATACGTAACTAGTGATAAAATTGTTACGATAACTTTTTGAAATAGGGCGATTCTACAGTAATTGGCAACTACCTTAATTAAAAATGATAATTTAAATCTTTTTTATGTTATTTTCAAATTATACAAGCTTAACAAATAAGTTGTAACAAATACGATTTTCTGCTATTTAAATATACGCTTTTGTTCAATACACCTATTCATTAAATATTAAATTTCTATAGAAACCATATATTACGAATTCATACATAGTGCCCCATCTACATTAGAATAGTCAAAGTAAATTTTAAGTGCTCTTCTATTTGTTTGTATCTTGATACAATATTCTCTTTCCCGGCGCATGCTTGAATAATTAACATTGCCACGTGGTCAAAGCCATTTTGATATCAGCATGTAATCCGAATACAAGTGTTATCGAGGACCTGCAAGTTTTTTTTTTGTTAAAACATGCCGTCCCAGAGGAAAGTAAAGTGGTGTCAACGTATACCATGGATTCATTTTTAGTTGTAGCATCGATCTAAGATAGTTGTAATTACATTTCTACGTGCAAAGTTTTTAACGTTCCAAAGTTTTTAACGTTCCGAAGTTTTAACGTACTAAAGTTTTAACATTGCCAATATTAAGTAGCCAGTATCAAGATTTAGATTTTAGCTTTTTAAAGTTTTGGAGTTTCAAGTTTCAAGTATTAAAGTAATGGAAATTATGTATCATACTAAACAATTGTTAACCGTATGGCAAGTACGAGACTGAAATAAAGTAAAGACACGTATTAGATTTTTTTGGAAATTGGTTGAGCTTTAGATGCAGTTTCAATTTTTGCTAGGCAAAAGAGTGGAAATCCCCACAAATGATTGGTTAGTATGGAGGTCAAGTCCGGACACCTGCGTCAGCTGAGCACAACTACAAGAGTAAGAACACAGATGTTTAAAAAAAAAGGAAAAAATCCGGCCGCCACGCAGATATCCAGCGGTGAGTCATCCTCCATTTCATACCTATATTCTTTTTAAGGAACATTCATTTAAGATGTACAAATAATTTTCGAAGATTATATATATGTTTATTTAAAGTTAATACTCGAAATTTTTGTGAAGGTTTGATGATCATTTAAACTGATACACGTAAAATTTAGTTCAAAATTTAGTATTTGAATAATGCATAAATGACCTTATTATTTTCAAGGTATTTCCATAAAATAATTTTGAAGTTACAAAGTTATATTAAAATGTTTGCATAACTAAACATGTGATACGATAAGAATTGTTTGTTAAATTATAGTGTATAACATATTTTGACAGTACACCTGAAGTACAGCTTAATGCCGACAATAAGTATTTTTTGACCTTTGATTCTATTAAAGATATCTATTAAAAATATAGTTCTATAATTTACAAAAAAATTTTTGAGCATTTAATTTGATTCTTGTAAACTGCACAGGATCCTATTCAAGTATCATGATTAAACTGTAACATAAAAATGAAAATAATATATTTCTTATAGAGAATTAATGTAAAGTATGCAATCAAAAAATGTCCTATGAATATTCAGAGATTAATGTTAAATCGTAATATAAGCAACTGTTTTGAAAGTCTCCGTACAGATAACTTTATATAAACAATGTATATATATTTTTTTAAATTAATAAAAAAAATAAAAAGTTGTCGTAAAGCTTTCTTTTTGTGAAGTCAGCAGTAATTGTCCTATAGACGCAAATAATCACACATATGAAATTTTGGTATTGAAGAAAGATATTATTGGTGTTGTATTTAAAAGTTGTTTTTTTTAAGTATAATTTTGACTAGTTGATCTATTTATAATCTATTTTTTTGTGATAAAGTGACTAGGCTCGAATGTAGCCCTAGTCTAAAAATGTTTAGATGTGGTTAAATTTTCAGATAGTACGAGATCGTCGTTCCCATTCCAGATAGCAGAGTCAAAAGTAAGTATTTTTTATATATGTTGCTCGTCTTAAGTTTTTTTTTTGTCTCCGAAGATTTTCGTATCTGATCTTCGGATAGATTCTTATTATAACATTCATTAAGATACGGTGGCGTCCAATAAAATTTCTTTGCTTATCGTATACCATTCTACGACCCTCGCTCATAGCTCTGCCCTAAGTTGAGGAAGCTTAGCTGGCTGGAAGATCTCTTTAGAGGGAGCTTTTTCTCTCAAAGCCATTTAACATCTCTTTTACCCTGGGCTTTAACGTCAAACAGGAACCCCTCGTAATCTATCGAGGCTCTGCCGCCTATAAGGTAGAGTAGACATACTATTTACCTTTTGAGGAATTTAGTATGTTACAAAGTATAAAACCGTTCTGTATAAAAGTCTCCCTCAGCATGTGAAACAGTCGATAAATTTGTTGAAACGTCTCTTGGGTATTTGTCATTATTAAATAAAATATATTAGTTCAAACTAGATGATGATACAGTTTGAACTAATTTATTCTTTTTAATCATGACAAATACCCAAGAATTAAATGTTCAGAAGATTCACACTTATGTTATATTTATTAATTCTATGTATTACTTACGGCTTCGTGTATGGCATCCCATGTACTTTTCCACTCAGGATCGGTATCGTAACGATATGTACTTGATAGCATATTTGCTTTAAAACTGTCCAAATCCATGCATATGAAAATAATTGCTGCAATAATTACGAGCACAGACAAAACTAGTATTGAACAAGCATACTAAAATGTATCAAATATATTAAAATTTTAATATTATGTTATATTTAATTACAATTTTAATTAAAATACATTGTTCTTTAATGATTCCAAGTAATCCCAAAAGTAGTAATACCAACAGAATCACACCTCCCCCAATCAAAGTTGCTTCCGTCCCTTGTTCAATCGAATATACTCCTACATTCATAGACGAGTGTTTGGCACCTAAGTAAATCGCAGCAATCGCCTGAATCTGCAACAATATGTATAAAACAAGTTTTTTCTTCGCTTTAATTTGTTTTACCGCAAGCAATAGATTTAAAACATGAATATAGATTTTTGCACATGTTATTAATAGCGTATTATTGTTCATCATTATTATTTTTTTAGCTGAAACACTTTTGAAATGGATCAATAATTACACAACAAACTTATTATAGATTTATTCTGCGTATGATTCTTATCAGTTTTATTTTAAGCCCCATATCTTTTATAACTAATCATGATTCATAATTGTCGTTTTTTCTAAGCAAAAGTGTGACGTAGCTATTAATAACGTTATAACCAAATTATCTATAGACTACTTGATTCGCAACAATGATATAGGTAAGATAAAATAACGCTACGCTGTATACTTATACATTAAGAATAGCCTTGCTTAACTTTATATATATATATATATATATATATATATATATATATATGGCATTTTAGCAGGTTCCCAAAATCATAAAGAAATAATTTTGCATCTATTATTAGTTAGGCCTACGCCGAGCACTTAAGGCGCCTTGATGCAAAATTGCCTGTGTCATCTCTTTATGTTTATTTAAAATATTTAAAAAAATTGAAAGTAAAACAGAATTACATTAAACACTACATTAGGAAAAAACAATGTAACACAAAGAAATAAATTAGAACTTATTAAGCGAGTAGAACCTTTAGTCGTTCTGAATGGACCTGCACCTTGAAGTTCTAGATTAATAGAATTGGTAGAATGGCTTGAAAGTTTCAGTGATCTAAAGAGCCGAATAACAGGTTTAATCGAATTAATGGTGTCTTTAATGAGGAACCAGACTAAAACAGCTACCCGAAAGAGGGCAGCAGCTCTCGGTACTTAAAGTGGCAGAGACCATAGGGGTCGGTGTGGCATTCTACGAGACACTACTGCGATGTGGGAGACAACGGAAAACCGCTACATTACCTCCCAAGTACACAGCGTACGTAAATTGTTATTTAAGATAATGGCACCTCTGAGGTAAAAAATTGTGGAGTTAAAATAGTCTTGTTACGTTAATCGTGGCAGCCACGTTGGGCGCCAAATTTATGCTACGTTGACTCGTAGCCGTGCGTAACACAAAGATATCACGGAATGACCGGGCTCAATCGGAGATTAGGGGGGGTTGTAGAAAGCAGACTGACATATAATGTATGCGGCGGTAAGGAGTTAGTGACAATACCTGCAAGAAAATTAGTTAAGCAAACCTGAAAAAAAAAGAATAAGCATAGCAGCAATGAAAAGTCTAAGTTATTCAGTACTTTGTAGAATGTAAATAAAACTGTTTAGATAAACTATATAATATAATCACGATAAAAGCATTACAAAAATTTTTATCACAAAGTGAGGTAATATTGGGGAGTAGCAGAAACGTTTCCTCACACACCAATCAAACATGAATCAGACAAAATGTTAACAAAAGATAAATAGGTAAGACACAATTGATATGAGTAATTCAGTAGTATTGATTTTTTTTCCTTTCTTTTTTTTTAATAGCAGGCAAGTCTATTGTAAAAGGTATCAGAACGACGAAGATATGGCAAAACAACGGATAGACATTTAAAGTAATAACAAGTAGGAAATAGTTCAACTTACAAAAAGTCCTTCAGTAACGCTTCCTTGCAATTGAAGTGTGGGATTCACGATGTCCTGCACTAACGAAGCACTTCACCCTTGACTGTGAGGCTGTTGATGAAATTTCTTACACTTTACACTAATCACACCTACGTATTTCACTAGTGTTAGCAGCAGACAATATCATGCTGATGGAACTATGTAGCATTGATAAATTTCTTGTTAATTCTATTTCCTGAGACAATAATTTCGAAATATTTTGTAACACAAATCGTAAAAAAAAATTGTACTAAAAATTTAGAATCACGGGTCTTCAAGGCACGATGTAATGCATTAAACTAACAGTAACGTGAGGTGTTCTATTTGCTACCTATGGTAACAAAGAAAAATCTAATGCTTTTGAATAACGAAATTTGCGCAAACAATGATCTAATTTAGATTGTTTGGGGTTAGAAAATTCTGAAACTACAGTATCAACTGTCTTTACATGTGAATGAGATACATGTTTATAAGAAGCAACCTTTTTTTCTACTAAACCTGCTACAACTGTATCATCATTGTTTTTTTTTAGAAACACTCAAGCTTAAAACTGTATTTGGATAATCCAAAGTATGCACTACTCTGATAAAAAGGACCACGAAGACTAGATCGCACACACAGTTCAAATATAAAAAGACAAATCAACTAAAAAAACACAATCAATAAAGCAACGCGTATCACTAAGTCAATGTTCCGTAAAACGCACGTGCAGGTCGAGTACAACAAGTTCTACTACTTTTATTTCCAACAGAAAAGCAACAAAAAAAACAATTAGTAGAGCAACGCGCATCGCTAAAACCGTCCGTCAATGACCTTAAAACCGCACTTGTGGTCAATCAAACACGTTCGCCTATAAAGCATACTTCCTTCAAAAAGGGATTCGAACTACACACTCTACAGTTAATATACAACTTTTATTTCACAAGAAAAACAACTAAAATTGTGCCGTGCTTGTTCATGGACAATTCGAAAATTGATACCGCATTAATTCTCACTATTGTCAAAGCAAAGAAGAAACAGTATTTTCAACGTAATTAATATATAGGAACCAAGAACAAAACTACAACTCCAAATCTGTTTATTCAACTCGGTGCTATTACAACCTCTTATCGTCTCTTATCTAGACTTGTATATCCACATAAGGAACAAAATCTATACGAACGGCAAGACAAGAACGATGCAATCCACTCATTATAATACGACGCATTCGCCTAAGGAGTTAATAAATATAAAATATAGAAATAGTAGTTACAGAAATGTATTTACTAATTGGGAAAAAGCGTAAAATGTTAAACTACAAAAATGCACGTTACAGTCTGGTAAAGCACCGGGTATAGCTAAAGTGCAAGCAAAAACGCTAAAAGCCGCTGGACAAGCAGTATACAAAAAAAGAGAGGTGCGGATAGATGTGAAAATTTTCGAACAATAAATTTCACAGCACACGTGTCAAAAATATTAATTAGAATTGTACAAAGACGGATGGAAAAACGGACTGAAGAAGTACTAGGAGAAGATCAATTTGGGTTTAGGCGAAACAGGGGAACACGGGAAGCTATTTTAGCTCAGAGGGTGATAATGGAGAAAACAATAGAAAAAATGAAAAGTGTGTATAAAGGGTTTGTAGATATGGAAAATAGATATGGAAAAATATGTTCGAAATATTCAAAAAGATTGGAATGAGTGTTAGGGATTGATGGATAGTAAATAGCTTATACAAAGAGCAAACAGCGGTAATAGAATTAGAGCAGGAACGTAGAGATGTAGATATTAGGAAAGGAGTGAGACAGGAATGTGCCCTATCTCCGTTAATTTTGATCGAAGAGGCAATGAATACTGTCAAGTCCAGGAAGATATTTGGAATACAGAGACAAAAGAATGATATCCTTAGATTTGCAGATGATATAACGATATTAACCGGTATTAGCATCTAGCAAAGAAGCAGCTTTTAATGAAATGGAAACAGTTTCAACAGATATACGGTAAGGAAATAAACAAAAATAAAACTTAAAGTACTAGTATGCAAAGGAGGGAAAATAAATCTATAACTAGAATAGAAATAGGAAACGAGAACTTGCAAGAGGTTAAGGATTATTGCTACCTTGGAAGCAAAATAACGCAAGATGGGAAAAGCAACTAGTGTGTTCAAAGACAACAAACATAGAAAAAAGAAGAGATTGATGAAAGCATGTGTGTGGAGCACAGCACTGTACGGTTGTGAAATTTGGACAGTAGGAAAAGCGGACAGGAGAAAGATAGAAGCCTTTGAAATGTGGTGCTACAGACGCATGATGAAGATATCGTGAACAGACATAGTTAAAAACAAAAAGATTCTAGAAGTGGTAAGAGAAAACAGATCTATGTGGAAACAATAAAAAATAAGAGAGATAGGAAGATAGGTCACATACTAAGGCATGAGGGAATTGTGCGGAATATATTAGAAGCAGAGATAAGAAAAAAAAAGAGTTAGAGGTAGACCTAGGTTAGACTACTGCACATAGATAGTCAAAGATGTCGGCTGAGGGAATTTCAGGGTAATGTGTAGGCAAGCGCAGAATAGAAATCAATGGAGGTACGAATCCAACCAGTTCCATGACAGAAAACCCTATGACGAAAGAAATAATTGTACTTAAACCTGATGGTTGTTATAAGAAACTACAGGTTTTGGTTTTGCAATATTTTCAACTGATCTTGATTGTGCGAAAGGATTGATTGAAAAACTATTTATTCGGGAAATGTTCAAGTGTTGGCGGATCTTGGTAGCGACAGGCTGCTTAACTCCTTTCACATACCACTGAATATCGTTGAAATAGGGTATATATTTATAAAACAATAGAAGGGAAATCGAGCAGTACTTAACTAGAAAGAGCAGCGTTTATGTTCGAAGACAACAAACATAGAAGCAAGGAAGAGATTGTTGAAAACATATGTGTGTAGCACAGCACTGTACGTCTATGAAATAGGGACAGTAAGAGAGGCCGACAGGAAAAAGAAGAAGCCTTTTAGAATGTTATGCTTTAGATGTATGATGATGATAGTGTGGACAGACACAGTTAATAAAAAAGAGGTTATAGAAATAGTAGGGGAATAAAAATATCTGTGGGAAATAAAAGAAATAGAAGAAATAGAAGGGCGAGACACGTTCTAAGACATTTTTGGGAAATAGTGCGGGCTATATTACAAGCAGCTATTGGAAAAAGGAGAGGTAGAGGTAGACCTAGATTAGACTATTGCACGCAGGTTGTGATAGATGCAAACTGTGTGAATTTCATGGAAATATGTAGGTTAGCTCAGAATAGGAAACAATGGAGGTATGCGTCTAAGCAGTTCCGGAACTGAAGACTTAATGATAATGATGAGAACTTTTAAAGTTTTATTTTTTTGCAAATTGTTAAATTAAGTTGTGGATATCTAATTGTTTTAGCAGATCAACTTCTATTCATATTTCAGCAACAAAAACACCCTTTTGTTAATAAAATGCATATAATTAGGCACATATTTAAAATATGGTTAACAAAACTATTCCTTGACACGTAATTTAAAATTTCTATGAGCGATGCTAAAATGTTTTTTTCAATATCTTGTAATTCGTTTAGAAGTGGGCTACGTACCTAGACGTAGTCGGAAGAAAAGTAAATACCAGGCTAGCTACCAGGTGCGGAGAGTGGGGGGATTCACCTATATACCAAAAAAACCATAAAAAGAAAAACGCACGTCGCCTTTATCTATTAACTGTACAAACAAGCGAAAGCAATAAATTAAGCGTTACTATTTCAAAGCAAACCATTATATGATGTGAACAATTTAGTACTTTAGATACGAAGTGCGCATCTCGTATTTTACACAAAATAAAATTAATCAGTAGTAAATAAACATGTGAGAGCTTTTGTCAAGCGTTTTTAAAATTGCACCTAATACTTTTTGAAAAATAAACTAATCAGTAGGAGAGAATCAACGTGTGAGAACTTTTGTCAAACATCCTTTTTAAATTGTAATACCGTTTATAAAATAAATCAATCGGTAGAAAAGAATAAGCGTGTGTCTATCAAACATTTTAACAATGCTACGCCACACTTGTAGAGCGAAGGTTACTCAATTTTCCTAACCTAACTTTGTTATTAAGATGTAAGTTGAATTAAAGATTTTAAACCTGATTTGTTTGATCCTAATTTTAGTAATTTGGTTAGTTTACGTCATCATTTATATTTCATTTTCAATAGCGCAACTTTCTTTTTGATTTTCGTACTGAATTTGTTTATCATCATTTTCAAATGGTTGATACATCTAAAGTTGTTTATTTATCAAAAGAAGAAGTGGAATATGAGTTGAAAATACGTGAAATAAAAAGTAACAGGCCTGTTGTAGACAAAAGAAAATTTTTGAGTCGATTGTTGACGAAAGGAGTTGATAAATTTGGTAGTTCAATGGATCTTTCGGAATATGATATAAAATTTGCCGTTGTATGCGAAGACGCTAATTTAACTATTAAGTAAATTAAGTGTCTTTTGTTAGAATTTCAAGACGATCAAAGAGACTCAATTTGTAAAAGAATTCATTCAGGTTGGATTCATGTAACTGCTCATATTAAGCGTATGAAACTCTCTTTAGAAAATTTGGAAGAAGCAATTTTATTTCAAAATAAAACGTTGGTAATTGTCCTCACTATTGAAGCTGATTTGTATGTGAAAGGAAAAGTAGATACGAGTTTGTCTAATCATAATGATTCTAGTAACGTGGTTTCTCAAATCCATTGTGTACCCGTTAATACAGTAACATATTTTTTATTACATATGCGAGTCGGTTCTTGGTCTGTTAAATCGCAAGAGATCCAAAGCATTTCTATCAGTTCCTACAAAGTGTCATACGTAGATTTATTTAATTCGGTAGTCGAATTGTTTGCCGATGGTGTTCCTATTTGGTTCCGTAGTGTTACTAGGTAATTGATAGATTGGAATTCCCTCATTAGTCGTTTAAAGGAAAACTTTTTACAAAGTCATTCAGTAGATGAAACTTGGAAAATGATTAAGACTAGTAAGTAGAAGAACGAAGAGTCTGTTGTACTATTTCTTGCCCATATGGTAAGCTTATTTAGTAGGTTGCCTCAAACTCTAGCTGACTTTACTATGATAAAATAGTTCAAAAAAATTTATTTCCAGATTTCATTTCAGAGTTAACTTTGTCTGATAGTAGAAGATATGTCTACCGTTAATTAAATTTTGTAAAAAATTAGAAGGAACTTTTCTATTGAAACAATAATCAGTTGGTGATACTTCATGCAATGTTTTTAAACAGCATAATGACTAAAAATCTTACTTTCGTAATAAACATTCACTTTCGGTTAAAAATAATCATACAATTGATAGTAGAGCTTTTGAAAGTGAATCACCTTTTCAAATTCAAGTGATTGATAATGAAGTACCTAAGAGTGTAGTCACGAATTTGTCAAGTAGTTCAAATATTAAAAATCTTACGTGTTGGAATTGTTTGCGAGAAGGCCATTCATTTAAAAATTGCATTGCAATGAGAAACATTTTGTTATGGTTGTTGTCATAACGAATTCACACGTTCTACTTGTCCTTCATGTACAAAAAACGATTAAGGAAGCGTATACTGTGTGTCCAACATCTTGCTTCGCCCATAAAGGCCCCATTTACATTATGTAATCGTAGAAATTATTTTAGTGAAAAAGAGTGATTAAAATGGTTGTAGTTAAACGATTTTGCAGTAGCTCCAATGCACCTAAAACAGATTCATTGTTAGGTAAAGAAAGTTTGTGATAATCGTTCGTACGTAATGGTTAAGTTATTTCATAAAGACGCCACTGGTCTTCTAGTTTTAGGGTATACTACTTTAACATTCGGTTCTCTTGTAATTCATTTAATTGGGAAGTTAAATTTGAGAACCTTTTGTTTACAAAAAGTAAAAGTATTTTCTGCAGATGGATCACTCAAACCTGTCGTAGATATGGCAGACCTTCACATCTGTATAAAAAAACCAATGTTGTGTTCTTAGTGTTTTAGTAGTACCATCATTGTCATAACCATTTATCTTTGGTAGTGATTTTGCGACTTAAAGAAAACGTTAATTTTCAGTTATATAGTTGGTTGAAATTCTATGCATACAGATCCGTAAAAGTTTCGGCAATGGTTAATTTCCCACGTCCAAAAACCACTAAAGAAGTAAAGTGTTTTATAGAAATGTGTAGTTCGAATCGCAGATTTATCAAAGGTTTCTTCATCAGTATTACCTATAAATAATTTAATTAAACTGAACAAGAAAGGTCAAGTAATTGTTTAGAGTCATAAAGCTGAGTCGTCGTTTGTTTCAATTAAGCAAACCTTAGTTTCTGCACCATTGCTCTCGCAATCAGATTTTTCGGTTCTGTTTATTGTTGAATGTGATGGCAGACATAGGAGCCTTGATGCTGTTCTTATTCAAACTATTGATAGTGAGGAACATGTTAATTATCTCTTATGCTAGTCGATTTCTTAATCGCACAGAGAGAAATTATTCAACCACTTAGAAGGAATGACTAGCAGTGATTTTTGCTATATAAAGGTTTCATCCGTGGGTAGAATGCACTCGGTTTACAGTCACCACCGATCAGTATTTTTTGTTTTGGTTAAACAACATTCAAAATCAAACAGGTAAATTAGTGAGGTTAGCTGTTCGCTCACGATAGCACATTTTCGATTTAATCTATTGAAAAGGGAAGTTCAATACTGTTGTAGATTGCTTGAATCGTGTGCAATCCCAGAGGATAATCATGTTGTTGATGTAATTGAAGTTAAGCTTGAAAATGTAGATCACTTCTTAAAAAGAATTTGTCTTCCCTAGAAGATGGAATGAAATAACATAGAAGTTAGACAGAAGGCAAATAATTAATATTATTATTATTGTTTATAGTTTTATTTATCGATATTCATGCAATTGTACAATAAGTTGATAATGTGTATCATCGTCATTAGGTCTTCAATCCTGGAACTGGTTAGACGTGTACCTCCATTTTTTCTTATTCTGAGCTAACCTACACATTTCCTTGACTGCGTGCAATAGTCTGATCTAGGTCTACCTGTACCTCTCCTTTTTCCTATTTTAGCTTGAAATATATTCTGTACTAATTTACAAATACGTTAGAACGTGTCCTGTCCTTATATTTTTCCTAATTTTTTCGTTTCCCACAGATATTCTCCTTCCCCTACTATTTCTAGAACGTTTTTGATATTAACTTTGTCTGTCCATGCTATTATCATCATACATCTGAAGTATAACATTCCAAAAGGCTTCTTCTTTTTTCTGCCTGATTCTCCTACTGTCCCTATTTCACAGCCGTACAGTTCTGGGCTGCGCACATATGTTTTGAATAATTTTTTCATTGTTTCTATGTCTGTTGTCTTCGAACGTAACAGCTGCTATTTTTTGTTACATACAGTTCGGTGCCCTTTCTATTGTTTTCTATTCAATTTCATTGAAATTCCGTGATATGTGAAAGGGGTTAAGCAACATTCGGCTACATTTAGACATTTGCCGAATTAATGGTTTTCCAATAAATTCTTGTGTATAATCAACATTAGAGAATATTGCAAACCAACACCTGCAGTTATTTATAATATTTATCCCGTTTAAAAACAAGTTTTTTCGTCATTAGGTTTTCCGTCTTGAAACTGGTTCGACGAATACCTGCATTGATTCTGAGCTAACCTACACATTTCCCTGAAATTCCCACAGTCTCAGCTCGGCTTCCCTTCTATTCTTTTCTAAATATATACCCTATTTCACGGATACTTAATGGTATGTGAAGGGGTTAAACAACCTGCGGCTGCCAAAATTCCCCAACGCTTATACATTTGCCGAATTAATACTTGTAAAATAATTGCGGTGTAAATTTCGATAACTAATTTGGAAGAGAGGTATGGACTGTATAAAATTTAAATTGATAATGTACAAACAACATAATTAATGTCTTCAAACAAATCAGTTAATCAAAGCGTTTACTATAAAGCACTTACCTTGTTAATGATGCGGCCGTGCGGATGAAAAAAAACGTTGGAACAAATACGAGTCTTCCTTTGGCGGATGAGGCGGAGCACATTTAACGATACCGGTTTAGCAAAGCAGTTCATATACCATAGCGATGCGAACTGTTTTAACAACGAAACAAGACTCTCAACAAAGCGGTTCATACGTAATTAGTTCTACGTTTAACGAGTACAAAAATGCGATGCGGTAAGTTCGGAAGACGAAACTATATATCTCTGGCTTCGTGGATTTTTTAATTGATACTTGTTTGCAGATGCGCACTAACACAAAGCTTTATCACTCACGGCACTTGGCGCGTGCTTAAGTAAACACCTGGGGCTTTTGCAATAACAAATTTAAAATATACACGCGGCGAATTTAAAATAACCAAAAAACTTAATGAAATAAAATGTAGCTTTAATTATTTACATAAAAACGGAACAATACTTTTCTAATAAATTCTGTCAAACACTCAATATTAGTTGAGAATATTTAAAAACCAACATCTGTAGTTGTTTATAATAATTATTAGGTTTAAGTATATAATCTTTTTTCATCATTAGGTTTTTCGTCTCAGAAGTGGTTGGATGCGTACCTATATTGGTTATTGTTCTAAGCTAGCCTACACATTTCCTTGAAACTCCCACAGCCTACATATTTGACTATCTATGTGCAATAGTCTAACCTATGTCTACCTCTATCTCTCTTTTTTCCTATCTCTGCTTCTAATATATTCCTTCATATCTTAGTATGTGACCTATCATCTTATCTCTTCTATTTTTTACTATTTTCCGCATATTTCTTCCTTCCCTTACCATTTGTAGAACATCTTTGTTTTTAACTTTGTCCATCATATCTTCATCATACGTCTGTAGCACCACGTTTCCAAGGCTTCTAACTTTTTCCTGTCCTCTTTTCATATCGTCCAAGTTTCACATCCGTATAGTGCTGTGCTCCACACATATGTTTTAAGCAATCTTTTCCTTGTTTCTATGTTTGTTGTGTTTAAACACAATAATTGCTCTTTCTTGTTAAATGTAACATGACCTTGTGCTAATCTTTGTTTTATATCTTTTGCGCTCTTCTTATCTTGCGTTATTTGGCTTCCTATGTTAGCAAAAATCCTTTACCTCTTATAAATTCTCGTTTCCTATTTGTAATCTTTTTTTTTATTTAATTTCCCCTGCTTTAAATACTAGTAACTTAGTGTAATTTTTGTTAATTTTTCTACCGTATTTCTGTGTTAGAACTGTTTCCATTTCATTAAGAGCTGCTTCTAAGTCTTCCTTGCTAGATGCTAATACCGCTATATCATCTGCAAATCTAAGCGTATCGATCTTTTGTGCCTGCATAATAATTCTTAATGTCTTCCTGCATTTGACAGTATTCATTGCCTCTTGGATATACGAGTTAAAAATTAATGGGGATAGGACGCATCCCTGTCTCACCACTTTCCTAATATTTACTTCCCTACGTTCTTGCTCTAATTCTATTACCGCTGTTTGCTCTTTGTATAAGCTGTAAAATATCCGTCTATCCCTATAACCCATTCCAATTTTGTCGAGTATTTCGAACATTTGTTTCCATTTTACATTGTCGAATAGTTTTTCCAGATTTACAAACCTTATCTACACTTTTCTCTTTTTTTATTGCCTCCCCTATTATCACCCTCAGAGCTAAAATAGCCTCTCGTGTTCCCCTGTTGTGCCTAAACCTAAATTGTTCTTCTTCTAATATTTCTTAAACTCGTTTTCCAATCGTCTTTGTACAATTCTAGTTAATATTTTTGACACGTGTACTGTCAAACTTATTGCTCAAAAATTTGACATCTATCCACGCCTCTCTTCTTTGATTTGGTGAGCATGAAGTTACGTTTCTGCTTGTACCTTATCTAGTTACGGTCTATTTTACGTTTCTAAATATTTTCCTTCGATTTACGAATTTTTGCAAATATAACTTCCTATTCGATATTTTGTATAACTACCTCTGATTACGTATTATGCTTTAATAACTTGATTTGTTTCCATAAAACTTACTCTAATACAATTGAAATAAGTGATTGTTCAATACCCCGTAGAATGTTATTAGTATATTTAGTTTAAGTTACAGCACGTCAATCTATTTCTATTGTTTGATATAACACTGCAAATGTATTTGGTTATCAGCTTTCTGAAAGGATATACTCGCTTTGTTAAAAGTAGTACCACAAGTTTGTATAGAATAAATTTTCTACTTGTGTGATTAGCGAAGGCGATTGCATTCGAATTTGCCAGTTCCTTAATATGTGACATCTTAATATTTTAATGAATTATCATATTGTTTCCTAAACTGGGTTCGCTTCTATTTTGCATATCGTACTAAGATGTATTGTATGCGTTCCTGATGCTGTTAATTTAAGAGGGGTACACGCTTCCTTGGATAAGCTTACATCCTCGGTGTATTGCTCTTTTGCGTAGGCCTGCTGGTTCAGTTATGGTTACAGCATTAAAAATACTGGCAACCGTGGTAACGATTCCTCAGTGAGCGAGATCAAGGTGTTTTGCTGGTTAACTTCAACTGATTTAGGTGCAAGAAAAGTATTTCGGCACATGTTTTTTACATCAAGAGATTATCGCTTATCAGCGTTCGACGTTGATGCGTAACCCAGGCACTAAGAAGATACTCAAATCACATTACTCCGACGGGCGAAGCAAGTATACAAAAACCCGCTTCATTAGTATTTCCGGTTACTTTAAATTGCATATTAGAAATTGCTCTAAATGTACTGTGTTTAACTGAAAATGTTTGTTTAAAAGAAATCATAGGCATTACCGTTTTTGTTCATTACTGATCCATTTTTATATGTTACAATACGACATGCGCACATCATACCACAATTCTTAAGATTGTCCGTACAATGTAACTTTTAAGTAGAATTTTTTTGTGTTTATTGTAAATAAATATTCTAACTATAGAGTATCCCAAGTTATCCTTTGAATGTCTTATTTCTGTTCTAGTGCTGCTTGTTCCTGCCTTGCATATAAATTCCCTATATATTCTTGCCATCTAACCAATTTATCTACATTTTCTATGACGATTCTCCTTCCATGCCCCATATATTTTTGCTATACGGTTTTATATCCCTAAAATTCATTTTAATTAGGTTGTATGCTTCGTCTGTCTTTCCTTTCCCATCTTAGTTTGTACCTCTTTGCACTTTTCATTAATCCATTGCTCTTTAGCTTTTGTCGTAATCATAGATGTTTTATCGTATGGCCCTTATTCTAATCTTATTTACCTATACCTATTGTTTCTGTTAACCTCTATTTACATGTACTTATTGTTCCTGTTTAACTCTATCATAAATTTATCCTATTATGACCATTAAGCTACCCTCAATTCTTCATCCCACTTGATGCATTCCCCTTTGCGTATTACCTGCTTGCTTTCCGCATTTATTTTCATCCCTAACTTATCTATAACATCCATTCCCCATATAGCGTCCATTTTTAATTAAGGTACAATTATGTATTTATTTGCGAATTTCCCCTTTCCTAGCTCACACTTCAGAATCACTATGTTGTTTATGCTTGCAAACTTTTTATTGTTTGGTGCCACTAAATTACACCTCGCTATTGACCTCATTTTCTTCATTAACTTTCCCATTTAATAAAATCCTCTGAAACGAGCGACGCTTCCGCTCCGGTATCAATGAGTATCTCAGTTACGTTGTGCTCTACATTTAAAATAATTATAAGCAATAAATTTCTAGTAAAATTATTTTCCACTTCGAGTTTTATAAATGCACGCTGATGTTCGTATTGATTTATTTCTAAGGGCTTATTTGGTTTGTCTTGTTTTAAAAATTTGTATTCGTTGTAGATGGGTTTGGCTGATTCGTAACCTCTGCGTCAGTGCGACTAATCCTTTTTGGTTGCGTTGTCCCTTCCTCGTGTCTTTGGTTATTTTCATTTCGGTTACTATTCCTATCCCGGTCTGTTCTGTTTGTCTCTTGCCATGGTCGGTTACTCACATTTCAGTTACGTCTAGAATTACTGTTGTAATTGTTTCTAAAATTTCCCCTATAGTTGTGATTGGTTCTTTGATAATTCACTCGGTCAATTGGCATTCTCTCGCAGTTTACGGCTTGAATATTCGTTCGACCTTCGCTCCTATGGTTCAGTCCTATTTCATCGTATCGCTGCAAGTATTCTAAAAATACATCACGAGCCATGATGTATTGTAGCGCGATATTTGCTTCACCTCTACTTCCAAGTGTCCTGCTAGATATTTAATTATTTGTTTGGCTATACTAAATTTCTTGATCGCGTACTGTTCCCTGGTTATACCTAAATTTCGATTGTATCTCCCCATGATTAAATCATCTCTCACCTTATATTTTTGATTATCCCCCTAAAAGTGTCTTAAAAATTTATATTAAAAATCCTGGAATGTTTTTAACTCGTCTTTGATTAGATCAAACCACGTTTCTGTATTCCCTTTTAACATCATCCTTATTAAATTCAACTTGTACTGTTCATTCGTTATGCCCTGTGTCAGTGTTTTAATATCATTTAAAAATAATTTCAGATTAAGTTTGTTGCCCCAGAAAATTTTGAATATTGATTCTATGTTAAATTCGGGTGATTTCTCCTTAAGGATTCCTGGTTATACGTGATCCTGTTCCTGCTAAAATTCACTACGTTAATTTTTAAATCATCTATTTCTTTATTTACTATGCGAAATTCCGTTTCACAATCCCTCGCAATGTCTTGCACTTTTTCCCTCATAATTCTTTCGTTTGCCTCCCTTTCATTGGTCTTTTGTATTGATCTTACTTTAATGATCTCGTCCAATACGCAGTATCTTCTGAGATATTTATAACTTTATTTTGTATTTGTAATCGTATCTTTTTCATCTTCAGATTCGTCTTCCTTCGACCATCACTTAATCTTTCTATTTTGGAGCCTACATTTCCCACAATTTATCCAAATTTTTCCCAAATTTTTGCATAGGCTTGTCATTTTTTCTATCATATTTTTCATGACCTCTCCATTCTTTTCTATTTTGTTATTCAGTGCCAGCAACGTTTCCATTATTTTTGAGTCTTGAGTGGTCCGGTGTTCCTCGCTGTAACTTCTGTCAAACATTCTTCCTGCAGCTTCCGTTGATGTCTCATGCAAGACCACACTTTCCTGTAAACCTATTTCCACTCCTTCATTCCTTAATGTCTCTCTTGCTTCCCCCCATTTTTTTAATCAATTTTTGGTCTATTTTTGGTTCTAAATCCTAACTTGACTTTTTAATTTTATTACTCTATAGTCTTACGTTGAGACGATATTTAATTATTTTTAAGTTCTAGCTCCACGATTTCGGGTCCTTAATTTCTATTTTCTAGTTCTAGCCTCACTTTCAGGTTGCCACTTTTCTATTCTCGTCCTACGTTCGGGTCGCCAGGTTACTTTTTTTATATGATATTCGTGTCCTACGTTCGGGTTGCCAAATTTCTGTTCTCGCTTCACGTTGGACGCCAATATTTTTTTGCTATGATATCGTTGCAATAACCCGGTGCCCCTTTTATATTTCAAAGAATTAATCTTAATTGTAACGCCTCGGCTAGCTCAGTTTTAACCACGCACAGAGCTTGCGACGATACGACAACAAAGAATTCTTAATCTCCCATTTTATCTCTACTTCCTATGTATTTAAACTAAACACAATTAACAACAATTTATATAATGTTCTCAATATATACAATGTATGAAGCGTTTATAATGTTGTTGAATATAATCTCTTTTATAAAATTGAATTAATTTCTCCCAAAAATTACAATTCTTTTTAATTGATCAAAAAGCCAGCAAAAATCACGTTTTTTATTATTACTTGAAGCCGTATGAACGAACGTCTTCCTTAAATTTTTACGTAAATTATAACGCATGCCAAAACGATTTTTGTTGACCCTAACATAAATTTTCGCGAATGTAATATTTTTAAATATTCATAAATAAAATCATCAATGCAACAAAATATTTATAATGGCTAACCTGTTTGTAGGATTTAGAAATTTTGCGCCAGGTGGGTTCTTCAGGTATTTATTTAAATACTCCAGTTTGGATCTAGAAATTATTTGGAGTCCGTTGTTCAACTTCTACAGGTCGGATCCAGAAATTACTTGGATATACTTATTGAACTTCTTCAGGTTAGATCCAGAAATTGTTTGGAGTCCTTAGTTAATATAAATCTTAGAACCTATTTTAAATCAACCTTTCATAACTTACATTTTTGAGGATTAATGGACGAACCTTGTTTAATTATTCACTATCACCACATTTAAATTATTAATTATAAAATCACTTGCAATTATTTCACGTAAATATTTCATATCAGGTGATGTGGACTGTACCTTCATTCGAGTCAAATTAATTTGTTTACAAAATCCTGTGGTATTTAAAGAAAACGGCTATATGTTTGTAATTCGCCGGTCAAGCGCATAGTTCGTTGATTACAGCCTTGTACCTTGATTATCGCAAGCTTGGGTATTTCTATAAAATTTCCATGTATAGCGAAGTCGAAACGTTCTTTATTGCACGTAGGATTTCAGGTTATTTGTATAAATTTGTTGGATTTTAAAACCTTCCATGGTTTTTTTAAATCACGTACTCTTTCTTGGTACAGCAAATTTGTTGAACTTTGCTTTATCCTCAAGCTGTTCTTACTTCCAAATTATCAAGTGTTGGATTTTTATACTTTTTGGGTCACGTAGCTTTATATTTATTGATGTACGAAATTATATGCGTTTATCTGTTTTACGCATTGACAAACCTGCTCGCTTAAATGGAATTCCTTGTATAATAATGATGCACTACTCACGCGTATTGTTTTATGGCTTCTGTCCATGTGGCTTTATGACTTGCAAGGTTGTTTATTTAGTTGAATCTTTACGAATACACTTCCTTTCTTTGAACATAATTGTAATTATAGTTTATATACAGGGCGTTGGTATCTGCCTTTTTGTCTAATCGTCGAACTTTGCATTTTTCTTGGTAAAATGTCCAGTTCTCTGGACTCTCACTATGTCTATATAAAGCGCACTCTCCTAGTGACCCTATATACTCCTAAATGAGCCTATTGTCATAGCAATATATATATATATATATATATATATAAAGATGAAATAAAAACTTAGATTTTTATGTAAAGCCCAAATAATCATTTCAAATCGAGCTACTAATTGAAAGAAAAAAATATTAGGTCTTGGACAGGATTTGAACTTGCATCTTAGTCTTTCCGGGACTATGCGTTTACCAATTACGCCACCGAGATCGATGACTAAAATTGGATAATTTACAAATCCAAATCGTGTACAGAACCATACATTAACTTAACCTTCAATTACGTAATAGATTCAAATCCTGCGCAAGACCTTATATTTTCCTTCTTTAAATTACTAGCTCGATTTGAAATGATCATTTGGGCTTTGCGTAAAGGTCTAAGTTATTATTTCATCTTAATAATTGTAATATGTTAGTATTTATCAACTTACCTTGTGTAAAAAATTACATAAAATCATATATTTATATATATATATATATATATATATATATATATATTGCAATGGCCTTTCTTGGAAAGAACACTTTGGGATTACCTTCACCTTACCGTTGGGAGCCATGCAAATACAGTGTTTAAGCTCTAAAATCGTGCCCCACAGATTGGACGCAATAAAAATGTCGTGAGGTTAACCCTGAACAATCGAGTTAACACCTACGAAATTTTAAAAATAAATTTTTAATTCCAATATCTCTTGAAAAGCTCCCCCAAATCAGCATACCACGGCTAGCTCTGCTTACAGCTTCTTCAGAGATACTTACCCATCCTATACATACTGTCTATCAGTTAGACTACCAATAAAAAATTACCAACCAAATAATTCAACAAAACATACAACCTTTTTATTCGTACAAATCAAAAATTACGTCAGCTTAATGCTTACAAAAATGGATATAAACATCTTCATAAATTTTTACAATATCAGCAATTAAATCCTCTTAAATTTCTCAAATTTAATTTATTTTAACACTTCTTTATATTCATTTCAAGTAGATGGGCCTATCTTGAAACCCTAAATTGAAATTTACCCTGGTCTATGGTGAGCTCAGTATAAACCTTCTTACTCTGAATGCATAAAGAAATTTGCATATTGTTTAGGTCTATTAAGCTGTTTGAGCCAAATTATCAGAACACATCAAAATATATATGGAAATTATTTGCTAATTATTTGCTTTTTTTTGCTGATAAAACCAATTTTTTTCCTATATCTGTAAAAAAAGTTACAAGTGGCTAGATAGCTTAAAATTAAGCTATCTAGCCAACTAAAAAAATACCCACAAAAATAAAATAAAAAAATTAACAATATATAAATTATTTGCTATTTTTTTGCTACCATTTGCAAAAGAAAAAAATCAAAATTTTAAATAATAAAATAAAGATCAATATCTAAAAGAGTAAAGTACATTAAAAAAATTAATTGCTGGCATGACTAAATAATACCTACGTTTTATGAATTATTTACTCTTAAAACATGGAACTCACAAATTATGAGAACACATCAAAATATATATAGGAATTATTTGCTAGTTATTTGCTTTTTTGCTGATAAAACATTTTTTTTGTTATATCTGTAAAAAAGTTACAAGTGGCTAGATAGCTTAATATTAAGCTATCTAGCCAACTAAAAAAAAATACCTATACAAAATAAAATAAAAAAATTAACAATATATAAATTATTTGCTATTTTTTTGCTATCATTTGCAAAAGAAAAAAATCAAATTTTCAAATAATAATATAAATATCAATATCTACAAGAATAAAGTACATTAAAGAAATTAATTTTATGTTCATAAAATATTCATCAAATACGTCAAATCACTCTAACACAAAATACCAAAACAAATGTTCAAACAATAACAAAGAAAACAAATTTTTTTACATGGTGTATGCTCTTGAACCATCACTTCTGTAGATGTCGTCCACCCAATTCTCGTCGTTGCATTCTACCAAACTTCTCTCTGCTACATGTACAGCAAACTCATTTCCACTCGTTCATCCAATTCTAAGTAGACGCCTTCAACACAGCTACCCATATAATCATCCAAATATGTTTGTAGGCTTCTGGATATACCATACAACCAGCACTCTCGTTCCAAAAATTACTTGGCTCGCTTACCTTTGTAACATCTCTTGTTCTTTTATGCGTATTTAAACTTACAGCCCCGTTAATGAAATAGCACTTACTCGTGCTTTTAAGCATTTGTAATTAAATTAAACGGACTGCACTATCTACATATTTTCAGCTTTGATGTTACAACATGTAGGTCTGAAGCAAACAGAGGAAGTGAGAGAGCCTCTCTACGTCTCCTAGTGTATTTATAAGCCTCCAGGCCTACCCCTGTAACCTATTTTTTATCGAAATTCACCTCCACCTTAACCGATTTTTAAAATTCAAAACACAACGATTTTTCGTAACCAAGAAATTTCTCACCCTATCGTAGCTTTAGTCCGAAATACTGATTAACGTGTTCAACGGTCGCAATACTCTGAGATAAATTTCTCACCCCAATCGTAATCAACCAATCAAAAACATTTCCTCCGTTGCTGGTCGATCGTCCAATTCTATTATCTTTGTCTACCCCATATTTGCTTCTTTGTTAAAATCCCACTATAGCAACTTAAAGTTAATATTGTCGTTAGCCCCTACAAGTTATCGCGTGCTTTAAATGGCTGTTTTGTACAACGTTTGTTATTTTTTATCCTTCTTTACCCTGTGCTATTTATATTCTGTCTCCACTTTGCTTTAAAACCACCTGATGTTTCTCAACCTTCACTTCGGTCGTTAGTTCAAATTTTTAAAGAACTATGTTTCAACGTACATTATGATTTCTGGAATTGTTTATTTGTCTGAAAGTCCTTTCTATGAACTGTTTGCTAGTTTGAAATTGTTTTTTCCCAAATTGTTTCGCCTGTAGCCTTCCTAGAAATTTGATTTTAACGGACGCTTTGTTAGTTAAATGAATATACGCGTTTACATTATCGATTTTATATGTTGCAAAGCTTTTTGTACTACACGTTACTTATATGGAATTAAAACACGCTTAGATTATTGATTTTGCACTCTGTAACCCAAAAGCTCTACCCTTATTTGATGTGTTCTACTTACAACCTTAGAATATTAAAGCTATTTGTCCTTGCACTACAAAACTTCCACATTGTACAACTTTAAAATTTCGACTTATTGATACAAACTTATGCTGCTATACGTTGTTTTAAAGTCAAAATTAATTAATTTGAAGCGTAAATAATATATTCTTGTTTTCTATATACAAGGTCCTTACAAAATTACTTTCTTGACTTATCTAACCATTTTTACATATAACCTACACGATAATATATATATATATATATATATATATATATAGCCGCGGAACCTGTGATTAATTTCGTGCCCCACCTGGACCAACATAAAATTTTCAAAAAAAAATAATAAAAAAATTTCCTTACCTTTTATTGGACGCCTTCGGATTTCTCTACTCACCCTGGCTAGCTCAGCAATCGGCCTCTTTTTAAATACCTAACTTTAAGTACATACCTCTCTCACACATACACCATCAAATGAAATTACTAAAATAATACAACAATCATACAACCTTTTATTTACACTTATTGACAGATAAAATATTTACACATGAGTACAAACGATTTGGTACGATTGTTAACAGCTCAATTATTAAATGTTTTAATGTCCTTGGTTTTTAAATTATTTTAACAAAAATTCTACTTGATATGAGTAAATGGGCCCCACATGCAACCCTAGTTGACTTCCTACTGGTCTATTGTAAGCTCATTATAACCCAGTTTTTGTAAATGCTTTTAAAACCGTGCATTAGTGAAAACAAATTTACAGACACGTTTACTCCTTACAACCACAATTTACAGTCTGAATAAACCTTTATATATTATCAATAAACCCTTTTTAATAATCAAAATCCATTGTCTTGCACATGTACTTTTTTAAAGAAGTTTTAAAAATAATAAATGCGCCACCAATAAGTCAAACACACAAACACCAAAATATTACCACAAATGTTCATACAAGACAGAAATTTACAGTTCGTTACCTGGAGTCACCTAAGTTTTTCGTCACTGCTGCAGATGGCTACCAGAAACCCTCGTCGATGTGTTTATCTACTACGATAAAGTCTGGATCCACAGCTCCCCACCATTCAACATCTTCGCTATCCCACCGGTTCTTCTCCCAAGATATTAGCTTTGTCTCAACAGTACCATTCCATACTAGATATACCATGTATACAAATTGCTTTCAGATTTGTTTACCCCAAATATTATCCATCCATTTACTAACTTTGTCGTAGTAACGGTACCTTTAATTTAAATAGGCACCAACTCGAGTAGTATAACTATGGAGAAGCTGCGACAGCCCTTTTTAAAGGGTCATAAATATCTTGTAAAGGGTGTGTGTATTATGGAAAAGAGAAGTATGTATGTGTGAAGGTCATGTATGTGTAGGTGTGTGTGTGTGTTAGTATTAGTTAGGTTTGAGGATAACAATAGTATGGCTATGGAGAAGCTGGCCGGCCCTTTTTAAAAGGATCATAAATATCTTGTAAAGGGTGTGCGTATTATATAAAAGAGAGGTATGTATGTGCAGGTGTGTGCGTGTAGGGTGTAGGGTATGTATGGTTTGTCGGTGAAGTTAATGTGGAAGTCGTGCCGCCCTCATGCTAAAAGTGTGTGTGTAGATATCGATCGGTGGGGGTGTGTGTGCGGTGTTGTTGTTGTTTTATTTTCGAAAAGAAAGGTATGTAACGTTATGTGTATAGGTGTGTAGGGGGGCGTGCGTGTTTTAGTCTAAGACGAAATATCGTAAGGGGCGCGCAAGTGGTGCGAACGTGTTTTTGTTTGAAGAGTGTGTTTTCGGGATTATCTCATCGGACACGTGCAAGACGTTTCAAATAATCTTTTAATAATTTGAAAAATGTTACGCTCGATGTGTCGTAGGCAATTATGATGAAGTATAAGGAGAATAAGGCTGGGGGAAAATAATCGCAAGGTTTTTTTTATTACAGGTGTCAATAAGAAAAAATTGCGTGCTGCGTTTGTATTTGAAAAAAAAAATTTCTCCCCTACTACGAATAATAGTTTCGTCGTCTTGGTAAAAAGAATATCCAAAATATTTTTCTATTTATTATTGTGTAATTATTCGAACGGTAAACATCGTGTGTCGAAAGTGTAAAAATGTCTCAAGCTTCGGACGAATTAAAATTCCAGACGCGCCTACCTCAACGCGTGCAATTTTAAAACAATTGAAATGTGCTTGCAACGTAGGTCGAAAACGTCACTATGAATCGATGCTGCTAAATCTGAAATGTAATCAGATTGTTTCTAATGCAAAAAGCAAGCGTGATAGGGCGATCAGAGGGGCAGGTATTAGTAAAAAGAATAGATCCGGCGATAATACTAGTGCGAAGGACGACGACGACGAGGGTTATGCGAACGACGTCGAAGTCGACGATCCTGCTGAAAATTTCGATAGATTAACATCAAAGAAGAATGTCAAAAGACGTAGAACGTCGAACAATATCGTGTGGGTCGATTTGAAATCGGCTTTCGCCCGCAGGATACGTTCGAGTGCTGTGGTCAATTTATATCACATAGATCCCATGCAATTTTTAGAAGATGCATTCGCCCTAATAGAGCGACGTTTGAGAAAATGTTTGAGAAAATTCGGCTCTCTTAAAATTAATTTCGCGTTTAACGGTGAATACGTAAAGCCCAACGCATCAACATCATCATCGTCTTCAGAAGCCGTGGATACATCGTCATCATCATCGTCGTCATCGCTCAAACATTTTACTACTAAAAATTATAAAATTTTAAAAATTGAAGACTTTCAAACTCAAGTTAAACCCGAAGCCATTCAGGAATTGAACAATAAACTGGACGAATATACCGAAAAGCAGAGCGGGTTAGCTCTTTCGAGAATATTAAATTTAGGCGTCAATATAAATCATGCAGGAACATATAGTATGCATTCTTAAGGAAGGGGGATAAGAAAATTGTCTACGAGATGATATGTTTATTTTTAATAATCATATACGTTTGTAATATAGAAGAATGTTGACGGTTGAGGATCTTACGAAATTACCGCTCGAGTATATCGAGAGGCATGCAAGTAAAGACGTCGCCAGAAATTTCGATAAATTACCGGAGTATTTGCAAAACAATTATGGACGCATCGCTATTGTTTAGCGCATGGCTTACAATCGTCGTCGCATGCAGATCAGATAGGTGGACCTCCTCTGCAAATAAAATCGTGTCCTGAATGCGCATGTTCTACCCCATATGTACGCGCGCACAACAACACATCGCAGCCCTGCAATAAAACCTATGAATGCAATTAAAATGCTCATTGTTCGAAATGACTCCTAAAGGACCGCCCGCAGCCGTCGCAGCATATCTCGCCTACTCTTTGATATGTAATAATTACCTATACATCTTTAAACCGAGCGTGCCCTCCTGGCAAAGAAATCCGGTTCCCGTAGATCCTCCGAATGCATTCGTATGTTTCGAAGTTGTTAAAAATAAAGACGTTTTGGCATTGTCGAAGTCCGAGTCGTCACAACAACAACAAATAAGATGCTCTCGCTCTAAAGATTGGAAACGTATGGAATTAATTACCATGCAGCTGCAACAGCAATGGCAGCAGCAGCAACAGAACCATTCGGAAGAGGTTCCCTTATCGCCATCATCAGAGACGTCGTCGTCGTCGTCGTCGTCGTCCGCGGTATCGAGAGACCTTTTAATTTATAAAAGTTATCTAGGAGGAGGAGGAGGACGCCTTCAACGACGACGAGAAATAGAAAACGTAGATGGATCCGGCGACGGCGAGGACGGCAACGACGACGACGACGACGGTGCCGAATGGTTGAACAATGGATGCGCGGGCGATTGTGTCGGAGACGGAGTTGGCATAGATCCTTTTCTGATGTTTAAAATAAGATTTAAATACAATAGCAGTTTTACGGAGACCGAATGGTACGTCATGCCATGGAATCATAAACGAATCGCCTTCCAAAGAGAAAGAGAGAGCGAGAAAAAAAAAGATCGAGAATTTGATAGTTCAGATGGTGTATGGACGTATTTAGAACACATCGTACTTATGCAATTAATAGGAGCGTGGGCATACTACATCTATTACAAATATAAAATAAACTATGCGCGCATGAGCAACATCGTTTGCGCTCGAACGAAAACCTACGCATGCAAAATAATTTTCAGTTCTAACCGGGAGGTATCTTCGTTCAGGGTGTGTATGTGCGCGTGAAATTTTGCACTTAATTAAATAGCAATTATGGTGAAGTATATTCAAGACGAAAATAATCATACAAGTGGTGACGACAGTCAAGTATTTTAAATAACGATGATGATGACGTAATTTCGTCATCATCATCATCATCATCTACGTGTGCAGTATCTGGATCGCCGCAAGTTTTCTCAGGTATTCATGTCTACGATAACGATCAGGCGATGGATCCCTGATATGTAGCACCGAATACCGATTGAATTCCTCCAAGGAGAATGCGCAATGGTGTGCTCACGGTCATACGATCGAAGTGGGCTTAACCAAACGAAAGAGCAATATGGATTTTAGCCCTGTTATCAGACTTATATGCCCCAACAGATTTTGTAAAGAAGGCGAATTGCAAATGGACGAAAACGAGTGGAAAGATTTGTCGTCTATCAATATCGAACATAAATTTAGAAAATTTTTTCCAACCGCTCGGATACTGCCAAGGTTGCATCTGCAGGCGCTACCGCCGCCTCCGTAGTCGCAGACGTATGGCACTGGAGGCGTGAAATGCATCAGACGATCGACGGATACTTGGAAGTGGAATTTAAAGACGAATACGAGTCTATTCATAGAGTCGAGGTGCAAAACTGCTGCGGCTCTCGCCGCATTAGAATCAACAACAACAACAGGATCCGGATACAATGTTGCGCGAATTTCTCTCTCCGCGAAGAATTTGCAAAAGTGTTTACTCTAGCGCCTCTTATAATGCTCAAATTAGAAATATTGAAAGGACAAGATTTTCAAGAGTTCTACGATAGAAATATAGAGTGCGTCGCCACTTGCATTCCCGAAGAGTTCGGAGCTTACGCGTATAACAGGTGCAAGAGCAGTAGCGGCGACGGCGACGACGATGGAGGTGAAGGCGGGCCCTCCTCGAGGATGCTGGACTTTATTCGAACGTGCAGGATCAAATCTTATGTCGAGTCGAGATGATAAGCGAATACGTATTTGGAAATCCATCCCTAAGTACCCTAAACGTTTTTACGACATCAACAGACTCGGCTTATTAGAAATCACGCGCCATTTCCTCACAAAATTGTCGATGACGTATTATGTTTATATCAAAAGAATTTAAATGTCGAAATGATACCTTTGTATTTTAAAGATAGTGTATGATCCTTTTTTGTAAATAAAATTTATTCTGTATGCAGTTATTTTTATATATATATATATATATATATATTTAAATTGTTACGTTATTGCAGGAGAGATGTTAGTCAATGTTGGTACACGGGGGTGAAGGGTTGTTCAACAACCTCTTAAATAAATTGCCCTTCGAACTGCACCTTCCTGGTCATAACTTCTGCGGTCCCGGAACCAGGCTACAAGAGCGTTTAAACCGCGGAGACAAAGGTATCAATCCTTTAGACGAAGCGTGCAAGCAGCACGACATCGCGTATTCGCATCACAAAGACGTGGAGCGCAGGCACGAGGCCGACAAGGTCTTGCAAGAAGCGGCTTGGCGACGAGTCAAGGCCAAAGATTCTAAGTGGTCCGAGAAGCTCGCAGCGTTGGGCGTAACGGCTGCAATGAAAGCGAAACGCAAACTAGGAATGGGAATAGACGAGAAAATGGCTGTGAAACTGGATCGTCGACAGCGAGGAGGACGACGACGACGACGACAAAAACGACGACGTCGAGTACGTCGATGCTCGGGTAAATTCAAAGACAATAACAACGTCGGCAGAAAATGCTCCTTCAGAGGCGGTCTTATAAGTAAAATATCTAAAGAAATCAGAAAACAAAGCATCAAGAGTAAAGGACACGGAGATGCTTCGCATAATCGTCTCATTTCGAGCGCGATGAATGCCGCAAAAATTATAGTCAACAGGGAGGTCGTTCGAAAATTAAAGTACCGCGCATAATACCGGTGCCCAAGCGAGGAGGCTTATTGCCCTTGATTCCGATATTTGCGGGTCTTTCGGCGCTCGGAGCACTGGCGGGCGGAGCGTCGAGCGTTGCAAACGCCATCAATTCGGCCAAAATGCAAAGAGGTATTTCGACGAGAACGCGCGTCACAACAGAGCCATGGAAGAGAAAAAGTCGGCAGCGGATTGTATTTAAAGCCTCACAAAAAGGTAGCGCCTTGTACTTGAAACCTTATCCGGGGATTCAAAAACGGATGACTTTGACGGTGTCGAGGAATGCTAAGCTCGCCACCACCACCACCCTTACACCTCCCATGCGCGCATTGACCGATCTCGATCTGCACAAATATGCTAAAGGTGTTCCGTATTTTAGAGGCGTGTACATGCGAGACGAGTTGCCGCTAAAAGACGCGACGGAAGCTTAGCACCGCCGTGGCGAAACGAAAGTGGTATTATAAATTTAGACGATGGATCCGGTCCGGGCACGCATTGGGTCGGTTATAAAAAAAGGGCCAATACGGTGATATACTTTGATAGTTTCGGAGACCTGAGGCCTCCCGAGGAAGTCTTAAGATATTTTCACGGTAGCGATATATATTATAACGTGGAAAGGGAGCAAGACTTTAACACGATCGTGTGTGGTCATTTAGTGTTGAAATTTTTACATAAAAGAACCATAATGCCCTCGAAGCGCTACAGTCATGTCTAGGACATTCACGATTTTCGGGTATGGAAATACCATCAGCAGCGGTACGCTATACCCACCTGTGAGACTGAACGATGGCGGCACGTACACCTGCGGCTTGGTGGGTCTTTACACGTGCAACACCGTTCGAAATATTTACGAGGGAAATAATAAGTTCTATTACGATAAAGATAAAGAAATCACCATCGACGAGGGATGCTACGAAATAGACGAGCTAAACACGTTCCTGAGAAAAAAGATATTGGAGTCGGCTAAAGCCCACAAAGAAATTAATTCGTCCGTAACTTTGGACGACGACGGATTGGTCGACGGCTTGTTTTCTTTAAGAGCTAATAATAATACCCTAAAGTGCGAAATAAAATCGAAATACTCCGTAGACTTCACGAAGCGCGGCAACATCGGTCGAATGCTGGGATTTTATTATCGAATTTTAAAGGAAGGTCGTTCGCATACGTCCGATCGCGATGTGGAAATAATTTCGGTAACTAATATTTTCGTAGATACTAACATTACGACGGGAGCGTACCGCAATAACCAACTTTGTCATAGCATTTACGAATTTGGCCTAACCGTGCCCCCAGGCTACAGCATAGAACAACAGCCCAGCAATATAATTCGTTTCCCTCTGTGCGTGGACGAATTCGATAACATTACGTTGAGACTGGTGGATCATACGGGTGAAGCGGTTAATTTTTCGAAGGATACGTACCTTTGCGTTCGCCTAGAGCTAAGACGCGAATAATAAAATTATTATTAAGTTAAAATGGGCGTCGTTTACGATGACGAGCGTCAGCATCAGCAGCAGCAGCATGCAGCAGACGTTAGCCGCAGTCGTCAATATACCTAAGAAAAAATCCGCGCGTTGGGCATTGTTATCGTCGTTGCTGCCGAAGTCTTCTTCTTCTTCTTCTTCTTCTTCTTCCTCAAAAACAAACCTATATAAAACGCAAAAAACGTTCTCGAAATCTGCAGTCGCACGCAAATCATCTTTAGGCCATAACGAAATAAAAAGCGGAAGAGGTGTGAAAAAGCGACATCATATTAAAAGAAGAAGAAGAACCTCGCTCTTAGTCGCGCAGACGCAAGTTTCTTAAAAGCGCTCGGCTACAAGCTTTTGAATACGAGAAAGAAAAAGTACTAGAAATGGCTAAACGTGGCGGTAAAATACGTGGTGATTTTGGTAGTAGCACGAAAATGGTCGCAGATCACATCTCGTCGGTGATTAGTTCTCCTTTGAAGAAATTACGTTTCGACGAGGTGGCCAAATTAGACGTATTCAAAAGGCCTCGCTACGAAGAGACAATTTCGAAAGAAGATTATTATTCGTATTTACCCTTCACGCGAAACACAGACCACAGCGATAGAGTGATTATAGAAATCCAAAATTCCGATGCTATAACCGCAACCTACGACAGTTACATTAATATTAAGGGAACGTTTTCGGTGAAAACCGAAGGTAAACCGTATACGATAACGAACAACGCAATATTATTCTTGTTCGATGAAATACAGTACAAAATGGGAGCACGCATGTGGTTGACGTTTGTAAGCAGCCTGGTATAACGTGCACGATGAAGGGTCTCGCTTCGTATCACAAAAAATTCAACGGTTTGAGCAATAGCACCTGGGACCTTCGAGGAGATACAAACGCCGACATTTTTAAGAACGGACGCTTCTCGTGCAATGTGCCTCTAAAGCATATTTTTGGATTTTGCGAGGATTATAAGCGAGCCGTCGTAAACATGCCGCAAGAGCTTGTTTTAATTAGATCCAAGAGCGACGTCAATTGTTACAAGAGCGACGAAAACGAGCTAACATTTAAAATTACTAAAATATCGTGGGCGGTTCCGCATTTAAAGCTTAGCGATGAATCGAAATTAAATTTATTCCATCATTTGCATAAAAATCCCAGAATTGTGGTTTACTTTCGTCGCTGGGAGCTTCACGAGTTGCCGTCCTTTCCGTCTTCGAAAATTCACGTTTGGCGTATTAAGAATTCGAACGAATTAGAAAAACCTCGATGGATTCTATTTACTCTTCAGCATGGCAAGTATGATAATGCGAAGCAATCGGCAGCCCAGTTCGATCACTGCAATCTGACAAATTTAAAACTATACCTTAATTCCCAAGAATTTCCACTTCAAGATATGAATTCGGACTTTGCCAATAACGATTATTCGACCCCGTTCATGCACTATTCGAAATTTCCGGAAAACTATTATGCAGGCGCGAGCAATTTGAGCTACGCTCTGCGTTGTTTGAACGACTATCAGCAATTTGGCAATTGTCCCGTGTTCGTGATCGATTGCAGTCGTCAAGAAGAATCTATTAAAAATTCGGCCGTCGATATACGTCTCGAAATCGAATCCAGCAACATTTTCGATCAAACCACTAAAGCATACTGCTTAATTTTGCACGACTCTATATTCGAATACGATCCGTTTACGGAAATCGTTACGCGTCATATTAGCGAATAATAGACATGAAGGTTATTAAACAGAAACAATCTCTACCGGTTGCAAATATGGATCTAACGGTCGAACAGGATGATCCTTATTCCTATTTTGGAACGCGCAAAAAGCACGGAGATCTCTTACCGGCCAGCATAAGATACATCGTATGCTGACCTTCTGCGTGCGGTAAAACAAACCTCATTTTGAGTTTGTTACTGGCACCCAACGGATTGGAATTTGAAAACGTTTACATTTACTCCAAGTCGCTATTTCAGCCCAAATACGATTTTTTGAGTCGAGTTTTGAGACCGATCAAGGGACTAGGCTATTACGAATTTAGCGAAAATTCCGAAATAATTTCACCGCAAGATGCTAAGAGTAATTCGATTTTCATTTTCGACGACATTCAATGTCACGAACAAAACGCGATTCATCAATATTTTCAATGAGCCGTCATAAGAATATAGACGCGTTCTACCTCAGCCAATCGTATGCAAGAATACCGAAGCATCTTATTCGCGACAATACAAATTTAATTATAGTTTTTCGCAAGACGAAATGAACTTAAGACATATCTATTCGGAGCACATTAATACCGACATGAGCTTCGAAGATTTCAAAAGATGTGCCGTCTAGCGTGGGAAAAAAGACGGCGATGGCAATAAAGCCGGATACGGATTCTTAGTGGTAGACAAAGAAAAAGCCATAAACGAGGGCCGCTACCGTAAAGGATTCGATCATTACATATGTATTTAAAATCACGACGTTCGAGCGAACTTTCATCAACGCAATGTCTGCGGCTGCGATGAGACGAGGACGACGACGACGTCACTCTACGAATTTAAATCGAGCCGTAGTGCAGGCCACTAAAACGATAAGAAAAAAGTTTTTAGATTTTAAACGAGATCAAAATCGAGCTCAATTAAAATACGGAATGAAGCATGCTCAATTACTAGAACCGTTAAAATCGCTATCAAAATTCTCTGCAAGTAAAAATCCTAATTATATTCGACGTCAGAATGCGGAGCACGAATCTGATAATGTCGGCGACGGTTCAGATGTCTTACTTAAAAAGTATGCCGACATCCTGTCTAAAAGCGAGGATCCCAATATAGACGATACCGGAATCGGCATTCAATACGACGACCTTTCGAATAGATGGTCTATGGGCAATTCAGAGTTAGCTATTGCAGACGACGGATCTACGATTAATATTAGAAATAAAAAATATCCTCTTACGGAGGGCTTACTTCGATTGTTAACTTATAAGAAAATCTCTTCGAATAAGAAAACGCCTGCTGGCAATCCTTCCGAGCTAGATGTAAAAAATTACATCGATATTTTGAAGAAAACCAATGCATATAATAAACTGTTTCGCAAGGATCTGCCTAAAACGCCCAAATATAAAAATTATATCGTTCCGAATTTAACACCGTCGCCCGTGGCGACTACAATATCTACGCCTCCTCCCTCGCCGCAGCATGCTTCGTCGTCGTCGTCACCGGCGTCGTTGTCGTCAAGAGAGATGAATACAGCATCGGCGACTCCTACGATTCCCATGCAATTACGATCCAAAATAACGAAGAAAAAGAAAGGTCTCGGTATGGATAATTTATCGAAAAAAAGACAGCCATCGAGTAATATAAGCAGAATTTGGCGATACAAAAAATTCGATAATTCTAATCATAAGATAGAATACGTTCATTGGGACTCGCCGGCCGAGCTGGTGAGCCGGCTTCGTTTGTTGATGGCCGAACGTTCGGCGGGCAACAATAGCTCTCAGAATCAAAACGAATTTCTTTCTATTATATCCGAATTAAAGGAGGCGAAATTAATCGCCTAATAAAATACACACGTCCTTTAGAATAGTCTCAGAAATAAAATGGTCGTCGATAAATTTGGAAGAGCGTATTTTGCCAGAGACTCTGGAGGCGGAGGGTTTGGTAATACCGCTGCGCGCGGGCCTCCTGGTGTAGGCTTTAAACTAACTCCGGAAGGCGATTTCAACATAGAAAATAGAAAACTTTGCAACGTAGGCAATCCCGTGACCGGAACGGATGCGGTAAATAAACGAAGCGCCTTGGTATTGGACGAGGACGAGAAAATAGTTAACTTGAAGGATTTTAGAATAGTGAATTTGGCCGATCCTAAAAAATCAAACGACGGCGTAAACTTAAAATTTTGCAGCGAAGAACTCAATCTGCGTATAGGCAAAGCATTGGAAATATGTTTGACCGCTTCATCTTCGGGAAAACGCATGCTAATAAGAAACTTAAATTTGACGCCAAGTCGCGATCCATTGTAAATTTGCACGACCCGCAGAGCTCGGCGATGCCGTTAACAAGAGATACGTGGACTCGACGTTGTCAGAAAAAGCGCAAAATTTTATGAAACTAACCACGATCGACGACGGTAAGGCCAAGAACTTCGACTCTCGAGGCTTGAGAATTGTCAATAAAGGCGAGGCCGTAGATGAGCACGATGCCGTTTCTAAGTTCTATGTGAACGCGAGAATACAAAATCTTATCGAAGGTGCCGCCATTCACCGCGATAACGTGATCATTCGAGATGTATTGCAATCGGTCGTTCAAGTGTTGAACGAAATTGTTTTAAACACGAACTTCCTGATTTTCAACCACTTGAAATTAGACGGGGTCAAGACGTCTGCTGGAGACGATTTACAATTTCACAAAATTTAAACCGACGTTATAAGACACCTGCACGTGTTATTGGAGCAAGATAAAGCCTCGTCGTCTAACTCTCATACTCGTGTCAAACCTTAAAAATGCCTAAGAAATATAACGATAAGGAAATACTAGTGGATGAACTGCACAGAGGAGTTAGAATAAATTTTCCACGTCGAAGAACGATCATCAAATCTTATCACGACTTATTCCAAGCCGATATTGCTGAATTTATTCCATATTCGAAATATAATAAAGGGCATAAGTATATTCTACTCGTGATCGATTGCTATTCGAAATATTTATGGACGAGACCGCTTAAATCCAAGAATGGCCATGAAGTCACATCTGCGATGCGCGAGATTTTAAATGAAATTAAAAGATCGCGGCCTCCTTTACCGAAAAATCTGCAAACAGATAATGGTACAGAATTTTATAACGGCCAATTTGCACGGCTGATGAAGGAATATGGCGATATTAATCATTACTCCACATATAGCTCAATCAAAGCCGCCATCGTAGAACGTGCAATCAGAACGATAAAAAACAAACTGTATAAAGCTTTTAGTCTGAGAGGCAAATGGAAGTGGATCGATATAATCGATTCGATTGTATCAAAATACAACGATACGGTGCATTCGGCCACTAAAAGAAAACCCAAAATGTGACCGCGAAAACGCGTCTGAAAGTTTACGATAAATTAAAACTGGCGACTAGAAAACCTCGTTATGCCGTGGACGACTTTGTACGCATTTCAAAATATAGAAGTATTTTTCTAAGGGCTACAATGCAAACTGGAGCGAGGAAACGTTTAAAATATGTAAAGTGTTTCGAGCAAATCCGACTACTTATTTACTCGTCGACATGCATGGCGATCCAGTATTGGGACAGTTTTATGAAGCTGAGCTGCAGAAAACGAGAGTTCCAAATATTTACCTTATCGAGAAAATACTAAGGCGAAAAGGAACCAAAATTCTCGTCAAATGGTTGGGCTTCCAAGAGCCTTCCTGGATTCAAAAAGCTGATCTTATATAGATTGTTACATTTAAAAATAAAACATTTGTTTTTATATTTTTATTATATAAATATGTTACGTTTCAAAAATAAAAATTTGTTTCTTTTTTTTTTGTTGATTTTTTTATTATACATTTTTTTTGATCTTGTAAAAAATAAGAAAGATAGAGACGCTATAACTGCGTACTTTGACATGCAGCAGCACTTAAAATGTATTATTTTAGTTTATTTTATACATAATATAAAAAATAAAAATACAATGCAGTTTTTTATCTTGCCTTGTTACAATATTTTAATTAATTTTTATAATAAATATAAAAATAACAAAATACAATGCTGTTTTTTCTTGATTACAATATAACAAAGAGAGCCTCTACAACAGCGCTTAAAATATATTTTAAATTAATTTTATACATAATATAAAAATTAAAAAAATACGATGCGGTTTTTATAATATAAAAATACAAAAGACAATGCAATTTCTTTATCGTTACAAGATTTTAATTATTTTTTATAATAAACATGCAATTCACAAAATAAAATATGGTTTTATTCAAAGGTCCTTTATTAGATAGTGCCCATGAGGCAAAGTATCTATTCCGTTAGATAAAATGTATCTTTTATCATCTTGATAACTTAAAGCAATTTTCGTCTGACGTATGGAATATACCTTATGCAAATATGATCGTATGCTATTTTGGTCTCGTTCTATAACTACTTTATTTCGTAACGTATCGAGATAGTGATCGAAACAGATTTGCCGATCGATAATGTACTTTTAACACCCTTAGCCTTCTTTATTATCTCACGGCCTTCTATTTTTAAAGAGTACATTTTCGATCGAAGGCCTACAAAGTGCGTTAAAATACGACCTCTAGTTTCGTCTTTCATAAGACCAATGACTTTTTTATTAATTAAAGGAATTTTATAGATGTTATCGGGATCATAAGCGCTCGTATCAAATTTTTCTAGATTCGTCTTTATACACTCTTCATAGAAATCATTGCACGTCACACTATACAAAAGGCTGTCGGTGTCCATGTAGCATAATTCGCAATTATTTGCAAATTTTGCCTTCATGAAATTGTAGTGAAAATCATATAATTCAATTTTTGATAATTCTAAGATGGCCATACCTATGTAGATAGGTTTGTTGAACTCTATCTCTGTTTTGCTCAATTCAATCGCGACCAGATTTTTGTCAAAATCGTCGCCGAATGGAAATTTGGTTTGGAAATTAAAGATAGAGCACCATACCGACCGCTCCAATGAGTCACTAATTTTATGACGCGTCTTTTCCTAACATTCTCCATTGTTTTACCAAAATGGAATTGTTTGCAAATTTATATAGATTTTGTGCAAATTCCGTTTTAGCCTCCGTGCGCATTCTTGTATTTAATTCGACAAACGGTCTCAACCAAGGAGACTGACCGAATTCTAAAACCTTATGAACGCGCGTCATAACTACGCCCGCAGATAAATAAACCTGGAGATTTCTGTAATGCACAACGTAGTTGCACTTTTCGTGAGGGTGCACATTAATTTTGAAAATTTCGAGCCCGGAGGCGTGCCCTGTTCTGGGCACATCGGCAACTCTTTCTGAGCGTCGTGAATGTCCGTAGGAAATTCCAAGTCGCATTCAATAATATAACCTTTATCGCTCGTAATGCTCACCGTTGTAACATTAAATTTTAATATTTCTTCAGGCGTTAGCCATTTGAAATCCCGTAAGGCAAATAGCAAGATTCGGCATGACCATAGAGATTATTAATATCTCCGTAAAATAAAAATTTATTCGGCTTGGATGGATCATGCGTTGGGGATAATATTTATTATTGGATTCTACATATCGTTTTACGACTTGAGTAAGACCCCCCCGAATGCCATATTCGATCATAAAAAACATGTCGACGTCACAAATTAGTTCTAGCCTGATTTTAGTATATAATAACATGCTAGACCACGAGTAGCTCGCCAAAGTCACAAAATTTAAGGGATCCAATTTGTATGTTTCAAGACAATTTTTCTAAAGTCTTGGAATATATCGCAAAGTAAAAGGATGTCGCATTTTAAATATAGGTCCGCGTAGTCGCCTAAATTTTGCATTTAAAAGTGCTCCATACGGTTTGCGCATGAATATATTCCGATTCTTCAATATGTGATTCATTAAGATTGCTATAAAACATTCTATAGGAGGAAGATTTTCTTCGCTTAATTTCAAAATGTCATCCAAATACTCGTAGGAAAAATACCCTTGCGCATTAGCAATTTAATGCGATCCGGGTTTAGTGAACTAAATTCCTTTTTTAAAACTTTAAAGTCATCGAAAGACAACTCGCATGCTAATTTTTCCAATGACATTGCCATAAAGCGAAAGGAATCTATGAATCTGAACGTCACATTTGCGTCGTTGTATTTTTAGAAAATGTTATGTATTTTCATTATTCAAGGGTATTATATTCATGGAGCCTTCGAAAGCGTTAACAAGCTCTTTAATAATAAAATGAGCATCATAATTGCTCAAATTATGATAGACTACGGGAATAATTGGAAATAACCTAAAATTTAAATTACAGCTGCTATGCGCAACACCTCTTACAGAACCATTCATGTGATCGTGATCGATAACCTTTGCGTCGTCCGGCAAGAAATCGACTTCGCAAATAAAGCACGTTTTGCCGTCGAGGCATCTATAGAGGACGTAGCAGGCTCGTTTTAAAAATGCGCTCCCATAACATATGGCAATATGTTTTAATTGTCGCACAAACCAAGAAATGCAGTCTGTGCCTGTGTATGAACTGTAATATGAAAGAGATTCGTCATATCCACAATAAAAATAATATCCTATTGAAAACGGAATATGTTCCTGGTATTTGAAAGTGCGTTCTGATTCGGAAGCTCGATCGGTTTTTTTAATAAGGCATTCTATGTCGGAATAAACCACCATCGGCACAGGTATTTTATACTTAAAATCTTTAAATTGTAAATATTTGTTTTTTTCGGAGGGTAAAATAACACGACACTCGTTAAGTTTTTCGCATACTTGCTCGTGGGCATCGAGACGTTTGCGATCGTAAAAATAGGAGAGACATCTATCGCATACGTAAAAGTGACCCGTATGTTTAGTTAATTGACCTCTCACAAGTGAGGCTAAATTTTTTATAAGACAATAATGATATCTAACGCCCCGTTTATAATCTTTAATATTTTTTTTTAATTCTTCCAAACTTTTTCCAACTTTATCGGCCTCGTCGCCGTCGTCGTCGTCGTCGCCGTTGACGTCTTCGCTGTCGTCAGAATTAAATTTTGATGACTCGTCGACATACGCATCTTCAACAATCAACAGATTAACGTGTTTATCTCGTTTTTGGCTAGTTAATTGTACCGGTGTTACGATGTATCGAGCGCGTTTTAAAATAAGAGCAAAAACATTTACAGAAATATCATTCTGCTTTTCGAATTTCGATATATCCGATATAGGCATGGGGCTGACCAAATTTTTCATATTAAAAATTTCTGCAAAACGCGGATACGAAGTTGTGCGATTAGCATGCTTACCTGCCGTAGGCTTAATTATTCCGGCTAAAACGCTCCAATAAAAGCATGAAAAATCATTGTTTCTAATGTTTAAACAGGCCTTTTTTGTTTTGAATTGCGATAGGAAGAGGCATGAAACAACTCGCGTGAAACATATCATAGCATTTATTAATATTAACATTTAGAAATAATATTTCGGATAGCGTGAATCCTGACCCGTGCATTGCGTCGTTCTCTATTTTATCCAACAAGCGTGTTGCGATATTGCACGCAAACCACTCGTTAAACTTCTGCCGAAACAAATTAAAAAGTTGGGCGTCGAAAAATACCTAGTTTGAAACTCATTTTCGTTACGCGCGACGGAAAATTTGAAAAAATCGCACGCTAACACGACATTAATTTTAAGGTTTACCGAGTGATTTTTAAAAATCGTATACAATTTGGACAAAATTAATTTTTTACAATCTTCGATAAATAAATTAAGATCTTGATGTGCAACATTAATAATTTGAGCTGTTTGAATTCTCGATTTAAACGCAGACACGATTGGCTTCCAAACCAATTCAGAATGTCGAGGCGTGCTCCGAGAATACATCCATTGTTTAGGAACATTCTGCCGCAGTAGTTTTTTTAATAGATTTTTAAATAGCATTTTATATCTTTTCATATGGCATAGAAGATTTTCGAATAGATTCAGATAACTAGCCGAGAGCGAAGAAGAAGTTTGTTTCACCGTTCTTAAAATCGATTCGGTGGTGTGAATGTGTGATTTTAATATTCGAACCCAATTGCGAAATACTTTAGTTTTACGACATTTCGTTAAAATTGCGTGCACTTTTCGATACAACTGTAGCATCTGATCACAACACATCGAAACGCCCGCGTCCGCTTCGATTTTTCTGTTAGTCAACATATTTTTTTCGTATTTCAATGCCAACTTTCTGTATTTTGAACCGTGCAATTTTACTAATACGTTTGGCGTATCGTCTTTGGGCGATAAATTGCAGGACCATAAAATGACTTCTAATTCGGCATGCAGTTCCCGTTTTATTCTAACAATTTGTACGAGTTTAAAAATCTTATACAAAAGGATAAGTCTATAGCATATTTTTCTGAATCTGTAATTTTTAGTTGATTTTATAGAAAATACATCTGTCGTTCTAACACATTTACTATAGACAAATAAATCGCCGATTTCATGCAAGCGCATGCGGAGGGTTTTTCTACAAATCAACAAAGAATTAATAAATTGAGTTGAAAACACGAATTCTCTATTTTTTAAGTCCACGTATAGGCAATCGGTTCTTAGAGTTGCATAAAAGAAAATGTTACTTTTACATTTAAACTGAAAATTAAACACTGTTTTTTAATGGCGATACGGCTGATTGATCTACAAATCTAAATAACCTAATACCGGCCGAGATGCTTTCGCTAATATTATAAAATGCCTTTCGGTCGTAATTACATAAAATAAAAAGCTTTTCTTTCATACGAGACACGTCGGTGTAGCAAAACGCTATTGTGTTAGAATCCGAATATTCTAAGCACGTTAAATTGTCGAACAAATTAAATTGCATGCAAAATAGAAAAATGGCTCGATACCCAATCAAAAAACCGTCCCGATATTTAAAGTCTTTTAAATAAGCAGGCAATTCCTTGCATGCGATTCTATAAAAATTATGCGGATAATCCGCAATTAGCATATCACGATTGTAATGGGTTGCTGATCTAATTCTATATTCAATACTCATAACTTTAAAAATCAAGATGTAAAAATACTAAAATTATAAAAATTAATTACCATGTATAGGTAGGTATTCTAGTGTGATGACGATACGGATGGCTTTTTTTGCTCTTGCCGTTCTTGATTTTCCTTGGGAGGATCCGTGAGGGCCGATGATGAATCCTTTTGTTTTTCGCCCATGCAGCAGAAGGAAATGCTCGCAGCAGGATTAGGTTTACCTTTAAAATAAACGAATTTCGTATTAGTTTTTTAAATAAAAAATTAAAAAATTAAATACTAACCAACTTCCAACGATCCTAGGTAGTGCAAACAAAGGCATTCCTGTTTATTCAGTTCCTCGATATCTTTGTCGCTAATTACATCCGCGATTCTCTGCGGAAGGAACACAACGCATTCTTCTAATTCGACGAGAATGAGCCTCGAATTCTTTTTTGACTGAAGAGATTTGATGCTTAAAACCGGATAAGGGCGCTGTAGCTCGAGATCTTTGACTTTTACGGTCTTCTTCCTATCGATGCGGCTTACTGAATTGATTTTTTTAATTAACTCCATATTTTATTTTCTATATACGAATATAATTATATAAAGTTAAAAATATATTTACAATTATTACCTGTTTAATGCAAGCTGCACGATGACAAACACGTTGACGATTCTCTCTCAAACTTATATTTTACAAGATAAAAAAGCCTTACAAAGGATCCTCTATTTATATCGCTCCGAATGACGTACAATTTATTACGCATCTGAATACCGCCTCCCAAGCACATACACGATTAAGCCATTAACGATAGCAATTCATTAGAATTAAATAGCATTGCCCTTGTCTGGACAAAAAAAAGCTCATTCAAATTAAAACATTATCTTTTATTATGCGGATATTGAAATCGCATAAAAATTAATGATGCATATTTTTTATTCAAAGATTTAAGTAACTAAGACATTTTCCCCGACTTGGCATCGATAAAAAATATAAAAATCTCAATCGTCTATATTTCTAGGATCTATAAACACCATATTTGTTAAAAATAATGGGTTCCTATATAATTAATGATTCAAAACGATTATGTAAGCATGAACTACAGTATTTTCTTTACGCGTTCCAAGAAGCTATCTTTTATGCATACAATGTTTTAATCAAAAGCGATTCCCCGACTTCGATAATAAAAAATAATTATACAAACATACTCGATCATTTATATTTAACTTCCGCTTCATGCAATGTATACTATACAAAATTTACGACCACTTTTTATTTTTCGGCGAAAATACGATTTCGCCATCGTATATGCTTTGGTTCATATAATGCAAATTATTAAAAGATTACTTAAAACGTCTTGCACGTGTCCGATGAGATAATCGTGACCCCGTTTTTTTTTCTCTTGCCCGACGATCTGAAATCTCTGCGTTATTTTAAATACTTCATCATAATTGCCTACGACACATCGAGCGTAACATTTTCAAATTATTAAAAGATTACTTGAAACGTCTTGCACGTGTGTCCGATGAGATAATCGTGACCCCGTATTTGTATACGAATTAAATAGCGCACTTTCATCATCTTCTCTCGGAGGGCAAAAATACACGCACACGTCACCGATCGAACCATCTTGAGCAAAAATACGATTACGTCAGTAGTATAGCTATGGAGAAGCTGAGCCAGCCCTTTTAAAAGGGCCATCGCAATTTTTTTTCTTATCGACACCTGTAATAAAAAAAACCTTGCGGTTATTTACCCAGACTTATTCTCGAACGCGACCACCCCCGAAAACACGCTCTTAAAACAAAACACGTTCGCACCACTTGCGCGCCCCTTACGATATTTCGTCTTAGACTAAAACACGCACGCCCCCCTACACACCTATACACATAACGATACATACCTTTCTTTTCGAAAATAAAACAACAACAACACCGCACACACACCCCCCACCGATCGATATCTACACACACACTTTTATCATGAGGGCGGCACGACTTCCACATTAACTTCACCGACAAACCATACATACCCTACACCCTACACGCACACACCTGCACATACATACCTCTCTTTTATATAATACGCACATCCTTTACAAGATATTTATGATCCTTTTAAAAAGGGCCGGCCAGCTTCTCCATAGCCATACTATTGTTATCCTCAAACCTAACTAATACTAACACACACACACACCTACACATACATGACCTTCACACATACATACTTCTCTTTTCCATAATACACACACCCTTTACAAGATATTTATGACCCTTTAAAAAGGGCTGTCGCAGTTTCTCCATAGTTATACTACTAACTCGTGCAATCACTTTTTAACTAGCGGTCCGCTACTACAGCTTTTATGATTTTTAACAGGATGTTTAATGTAACTTTACTAAACACAATAATTGCTAACCGAAAGCTTTTACTATTATAGGTTGAAGATCTAAGCCCGTATTCAGATCTCAATGGAAAGAAAAGAGAGCTTTAATATATTCGTTCGAGTATTTATATTATTCCAAACTCCCTAATGGAACCTGTTTCGCGTGAAAAGCTTGTTCTCGAAGCGGCTTCTTAAAATTTTGAACGTATCCGACTATAATTTCTGAAAAACTTTTCCCGTCCGTCGTGCTGTTTACATAGAAATTCGTTTCCTACCTTACCGTATGCGCACTTCTCAAAAACTGTTGGCTATCAACCAATGATATAATTCCCTGTCGTCAGACCGCTCCACCTATCAGCTATCCATCTCTGTTCTATGCATGTTTGTTGTCTCCTTAAAAAACCCCACTTGAGTGACAGAAAATCGATATTGTAGCCGTCCTTCACAAATACACGTGCATATCTTACGTGACTTCAATCCAACGCTTTATTTATACTTTTCTCTGTCTGCTGTATATTATCGATTGTTCATTCCACTCACTCCTTAAGATATTTGTTATTGTAGCTGCTTATAAATCGACCGCTGAAAACAATATGTATGGAATTCTATATTAACGTTCGTTTAATATTCTCTGAACGTAACATTTAACCAAGAGGTGTTTCTTGAAATTATCGACCGTTTGAAAATAACAATTCCTAGATTTTCTCCTTTGTAGTATCTGTGTAAATAAACGTTGGTTTTTAAAACGAATACATTTGCGTTAGAAATTATTGATTTTCTTATGCATGCAAGCTCCTTTTTTGCTTTCATGCGTTTGATTAAAAGAAATTATAATTAATTATGCGTATCCTTGAACTTTTATGTACTTTAAAGCTTTTCTTTCCTTATCTAATTTTAACATTCCAATTTAAATATAGAAAAACCTTAATAATCATCCGTTTTCATTATATGAATTAATTAATTTGGCGCGTAAATAATTTGCTCTTATTTCTATATACATGGTTGCTAAAATTTCATTGTCTACACCTATTTACTCTTGAAATCCACAGCAATATATATATATATATATATATATATATATATATATATAGTTATATAGTAATACAAATATTGAGCAACTGCGCAGGTCAAGTGATTATACAATGAAATAATAACTATTATGCAAAGCCCAAATGATTATTTCAAATCGAGCCTGTAATTGAAATATGGAAAATATTAAGTCTCGGACAAGATTCGAGCCAGTTTTGATTATCAACGCACTAACCAATTGCGTCACTTGGACCGACTATAATAATGGAAAAGATATACAAATCTAAATCATGAACGCCACCATACGTTATTCTAACTTTCAATTACATCTGGCATTTTTGTCAATCATATTCGACAGTGTTAGATATATACAGGAAGTGGCTATCAAATTCATGACTATATGCCAACTATTAAATATAAATATTAGGTAGTTACTCATAGCAAGTTGATTTTTAACACTGATATTAGTGAATAATATGAAATAATAGCTTAGCTCTATATGGAAAGCTTAAATGAACATATCGAATCGAGCTAGTAATTGAAAGATGAAAAATCTAAATGTCCGGACAGGATTCGAACCTGTAATCTTTGACTTTGTACGTCGACGCGCTAATCAATTGAACAATCAAGTCCGGTGAGTTCAATTGGTAAGATAAACAAATCTAAATCGTGTACGCTACAATAAATCGACCTAAGTTTGAAGGTACGCATAATTGTATGATATTCTTGAGTCAAGAAGAAGATAGAATATAAGAATGTTTCTCTCCGTGTAACCACTTGGGAAGTATGTTAAATAGCTTTTATGGATGCAGTACTTAACTGTAATATTGGTCTATTGTGTAGCGAACAACCGACGTTTGGTTGTTTTATAGAGATTTATATAAAAGGAAGTCACATGATTTAATATCGTGTGAATGTTGCTATTATATTGAATGATTTTTAGTAAATTGTCATATAACATAAGTGGATTTTAAAATTCATAATTATAATATAATTTTGAGCGGTAGTGCTAATTCGTTAGTAACATAATCATAATTGTAAGTACTCCCATTCAAATTCTCTACTATCAAAAAATTGCGTATCAAGTTATAATGAAACATTTTTTTAAATAACAGATTATATTTTAGACATAAGTTAAATACAAATGTATTCTAGAAATTTAATATTGTAGAAGTTTGCTCGAATACTTTGCTACAACTGTTTTGTGATGGTTTATAATTAGTATTTTATTTGTTGTGGAACACTATGTACACCATTTATATTAGGATACAACATTGCTGTTGGCACCTTCCTCTTCATTAAACGATTGGCTGCTAGACGTATAGAAAGTGTGAAAGCAATTATTACGCCTACTAACTATAGTTATACGTTAATTTAGAGACAACAATTTATCTATTTACCTCTAAAATTCCTATAACAATTATACTAGATCCAACGAATTCCACAGTAGAAGAAAGATTAGACTGATACTCATCCCAGCATCCTTTAGTGTTTATCGGTCCACCAAAAGCAGAACAATTAAGTAAATTAACGCAACAACTACGTGGTACCATATACGAATGTTGGTAATCCCTTATAGTAATACCATCAACAATTTTGGATTTCCAATCTGTTGGTCCATCTAGTCCACAACATGCACTCTAAAATACAACAATTGATTAATAAATACTAGACTTGCTTTGAACAATATTCTAAACACAAATTACACATCTATTTTAGTATTTTTTTTATTCACTATAGTTTACAATCATAAGCGTTTTAATAAATTTTGGCCTGAATTTTATTTAAACCAAATAGCACTAAAACTTACTAAATTAATATTATTTTGTCTACAATGCAATTTGAGTCTAAATAATGAAAGAATGCATTCACGTCATAGGTTGCTGAATTAAAAAACGACGTACTTTCAATTCTTATGCATTAAGTATACTCCGATATATCCTTTAAAGGTATGTCGTTTTTTAATTCAGAAACCTATGACGTGAATGCAGAGCCGGCTCAAAAATCGGCACTTCGAGAATTTTTCCCGAGGCCCCGCGCTTAAAGAGGCCCCGCGCTTTCATATTTCATATTTCTAACAATTATTGGTAGCTAGGGCAAGTTTTTGACACATGCAACGTTTTTTCCAAGTAGGATGTTAGCGTAGCTCTTTCCCTGCATTAACATCTTTCTCGGTAAGGTTAAAATATTCAACGACGTGGTAGTAATTAATAACAGTAGTGTGCAATACAAAACTGATAGGATATTTAACAATGGAAGACAGGGGATATCTGGATCTAGTAATAATTATCTGGCTGTTATGTTGATTTGAGTTTTTTTGTTCTGGTAAATATAGTTCGTTACTAAAATATTTAATTTCAGGAACGCCACTGAATTCTACGTAAAAAATATCTATCAAACACAGTTTTTACCTTTCCACAATCTTAAACGGTTAATGAGATATAGAAGTCCTCTAAAAAGCGCAAAACTTCAATTTCACCCTGTAACTCAAAACGATGAGGACTATAAAAATTCTGTTAACGGCATTGTAAGTTTCACAAAAAAGTAGCAACAGTTTGCGAAAACTGCAAGTCTCTAACTACAATAATAACCGAGATAACCCCGTTTTGCGATGAATTTGGGACACACCGTACATGCCTGTGCATCGTGCAACTGCATGTCAGATCGACTGCTACCTCCTTGTCTCTTGCAACTGCTGCTTAAAGCGAAAGAGCAAAACTACAGAAGCTTGACGCGACGCTCTCAGCGTCGTTAAAAATGCCTTATAACTCTGGAGTTTTTTGGCTTGTAGATATTGTTGTTTTCTTGATTTGTTGTGGTGTTTCTATCGGTTGATCTTCTTACTTGAATGAATTAAATATATAAATTTGTAGGACTGGATCCCAAAAGACCTGCTCCTGGGATCCTCTTGATTTGGTGCAGTGAGCAGCTTCCCGGATCTTCCCCTAGGTTGTCCTCCAACTACACAGTATTCCGGATACTGGGTCCACTGGCCTGTGGTTTTCGCCTAACAGGACTGGCTACTCGCCACAGGCCGCTCCATCGTCAAGTAGCTCGTCTAAATAGGACTGACGGATGTGCATCCCCGAGGACTTCACTTGTGTACCCATTCCTCGGCACCCCGCATAGCTGAAGAACTCCCTCAGGATGTCACCGTTCCGCTGCTCACCTTTGAACGCCTGAAGGCGGTGGTCTGAATACGCGAGTTGTTACCCCATTGGCGTCTGGGCAACAACTTGAAAGAGCAATGTTCGCGTTGCGCATATACATCACTCCCACTCCGTTCTCCTTAGCCGAATGCTGCACACATAAAGGCGTTGACAAAGACCGTGTGTTCACCTCATAATTAGTATTATACGTTTTGTTAATATTGTGGAGAGTAATTTCAAGAAGCTTAGTATAAAAATAGGTATGATATCTTTTTTTTTTAAAATCTAAAATTATTTAAATATTTGTTAATTTTTTTCCAATTTTAGTCCGTAAAATCATGTCGAATACTGGTGGGGGTAGAAATCAAGATAGAGGAAAAAAGTGTATTCCCGGTGATATAAAAAGAGAGCTTAAACGAAAGAAAAAAGAGACAATTAAGTCGCAGCGAGCGCACTAGAAAAATTTTTAATGCCAGTGCAACAACTTACACCTGTAGACACACCCATTGTGCAAAACGAAAATGAAAATCGTGAACAAACGTAGAATAATCAAGATGCAGATGAAGCAGGCTCAAACGGGGATGAAGAGGAGTTAAGTGAGGTTAATTCAATAACGGAAGATCAACCTTCAACTTCAACATTTACTGAACAGCATTCTACAAAATTAAATATTTTCGAAGTTTCCAATTGGCCCAATTTAATAAATGATAAATTGCGTGTAGAAATTGTTAATCCTAAATTAAATAGTGACAAAATGAAAACATCTGCAGCAGATAAAGGTAAAAAATATTTTAATAGATTGTTGCCTAATGGAGAAATTGTTCAAAGAAAATGATTAGTTTATTCTGAAATAACAAATCAACTATATTGTTTCGTTTGCAAGTTATTTCATAATAGGACTCGGAATAATTCTTTTATGAATGGTTTTAATGACTGGAAACATGTAGGCAATAGACTAAAGGAACCCGAAACATTTCAAAGACATTATGAATGTATAATGAAACTGAATTTGTTAGAAAATGGTATGAAACACGAAAATTTAATTGACCAGACTTCTATAAAAATACCAGACAACAAAATTGAAAAATTAAAAAATGTGTTAAAAAGAATAGTAGAAATAATAATTTTTTTAACAAATAGAAATCTGGCTTTTCGTGGAAGTTCGGATAAACTTTATGAACCCCAAAAGGGCAATTTTCTTGGGTTGATGGAGTTACTGGCTAAATTTGATGCAGTTTTAAATGAACACATAAACAGTTTTATCAATAAAAATAATCGTAAGCTTTTCCTCAACCATACATTTCAAAACGAAATTATTGGTGCTCTTGCTTCGAAAGTAAGGAAAACTATAATAAACAAAATTAAGCGAGTTAAGTATTATTCCGTCAATCTAAACTGTACCCCTGATATTAGTCACTTGGAACAAATATCTGTTATAATTCGTATCGTAGATAGACAAGATGGAAATGTTGAAATTGTTGAACATTTTATTAATTTTATAGTTGTCAATGATACAAGTGGTAACGGTTTAACCGAATTTATTAAGAATGAATTTACGAAACAGAATGTATTGTTGTCAAATTGCCGAGGTCAATCTTATGATAACGGTAGCAACATGAAAGGAAAAAATCGGGGTGTCCAAGCGTTAATTAGAGAAGAAAATCCAGGGCTTTTTATTTGCCGTGTACTTCTCATAATTTAAGTTTAATTCTTGGGGAGTGTTGCAAGTCGTCTGAACGAGCCATTAATTTCTTTTCGTTAATACAAAAAATCTTTACAACGTTTGGTGGGTCAGTTAGTAGGTGGACTGTTTTTAAAAAACATGCACCCCTTTTAACGCCTAAACCATTATTGGAAACACGATGGGAATGCCGATTAGAAAGCATCAAGGCAATTCGTTTGCAATTCCCCGGTGTAATAGCTGCATTGGAGGAAGTATCTATTGTCGTTGCCAGTGTTTTAAAATAAGAAGTTTTGTCAATAATTGAACACATATCATTTGGATTTGTAATGAGTTTGGTGATTTGGTATGAAAAAAGTCAATATTACAAGCAAAATTTCTCAAAAACGTGGAATACAAATTTCTGTAGTTTTAGAGCACCTAAAACAACTTTTAATTTTTTTAAAAGTTACAGAAATTCTGGGTTTGAAGATGCGACAATTAGTAGTGGTGAAATATGTAATAGTGTAAATATATCACCAGAATTTAAAAAAAAACGTATTTCCAAAAAACAGAAAATGTATACCTATGTAAACAATGACGATATTAGAAACGATGCAAAACAGTTATTTAAAGTAGACTATTTTTTAAAAATTGTAGATTGTGCTATTGTTGCTCTGGATGAAAGATTTGAACAGTATACTCGTTATAATGATGTATTTGGTTTTTACACAACATTGGAAATTTAAAATATAAAAACGATGATGAATTAAAAAAATATTGCAACGATCTTCATCTATTTCTTCAAGATAGCGGAAATTCGGATATTGATGGTTACAATTTATTTCATGAGTTAAAATTTTTGTCACAAATTGTTCAAGAGAATATAACTCCATTAGATTGCCTGAAACAAATTTGCACAGATAATTTAGATGATGTATATGTCAATACATATATAGCATTGAGAATTATGTTAACAATGCCTGTTTCAGTAGCTTTCGCCGAACGCGGTTTTTCCAAATTAAAGTTAATTAAAAATTATCTAAGATCAACCATGCAACAAGATAGGTTAGAGGGGGTGGCTATGTTGTCAATGGAGCAGGAGGTAACAAAACAGATAAATTTTGATGATAGTATCGAGGAATTAGCAGTAAAAAAGGTTTGTACGAAATAGGAATAAAAATATTATGTTTATGTATGTATATTATTGAATATACTGAAGAAATAAATATTTCATTAAACAAATTGATAAAATTATGTCCATGTATCATTTCTTCTTTTTTTAGGAAGAGGCCCCGCATATAATACTTTTCCGAGGCCTCGCAAAACCCACAGCCGGTCCTCCCTAAAAGCATTCTTTCGTGATTTGTACTATATTTAGTTTAAATAGATTCAGATATAAATTTAAGATTAAAAAAAATGTATAATAAATTAAAACTTTTAATGCTATTAACAATATAGCTGAACACTTTCCCGAATTTAAGCGTGTTATATAAGAGACCGTAGTTAATCTTCAATTAAGGAATTATTAATTTTAAATCAGATTTCTTTTTAAATTACTTTGAAATTTAGTCTCTTCTCTGTCCTCTAACGTATATTCACAAATACAATCCCATTCCTCTTCCTAACTACAAAACATTACTAAATAAGAAATAAATATAAAGACCAATAAAGAAATACAAAAATAATAAGTAAGAAGGTTTCCAATTAAAATTCTACATTACCTTAACACTAACCCTGAAAGGTCTTATGTCTGTCAATATCGAAGGACACTAAACAGTTTGTCAGCGCAAGCTTTGTGATGTCCTTTTCTATGTGGAAAACTGTTATTTCGCATAAAATTCCCTTGCTTTGGTTATTCTATCAGTTGGTCGTCAAGTTTCTCTGATAAAATAAAATAGTCCTTTTGAACCTACCTAACATTTTTCATTTCTCTTTTGCTGTCATAACATTCACTGTTCCGCTTATCGTCAATTCGTATTCGAACTCTTCCTGAACTAAATAAACAACCCTAAAGGTTTCATCCATTTCAAAAATTTTTAAAATGAAAATCACAAATTCAATTCCAAAATAAAATTTTCTGAAATATTCCTAAATTATCAATACCAAAATTATCAAACATATCCTCGAATACAATTCCAAAGAATATCTTTACAATAGAAGCAACAAAATCCAGTTGCACCAAGTATGTGTATTCTACAATACAAAAGCGTAATAAAAAGGAAGATTAGACAAAAATCACTTTACAAATCAAGTCCCACGTTTTGTACTAGTGTTACATAAAAAATTATTTTAATAAATAAATGTATGATCTCACGCTTGGTGCGTTAGTGAAACAAAAAATTTTCTATATTATTTTTATCTAGCCCAAACCTTGCAGTACCTGCATAGTCCGTTAACTCGGGTTACGGATTCTGCAGTGAATATGGGAATACGGGTGGTTCTTTTATTAGACTTGCAAAAGCGATATAAAAACTAAAAGGGGGACGCCACCACATCTAACGGTAGCAATAAATATACCTTAAGGGAAGATGTGGAAATCATATTAGCTGAAAATGCTTTCGAAAAAAACTTGTCTAAGCTAATGAACAACGCAATTTTCAGCGAGACCGTGTAGAATGTGGACAAATGCGTTCATGTGAAAATTGTGACTCAGTGGGATCCGGATGGGATCAAATTGTGCGGGAGTACATTAATTGCCCGCTCAAACTGTAATAGTTGTACCGTGTCTAATGAGAATTTGGTCATCGTAGAAATGTATCGAGTAAAGTACGATAAACCCATTTACGCAGGATTTTCGATACTAGACCTTTCCAAGATTTTAATGTATGACTTTTATTACAATGTTATACGGCGCACGTATGATGATCAAATTCAACTCTACACAGACACGGACTCTTAGTTTATAGTGTACTAACAGAAGATATCAGTCATAAGATTAACTTCTTTGATAACAGTGATTATTCTATAGACGATAAATACAATATTCCTTTAGTTAATAAGAAGGTGGTGGGTAAGTTTAAGAACGAATTTAATGGTGGTTTAGTTCTAGAGTTTTTGGGCACTAGAACCAAACGGTACTGTATAATTAGTGAAAAAGACCTTATTAGAAAAATTAAGGGCGTTAGCTACAGAATAGTTAAACCATTTGTGTTGATATAGTTTTAGAGACTGCAAAAAACAAAATAGGTGTCCTCTTGCATACAATGATCACGATTAGAAGCGCTAAACATGAACTTTATACTAAACTCATAAATAAGATTAGCTTATCCGGAAATGAGGACAAACGTTTTATTATCCTGGAAACTATCAATACGTACGCTTGGGGTCACAACAAATAGATGATTTGTATTTCACCTAGTTTTAGGTTGTGTGTATACAGGGTGAACGGTATCGTTTGTGCAAAAATAAACTAGGAGATAGTACACTTAATTTGCAACAAAAATTGTTAATATGACCCTTGTCCTATCTCGATTGGTTTAGGAGTTTTTTTAGTCTGTTTTTTAATAACTTGACTTCTTGCAGTAAAAGTTAAATTTCTCGGCTTCTGCTGCAAATAACTAGATAAACAATCCGATTTTCATAAACTACATTAAATATCCTATAAAAAAACAACTATTTCGATTTTCTTAATTTTAAAAGAAACATTTATTATAAAGCATTAAAAGGTAAAAAATTACAAAGGAAATTTTTTTAACTAAGTTTAAAGTAATATTACAGCGAAATTATTTTATCTACAAATAAGCAAATGTCACAAAAACAACCTCACTTCATAAGGTTTCCAGCAGTGCGAAACACTTTTTATTTAATTTTTAATTTATTAAATTAATGCCTTCGTAATGCCGGAAAAACGTTGTGGGATCATTAGATAATCAAGGCAGTGGGCGAATTTTAATGCGAATTGGAAACAAATATTTGTTTCCATATTTCCATACTTGATAAATTAAAAATCAAATAGAAAGTGTTTTGCACTGCTGGAAACCTTATGGAGTGAGGTTGTTTTTGTGACATTTGCTCATTTGTAGAAAAATAATTTGGCTGTAATATTACTATAAACTTTGTTAAAAAAAATTTTTTACCTTTTAATGCTTTATTATAAATGTTTATTTTAAAATTAAAAAAATTGAAATAGTTGTTTTTTATAGGAAGTTTAATGGAGTTTATGAAAATCGAATTGTTTATCTAGTTATTTGCAGCAGAAGCCAAAAAATTTAACTTTTACTGCAAGAAGTCGCGTTATTAAGAAACAGACTAAAAAAAACATATCTCCTAAACCAATCGAGATAGGACAGGGGTCAGATTAATAATTTTTGTTGCAAATTAAATGTACTATCTCCCAGTTCATTTTTGCACGAACGATACCATTCACCCTGTATAGTAGTTTTAAGATTTTTGTATAGAGGAGTTTTTGTATATATTAGCTGTAGGTTTCTTTCTCACTTTCCCACCCCTATTCCTTACACCCTCTTATTCCGGTGAGCAAAGCGTGTATGACCTTCTCGTGATGCTCGCTGAGCAACAAAATATTTTGTTGGCCAACACACCCATTAATTTATTAATATGGTTCACAGACCTATATACAGCTGCTTTAAGGGGTTGTAAAATTTATATACAGGGTGAGTCGAGGAGATTTGGGGTTATCAAAAATGGCTGTCGTGACAAGTGTGGCGTCAGAGATGGGAGAGGCGTCGGGTGGTGGCGGCGGCGACAGCGGCAGCGGCGGCGGCGCTGTGCTCGGACCGGCCTCCTCTACTATTAAGAAGCTTTCCTTTGGGAGCACAAGATTAATTATGTATATCTGATAAGTTTAAAAAGGAATTAAATAATTAATATCTTAGATGTATTGTTCTTCATGAGGATTGTCAAGATGGCTTTATAGCAAACACTGAGCTTCTAATCTGCATCTAAAATCAAGGATAGTGACAATCATGTTAGAATGAATCAAGGGAATTGTTTGCGATGGTTTGAATTTCAGCTCTTGACGAGCTTGGAAAAACATTCCGCAATTGTTATGGATAATGCCAACTACCATAGCACATAATTAAATAAACTACCAACTGCTGCTAATCGTAAACATTGGTTAGCTGCAAATAACATAGAATTTGGTATAAGTATGATGAAGAACGATTTGTTGAAACTATTTAAACAGAAAGTCTGTTGTGCCTTTGGTAGAAATTAAACTAATTGTTGATAATTTTTTAGTAACAAATCCTAACCGCCATACACAGATAACAGGTTAACAGAAAAAAATGAACATTCTGTATTGCGAGTTCTTCCATATCACTGTAATTTTAACTATTGTATGCATATGGAGTATCACAAAAGTATACAATCGAGATCACGTCGGAAGTGGTAGCACGTCTGTAGAAAAGTCATTAACTACTTAGAAAGAAGTTTTTCAAAAATTACTTCCGTTGCTTCTAAAGGACAAGTAACTAAAAGCTGGTGTGACACAGGATTATTTATCGATAGAGAAGAATGCATTCATTAATGATTAGTATTGACGCAGACGGTAACGTTAGTGATTCGTGGAGTGACGTGGATTAAAAATTAAATAAATGTGATGCTTTTCAAATGAAAGAGATTATTCTCCTTTATAATGGTTTCGTATTACTTAAAACTCAAAATTATATTGAGGAACAAAACTATGCAATGTGCTAGCGCCTCTTATAGTGTAACGCGTGCGAAAGTGGTTTTGTAAAGCTTGTCCAAGACCTTCAATCGACCCAGCACCGGAACGGTTGTGTTAAGTTACCGGGTAACTTATAAAAACAATAAACTATAGTGCCTTGTAATCAGTGCATTCAGCCGACTCCCCCAGGGGCATTGCAGTAACATTGAAGAGAACCACACACCAAGGACAATATTGGTGAGTGACTTTATGCATTATTGTTTGTCTTTACATGCATACAAATTTCATATTTAAAGCTCGCGTTTTGTTATACTTTCGCAATACAGTCCACTCATTAATGACGCGCCAGTTCATTATTCATAGTTAATTAATTACATTTAAGTCCTTCTTCACGTGATAGAACTGTCTATGGTTAATAAATTAATTCGTTTCGTTATATAGCTTGTATGTATGTAAAACTACGATTAGCAAATATTCGCATGATTTTTGTTCTTATTTATATAAAAAAGTCGATACACAGGTTGTCTATTGATTATAAATCATTATTTTGATTAAATATATTACGATTTTCAATAATTTAGTTAGAGAGTATTATTAATCATTTTACAGATCTAGTTAAATCGTTCGTATAGAAAACCTGTTGCAAACGTTGGCGAAAGCTTCAAAGTTGTTCTAATGTAAAATTTCGTTTACCTGTCTGTGGTCAATTTGTTTGACTTATGTATAGATGGAAACAGCATTCCTGTTTTTACCGTTATACGTACTTACATTCTTATGGGTTTATATAACCACCAAAGTAGGGGAAGCCATATTCGTTTAAAATAAACTTTCTAAAATGCATTTGGACGTTTAAAATTTATTTCGGTATTGAAATGTTCATTTCGTATTTTTTACACTACAAATTGGGTAATGACTTTATTGGATCATTTTCGGTGATTGAATTTATATAATAAAATTATTGTCGGTTGTTAATTGAAATAATTGTCGTTTGTTATTTTCATACAAAATTCCTGACACAGATACGTCTGTAACTTTATTAAAGCTCTATGCTGCTAGGATACATGAAATTTTCGAACTTTCTGAGCAGGCACAAAACAATGATACTGTACATAAATTATTTAAGTTGAAATGTCGAATGGTTGAATCTATTACAAGAATTTTACTGAAAGGTATATTAATGTATTCGTGAACACAGAATCAGAATTGCAAGCGGCTTTAGAAAATTTGCGTCGAAACGTAGACGAAGAATATTATTCCATCCTTTTGATATAACAAGAAATATTTTCTGCTAGATTGGAAACTCCGCCAGCGAGTAACTCAAGTCGACAAGACAATATTTTTGCACCTAGAGCAAAATTACCAAAAACCACTCTGCCACGTTTTGATTATGACCTTAAAAACTTTAAAACCTTCAAGGATCTGTTTGATGTTTTGATAGATAAACAACCGCATTTAACGAACATCGAAAATCATTCCTACTTTCTTTCAAGCTTGTCAGGTGAATCATTAACATTGTTGCGGTCTATTCCTCATTGTCATGATAATTGCAAATTAGCATATGACACTTTGTGTTCTAGATCTAATAATAAACGTCTTTTAGCTAATCACCATTGAGTTTAATAAAAAACTACCCGCCTATGCATGCTGAAAATGTAAAACAACTTAGAAATTTAATTGGCTGTTTCACAGAAAACTTATCGATCTTGGGATCGTTACAATTTGATGTTGGGATTTCGTTCTTGTAGATCTTTTATTATGTAAACTCGATGAGGAATCTCGGAACGATTCGAATTGCATTTCAATTCTACTGATGTGCCTACATTCAATTGCGTCAAAGACTTTTTGTCAAAACAATGTGTAGCCTTAGACAATCTTGTCTCAAGCAAACAGCTGAAAGTGCCAAAAGGTACTATTAATAAACAAAGCCTCACTCGTTCAAACTCTGACTTGAAACCTAAGACATTCTTAGCTGAGACTAACACTTCTCCTAAGAACAATTCGTTGTCCTGCATTCTTTGCAAGGGAAATCATGTGTTGTATTCGTGCGAGCAATTTCTTAAATTGTCTCCAAACAAGCGTCACGAGCAAGCCAAACATCTTCGGTTATGTTTGAACTGTTTTCGACCAAAGCATAACATGTCGTTTCGTCCGTCAAAATTTTCGTGCACAACTTGCAATAAAAATCATTATACATTGTTACATTTTGTGCAGTCGACTGCTACGTCACCACCTTCTTCAATTCCAATTTGTGAAGAAAATTTGCAAACCAGTTCGTCTAATAATGCTACTTGTACTACAACAGTTGGGTTTCAGGCGACAACTTGTCTAGCTCAGTTACCCACGGTTTGTTTGGAAATTCTCGACAAGAGAGATCAACCTCAAATTATTCGTGCTCTAGTAGACACTGGGAGTCAAATTTCATTTATTACGGAGTCTTGTTGTAAGTCTATTGGTATATCGTCTCGTCCTTCTTCGATTCCTATTTCTGGTTTGGGCCCGACTTCACACCAAACGTTAGGTGTGATATCTGGAACAATTTGTCCCATCCAGGAATATGATTCAGTTCCCACGGACAACAATTTGAAAATAAACTTAATGGTGTTGCCGTCTATTTGCGGGAATCTTCCAAACAAGTATATTCAATCGTATTGGTCTCATTTAGAAAACAAAACTCGCAGATGAAAACTAGAGAAATCCTTCTCCAGTACAAATGTTATTGGGCTCTGATGTTGCCAGTGGTATTTTTCTCGATGGAAAAATTGATGGCAAAGAAATTTCGCCTGTTGCTGTCAACACCATATTTGGTTACATGATATTTGGTACTGTCGATCTCATCTCAATCAATCGTATTCATTCGTTTCTTGTTTCTGTCGATACTTGTATGGATATTAATCTTAATCGTTTTTGGGAGCTTGACGATATTCTTCGAAGAGTTTGTCGTCCCCAGAAGATGACCTTGCTCAGCAATCTTTTGATAACTCATTGTATCGCTTACCCAATAGTAGGTTCGGCGTGAGTCTCTCATTTAGAGAAACTGTTTGTGAAATACCGGACTCGAAATCTATTGCCATTAAACGTCTATTGTCACTAGAGCGTCGTCTCGAAACTAATCCAACTTGCGCAATTTGTATGTAGATTTCATGCGTGATTACAAAGCATCTGGTCACATGTCGCTTTCATCAACGCCTCCAGCTGACAATAATGCATATTTTATTCCACACCATGCCGTGTTCAAACTAAAAAATAATAAACCTAAACTGAGAATTGTTGTTGATGCTTCGGCTCGAGCTTCGAATGGTATTTCATTGAATGATACCTTACTCACTGAACCTAAGCTCCAGAATAATATTGTAAAAATACTTTTGGCATTTTGTATTCCCAAGTTCGTTTTTGTTTGTGACATAAAACAAATGTAAAAGCAGATATTGATAATACAAACGGATCGTTCTTATCAATTGATACAATGGCGATGGAATCTTTCAGAATCAACTTCAACCTATCAGTTGAATACAATTACATATGGAATTTCATCCGACCCTGTTCTTGCCAATTGCATTATCTTAAAACTAGCTGAACTAGGAGAAAGTAGCTACCCATGGGCTGTTCATGCTTTAAGAAATAATTTGTACGTTGATAATGTATTAACTGGATCGTCCACGCTCCAGGCAACTCATGAACTAAAACGTCAACTCATTGAACTTACGTGCTGGCTGCTTCGAACTACATAAATGGACTAGCAACAGTCCACTACTGCTAGAAGATATTCCTACTGAGCATCAACAAGTAAAACCAAGTCTAGTCGCAAATGATCTTAAGCTTACTGTAAAAGTGGCACTCGATACGTGATAATTTTTCATTTGAAATGCAGCCTTTAGAAAATCGTCTTTCTAAGAGGATTTTACTTTCGACAGTTGCTAGGATATACGATCCTCTAGGATTTATTACACCAGTTACTTTTCCACTCAAACAACTCATTCAACAATTTTGGGTGTTGGGGTTGGAATGGGATGATCCTCCTTCTGAATCTATTGTCATATTTTGGAAAAAATTTGTTGCTGAATTTTCATACATTGATTCAATCGAAACTTCTCGCTACATCCCTATTGATGAAGCTTGTAGTATACAACTACATGGTTTTTGTGACGCGTCTGAGAAAGGATATTCGGCTATTGCATATTTTCGTTTAGTATTTCCGTCAGGAAAAATATCTGTTCACTTTGTTATGGCTAGATCGAAGGTCCCTTCTTTGAAATGTCTGTCTATACCCAAGCTAGAACTATGTGCTACCGTACTTTTGTCTAAATTAGTACATTTTGTTAAAACTACGTATTGAAATGTAGCCTTTGAAAAAAATCTGTTGTTACACTGATCCTTCTGTCGCTTTGTAGTTACATCCAAGAACGTATTTCTGCCGAATAGTGGAATTACATTAGTTCTTCAATCAACCCATCTGATTGTGCTACCAGAGGTTTATTTCCTTCGGAGTTGCCCGCGCATCCGCTATGGTGGGTAGGTCTTAAATTTTTGTCGTTGTCTGAAGAAAATGGGCTTTTGCCAAAATTGTTCGTCCCTTCTTTGGAAGCATCTTCTGAGAGGAAACGCATTACTTTTATTGTTACTGTAGAATCAACTTGGCTGGAAGACTTATCAAACAAATTTTCGTCGTTATACAAAATTCAACGCATAGTCGCATATTGTCTGAAAATCCTTAAAGTTAGAAAAGGTACCATCAATTCACTATTTTTATTGTCGGTGGAGCTTCACACTGCATTTATGGTTTTTGTTAAGGTGGTCCAATTTAGTTCACTTAATGTTGAAATCGAAGCCGTTTGTCAAGGTGAGCCTTTGCCTAAACATCAGCAACGTCTGGGCTTATTTCTTGATTCGAATGACATTTTAAGAGTAGGTGGGAGACTGATTCATTCCAGTCTTCCAGCTTCCGCAAAATATCCAGCGGTATTACCCAATAAACTTCGTATAACCGATTTGTTGATTAAACAAGTGCACACACAAAATTTACATTTAAGAGTAAACACAACGATGTACTTGCTTCAAGAACGATTTTGGATCATCTAATCTCTTCGCACAGTTCGTAGAATACTATTTAAGTGTTATCATTGCTATCGTCTTCGCCACATTCCTTCAGTCCAGTTATGGGCGAATTGCCTTCATTTCGTGTTCCTCCTTTAAACTGGAGACTCGCCAAAATTATACAGCTTTATTCTGGAAGCGATGGGATACCTCATGTAGCCACCGTAAAAACAAGCTAAAAAGAGCAATGGTCAAATTATGCCCATTGCTGTCTCAATAATAAATGTTATTTATTTTAGTGTTCGTTATTATAGTTTCGTAAGCAGTATTATATATTCATTTAGTTGTACTACATACAAGACTCGTTCAAAATTAAAAAATTTCGTGTTAAGTTCAAAAAAATAGCCCAAAGATATTTTTGGTGGATAGAATGTTTTGTATTAATTAAAACTCGAAATTATATTGTAGAATAAAACAATGCAATACGCTAGCGCCTCTTATAGTGTAACGCGTGCGAAAGTGGTTTTGTAAAGCTTGTCGAAGACCTTCATTCGACCCAGCACCGGAACGGTTGTGTTAAGTTACCGGGCAACCTATAAAAACAATGAACTATAGTGCCTTGTAATCAGTGCATTCAACCGATTCCCCCGGGGGCATTGCAGTAACATCGAAGAGGACCACACACCAAGGACAATATTGGTGAGTGACTTTATGCATTATTGTTTGTCTTTACATGCATATAAATTTCATATTTAAAGCTCGCGTTTTGTTATACTTTCGCAATACAGTCCACTCAAATTAATAAGATCCGCCAGCTCAATATTCATAGTTAATTAATTACAATAATAGTTTCAGCCTGTAGGGCTACGATGATAACGCTATTACGTGCCATATTAGTTTTTAGTTGTACTATTTTTTATGTAGTTTTCTCTTGCGGTTGAATTACGTTTTTAAACTTTGTCAATAGGTTTGGAATAACATGTATATGTGTAACTTACTTTTTACGTTGTAATTTTCTCTTATATTACCTTCGATTAGTTATAAGTGTGACCCTAAACAAACTATAACGAAAATAACAGGAACTCAGATTTCCTGTTTTTGAAATTATGGCCCAAGTCTAGCGGACTTATTAGGTCCGCAGAGGCAACGAGCGCGGGTTGGGATCTTTCATGTATTACAAGATAGAAATTTATTCATAGGGTCCAATATATTAACGGTATAACATAAAAGTAAAAACGCGACATATTTGTATTGGATAACTGTTTCTTTAAAACCAAATAATTTTACCAATTAGTAATTGTACCAAATATCAGCTTCTCAAGCAAAATTGCGATGGAAAATTTTTGAGTTAGAAAGGAATGTCTTTATAAAAGAAAGGATTTGGTGTTTTTTCATTAGTAAATTAACGACATGCTGAAAAATTATTAAAATCTGGTATTAATTTCTGTTCATGCCCATTACATCACGGGTCGAAACTCTAGCAGATGTAGAAAACACTGTCCTTATTACCTTTGTCAAGTTGAATATTTATCCTCAGTGGAAAAGATTTGCATAGAAAATAAATGCTGCCAACAATCTTTAAATTCTACACCATCATCAGGCAAATACTACTTATCGAATTTCAACCACTTCCATTTATTGGGCAATACGGAAATGTCAGTATTAATTAGCAACCTTTCACAAACATTGACCATCAGTTCCTAACTTTTATCATAAAGACGATCGACGATAAGCCATTCTATCTGAAAATACTATATTTAGTAACAAGCTTGACACTTTCCTCAAACTATTTGAGCTTTTACTAGGTTTCTATATCAAAGTTAGAACTTCTTTGTAAGCTCTTTTTAACATTTCTGCTTTGATGAGTGGGATCATACTTCAAATAATAGCTATTTAATGAATCCCACTGTTGCAAGAGCCGTTCAGCTTCTGGATCTATTGAGCGCTAAATAGTACCCCTAGGACCCAGAGTTCTGAAATTGACTGTTTTTTCAACAGTTTGTCTTAGTTTATACGACATCTACATTCCCAACCCTTTTACACGACTCAGCAAAGTTTACAATTTTCAGCTTTTCCTGCCGAAGAACCAATTAGATTTTTGATTTATAATATTATTTAGTTTAGTTTCAACATGAATTAATAATTTTAAATACCAAAGTTTTATAATTTATTGCATATTGTAATAATAATATCCCAATGCAGTATTGTTCATTTTATTTTAAGACATAATGCACATGCACATTTCTTAAATTGAGGGTTAAAAACGTTGTTATTCATTTTTAATAGCTTTCAATGTATGAAGCAATCGAGAAAAGTTGCCTCTACGTTTGACTTCTAGTAAATCTAAAGTGTAATATCCACAAATTCATTAATTATATATATTCACAGAAAATTAATTTATAGTGGCAATCGCAAAATTAACGTGAATAATGTAACGCGCCATTTATGTAAACATATATTAATCTCATATTTCAGAAGATTATTCAAAATATGGGCACTGCGCGGTAAATACATCAGCCTGGTATTTCCAGCCGTGCTTTATAAATATAGGGTGCTTAGTTAGGAAGGTCAATCGGGGGAAGAGTAGTTAGTGGATGTTTAGATGCGCGTGGATACAGGTGGCTATGCCAGCTGTCTATGCCGACGGTGTATTTATTAATTATAGTGTATTTTAGTCGGATGTTCATATACCTGTAGCATAAACGGTTTGATATTTACTCTGTAAATAATAATTGCGGTTGTTTGTTAGTAGTGTTTTAGAGATTTATTGAGTTATTATGTGAAGCGTTACGTCCACAGGAGATGCTTTGTAGTTTATTTAAGGTAATTGACGATTGTGTTGTGTAAACTGCATGTGTAAACGGCAAGTAAAGCAAAGGATTATTGTGGTGAAGCCACCCGGCGCACCGGCAGGTATTTGTACGCTTGCACCTGCAAGGATTTCTAGAACGTAAGTGTTGACCTTTATTATAATCTGATAATATGTATAAATTGTGCGCTAGCACGTGCTGTAATCGGTTCTCATAAAAGAGTGTTTAACTGGGCGTGTTATTGAATATTATAAACATTGTTAAGTTGGCTTTTGATACCAGCGGTACGACGTGTGAATTAACTTCAGTATGTATTTCAACAGTTAATAATAAATGTTATATTTCCCTCGGCCTGTTGCTGTATATTTGCTAACCCGATCTCCTGAGCACAATTAAGAGTATCACGTCTTTCTTCGTGCTCGGCACGGATTGACATCTACATTTTGGCGCCAACTAGTGGAGCAAATAAACGACTGTGGGGGACCTAGTGAGGTATAAACATTTGTTGAAATACGGATAATTCGATTAGAGAGTGCAAAGGGTTGTTAAAATAACGCAGAATTGCGGTGTTCAAATTAAGCATGTCTAGAGAAAAGGTAAAGAAGGGCAGGGCGGTAGAGAATGACGTAGAGGAAGGTGCATTAGAAGACTCATTGCGGAAAATAATGGGCGAAGTAAATAACAGTTTGTCGGCTGTAGTCGGAAATTGTTTAAGCGATGCTTTGAAAAATTTAAACGTAAATTTAAGCAAGGGATTTTCGCAACTTTCATCGGTCTTAGAAGAGAAAAAGGAATTTAGAAGCAAGAAGATAGAAAAGACGGAGAATGTGGGGAGTTTAGAGGACGTAAATGCAGGGGCATCGGTAGCAATTCAGAATCGGGGGTATATTACAGTTTGGAAAGATGTGGGGGGTACGGACCTACACTTTTCATCAAACGGGGTATTACACCCGGTGCTATTTATAAAAAGATTGGAAAATACGTTTAACGAGGCAGGGGTGCCGTATGAAAAGCGAGTATTTTTTGTGGTAAATTGTTTAAGAGGTTCGGCTCAAAATTGGACTGAAATAAAAGAGTTTTCGTCATTTGAAATTTTTAAATCACTATTTCTCTTGCGTTACTGGAGCATAGAACAGGAAAGGGACACTTTTCGTGATAAATACGGATTTTACGAAACGGGATCTCGTGCAAATTATTTTCTTAAGATAATTAAAGAAGCTAAATATTTAACTCAAACTTTGTCAGAAGGAGAGCTTATTAATTGGGTAATAGTAGGTAGGTAGGGCAGGTCCTAATTCAAAACGTGTTTAGACGTATTTTCCATATGTAGAATACACGTGCACCGTTTTGAATTAGGATCGGCCCTATATAATTTCAATGTAAAATAGTTGTGAAAACATTTCAATGTAAAATAGTTGTGAAAACATGAATTCTTATATACTTTCAAATGTAAAATACTTGTGGGCACGTTTTGAATTAGGATCGGCTTTATATTACTTTCAATGAAACATATTTCAAAACACACGTATGTTGAAAAATGTATGTGCAGAGAAAAAATGTGTGTAGCTGTTTTGAATTCGGTTTTCTAGCGAGAAGTTACACGTGCACCGTTTTGAATTAGGATCGGCGTTATATACTTTTAATGTAAAATGTGAAAACATGAATTCTTATATACTTTCAAATGTAAAATACTTTGTGGGCACGTTTTGAATTAGGATCGGCTTTATATTACTTTCAATGGAACATACATACTTCAAAATACACGTATGTTGAAAAATGTAAGTGCAGAGAAAATGTGTGTAGATGTTTTGAATTTGGTTTTCTAGCGAGAAGTTATAAAGTATGACAGATTGTGTTTAATTAAAGTGGATTCTGATTTATGTTTAGAGGCTGCAAACACACATGGGCCGGTTTCAATTCAAAATGTGTTCACTCTTGTGATAGGTTGAAAAGTGGGTTGGCAAAGTACGCAGATGGTGGTAATCTGCTATATAAGGAGATTGCTCCTAATATTAATTTAATTAGTCGAAGTTTACTGCATATATTTACATACAAAACATGTATACAATTGATATTCAGGGATTTAAATACAAGAAAAACGAGTTTGTGTGTAAAGAAATTGCGGTTTTGGACTTGTTGAAAGGTGTTGTTTGGCATCAAATTTTTAAACTACCAATGCAGTCCAGTTGTTTGAGCCAAGATCATATAAAACATAACGACTGGGTGACAAAGAATATTCATGGTCTTTCTTGGGACGAATCTTCAACGGTTGGAATGGTGTTATCGTATATAGCGCTTTATTTGAAGCAAATTATCCTACCTGGTGAAGAAGTATTTGTGAAGGGTCTAGAAAAGAAGAAATTGATTGAAACCTATCTAATGCAAAACGTTGTAACTGATATGCCTGCACTAGGTTGTCCTAAGCTATCGGAGTTAAAAATCAACAACCGTTTAAAATATAACATCCATTGTTGTAGACACAGCAATAATAATCTGCAATGTGCAAAACAAAATACCTTGTTATTAAAAGAATGGCTTGATAATAATAAAAAGCAATAGAAAGATTGTGTCTGTATTATTTATTTTAATATAATTTTACAATGTTAGCCGAAGCAAATTATCCGACCTGGTGAAAAAGTATGCGTGAAGGGCCTAGAAAAGAATAAGAAATAGATGGAAACCTATCTATTGCAAAACAAAATACTTTGTTATTAAAAGAATGGTTTGATAATAATAAAAAACAATAGAAAAGATTGTGCCTGTATTATTATTGTAGTCAGTAAGAAATCTTTAATGCTGATGTCTGCAGAGAAAAGCAATTAAACTCAGACAGCACGAATGGGACTCTCAACCCTGAAAGCAATTATAATTGATCAACGCAATAGCTCTTTACTGGTTTTACAACATTTAACAAATTGTACAGATATCTCGAAAGATTTGCCAAAGACAGACAAACAGATAGACAGACACTGCACCAATTTTCTCATTCTCGCTTTTAAAGAATAACAAGTCGTAGTTATTAAATCGCGAACTCAGTTTATCTGCAAGAAATATATAAACGAGGAAATTTATGAAATGCTCCAACTTCAAAAAAACTAGAAATAAATCTATTGAAATATATGCTAACGTTGCAATTGGTGGATCTGCTCACGGAGTAAACAATTTTTTCAAGCACTTCATTTGGATTGACTATAAACTACTCAATAATTTTAACCTAACCACTATCATTTTTCTTTCCTGACAAGGGTAATTTTAACAAAAGTTTTCATTTTTGATTTGTTCTATAGAACACAACTACAACTTGACAATAAAGATTATCACACACACACATATCTTGAGTATATTTAAAGATATTAAACAACAAGAAACAAAAACAGCAGAAAATTCAACCCATGTCAGGCAGCTTTTTTTCTTGTCAACGATAGTCTAGTCTAATGCTTCTTCAGCATTTGCATTTCCATAGTTACGTACTGAAGGCAACTCTGCAATTTTAGATCACATGTATTTCTAATTTCAATTACAAAAAATATGAAAGCATATATTTGAAATGCATTTCTAACTTTAATCGCAAAAAAAATGAGAGCATTTATTCGAAATATGCACTCAGATTAAAAGTCAAAAATTGTTTTACACCGTTCTGTAAACTGAGATTACGTAGTTATTAAATCGGGAGTAATGTGAAATGAAACACACAATGTATTTTTCTTTATTGTAATCTATAAAATACATATATATATATATATATATATATATATATATATATATATATAATGTTATGTACTCTGGAATAAACATACTATAATTCACTTAAGTTCCCAAATATAAAACAGTTCTAACTTACTCCAACTCTGAACGGTTAAAAATATTGCATTATCAATCTTATGAGGGCTGTCTTCTTCATCTTTGACGCGCGGTCGTTTCTGGTTATTCTTCTTGTTTGTGTTAACTAAAAAAAGATTCAGATGAATATTATATCAAGTAAATGCATTAAGAAAATTAAATCTATATATATTAAGCTAACGAATACATACTCAGTATTGGTGTCATCAGGTAGTACGTTGCAATTGGTGGATCTGCTTACGGCGTCAACGATTATCACACACACATATCTTGAGTATATAAGGATATTAAACAACAAGAACAGCAGAAAATTCAACTCATGTAAGCAAGAATTTAATGCTAAGGTATTGTCTAGATAGCAATTGTAGAAATATGAAATCTATAGAAAATTTAATAAAGCCAGTCATGTATACATTTTTTTAATGCTGACATCTACAGGAAAAATAAAAAGCGAAAAATTTAATGCTAACATCAGCAGAATAATAAATAAATCCACTTAGTCAGCATTAATGGAAGACCGGTCTGGCTTCGAAACTGTGCACGCGTATATATCATATTTTAAAATTAAAGTTGTCAATTGCAAAACAAAAAAATTAAATTTTACCTAGAAATCATTTGAAATATTTACTTTTTTTCGGTACAATTGAAAGAACTTGACTTTTATACATTTTTTTTTAATCGATATCATAGACTTTTTTTCTATACTCTTGGTAAAATCTACGTGAAGTATTTATATTAAATAATAAACTGACCTGTTAGAAAAAATTAAAAATTTGCATCGTTTTCCGAAAAAAAAATTGCATACTTTTTATAGTACAACTGAAAGAACTTGACTTTTATACATTTTTTAATCGATATCAGACTGTACAGAAATAGCAATGTTTAATTATATCAGACAAACATGATGTGTTTACTATTAAACAAAACAAAATTGTTCCTAATCCAAGTGATGATAAAAGAATTCTTAGTACCTCAACCACTGATACTAACTATTGCCTATTTTGTAGTATTGATTACAAAAATTACATACGACAGCGAGTACTGTGTTAAAAATTGTTTTCGTTGCAGAAAGTAACATCAATACCCGTCAATATTATTGTATTAGTCGATTAAGGCATGAGTTAATTTTTTACTACGTTTTTTTTTATTCGCTTAGGGCAATGCAGAGAAGAAGTTTGAAATTGGCAACATTTTTTTTATAATAAATTAAAACCTTGATTCAAAATCACATTCAGTTTTACTGAAAAGTAAATCGGACGAGATTGTTAACTAAACGGTGTTATAATATTTTTATATATCTGTGTGAATAAACTCACAAAGCGCCAAATGAGCGGTTTGTCTAACTGATTTTTTCACTTAAAGCGATTGACATTCATTTCAAACAAGTATTTATTAAGGTCATATAAAAGACCAAAAGTTTTATCATATAAATAACTTTGTGTAATTTAAATTTCATTACGTAGCATTCGTTGAATTTTAAAAAATTATTTTATACTCCATCATGAGTTAGTTTTACTACGTGCTATAATTAATCCTTTAACTGATGAAGAAATGAATTGCTTTAACAAAGTTTTATGGAAAATGTCATGCGTTGCACATTGCATATTCTATAGTGCGTGTAAATTAATAAACATTGACGGTTTAATCTGAGACATTTTTTCAAAACTTGCTTTAATTTTTAATAAAATTTTTTATATGTTACCATAAAAAATAGCGCTGTAATGATAGTGTATTTTCTGTACACACAGCATAAATCAAAGGTCGTATAACAGAACATTTGATTACTATACTGCAAGCAAGCAAATTTTTTCAGTAAACGCAGCTGAATGAAAAAATGATGTTGTATGCTAATTCATTTACAGTTGTTTTGCTATTGTCAGATGATATTTTTTGTATAAATAGTAAATAAAGTTGTACATATATTAAGTAGTGTATTGATTTGTATAGAATCATGAATTCTGAAACCGTGGCCGAAATTAGTAGCGCTATTTTGAAATTAACTGTGAAATGCGTGAATCTAATCAGATCAGTCGATGCAATAACGACACACATTATAATTATCAAAGCAAATATTAGTATATTAAAGCTTGCTATTAGAAATAAGGTATATGAAGACAATCGTCAGGAAAATCCTAGTAGGCTGGAATCTAATTTGGCACATCTTAAAAGTTACCTTGTACGATTGAGGCACTTAAAACGCTCTTTGGAATATCAAGGTAAAGGTATTGATGCAACGCTTTCTAGAGGTCATATTCGAAAAAATCTGATTTGGCATGATGTACAATCATGTTTTGGAAGTCGAATAATTACGGGACTTATTACCAATTTAAGTTATAGAGATCCTCTAGTGTTCTTAGACAAGGCGTTCGCTAGTTTTAAACGCAAGATTGTTGCTTGCTTATAAAAGTCAATGTTGAAAGTTAATGTAATATTGACCGCTAACTTTGTTAAGCCTACAACTTGCAAAATAGATTTGAAGACGTTTCCTACTGCAAATCGTCACATCGATGTAAATACCAATCTCAAGCGGTGGTATAAGGAGAACATATTAGACAAGATTTCGAAGAGATTAAAGGAATTTAGCGAAAAGGATTCAGGTTGGGCAATCCAAGAAGTTTTACACTTGAAGGTAAATATAAACAATCATGATCCACTTAAAGGAGGGTGTTCAACGTTTGTTCCGGTTCCGAACTTATAAACAATACCACAATGTTTCTTGATTTTATATTAAAAGTTCCTTTCAAAGCAAGTGGAGACAACGACATTCAAACATGGAAGTATTTATTAATTGTATCTAATAAATCCTGATTAGAAAAAAGTATTATGATAGTTGCTCAATCAAAAGTGAAGGAGGATATAGTAAATGAACTTCATAAACCAGCAAGAATAAATTTCAAGAGCTGAAAATAACCGATCAGAGACTGAGTCTAACCAAAGGGATCAAAGGGAGGTTATGACTATTTTTAATTCTGATTTCGGTGAAGTTATTGAGGAAGAGGCGCGGCATGTGCATTTGAAACCTGTCGCGTTAATTCCATCGGTTGATACTTTGGTCAATGATATGATTGGCGTAAAGGCGTTGGTAGATTCCGGGTTTCAGATAACGGGGATTTCGGAGAGTTTTCTAAAAAGGGTGGTGCAAAACAGTTCTATAGTGCCTAGGGTGCCGTGTAGAAACGCTCAATTAACGGGAGCATGGGGGAAAAAAAGTGTGATTGTTAGAGAACAAGTTTGTTTAACCCTAAAAATAGGTGAGCATGTAATTGATTACTTATTTTTGGTGATTCCGGGGTTGGTGAGAGATGTGATCTTGGGATGCGACTGGATGCAAGATTATGAAGTAGTTATTGATTTTTCCAGGAGTTTACTGAAAGATAAATTTGGTGGCGAGGTACAAGAGTTAAAGTTTGAGGGTGAACCAGATTCGGGCATACATATCGTAATAAGCGAGATAAAAGAGGATTGTATAAGTCATTATAATAAAAAGAAATTTCCGGTGTTGTACTCTTCGCAGGACATTGCAGAAGCTGCCGATAGGACCGAGTCGTTGACTGTCGAAGAAAAAGGGGTGTTGAAAAACTTGTTGCTAATCAAGGGTTACGTTCACGAAATCCATTTAAATGATTATTCTCCTTTTACCTGTAAACAATATCCAATTCCCTATGCTTTTCGTGAAGAAGCTAGGAAACAAATAAAAGAGATGGAAGAATGGGGGCTCGTAGAAATGCGCCGAACTGAATATATCAGTCCGCTAGTAACTGTTAAAAAGAAGGATGGGACCTCTCGGGTTTGCCTTGATGCAAGCTATCTAAATAAGAGAATGGAGAAGGATAGGGCAATTCCACCGAATCCTTGTGAGTTGTTGTATGAATTCAGTCCAGGTCAGTGTCTTAGTACGCTTGACTTGACGGCGTCTTATTGGCAGGTACGCATATATGCGAAACATCAAAAATATACGGGTTTTTTATTTGACGGACAGTCCTATGTTTTTCGGGTCCTGCCGTTTGGCCTATCAACATCGGTGGGCAGCCTTATAAGGGCCTTGTATACTGTCTTGGGTGCTGAAGAATTGGAATTTGCAATTCCATATGTGGACGACATATTGGTATTTTCTGTGAATCCTAACCGTCACATGGAGCATTTAGCTACTAGTTTTAGTAAATTAAAGGCGGCTGGGGTAACCGTAAAGTTAAAAGAATGTTATTTTGCGAGAAATTCAGTTCGTTTTTTGGGACATATTATTTCTCCTAGGGGGAGGGGGGGTGAGTATTGACCCGAGGCGAGTCACGGCTATTTTAGAGTTTCCGTGTCCTCGAAACGTCAAACACCTGAGATCTTTCTTGGGGTTAGTAAATTTCGATTGGCGTTTTTGTTTGAAGTTTGCGGAAATGTCAGTTCCGCTTACGCGGCTTCTGAAAAAGGAGCAATCATGGAAATGGGAGATCAAGAGGAGGAGGCGTTCAAGAAAATTTGAGAAGCGTTTGTAAAAGCCACGTTTCTTCGACACCCTAATTTGAATGAACGATTTTTTATACAAACGGATGCTTCCGGTTATGCCATCGGAGTTTGTTTATTTCAGAAGGACTCTGGGGGGTTCATGGCGTCATAGCTTTTGCTGGTAGGTCATTACATGGGCCGGAACTCAGATATTCGGTTACGGAGAAGAAAACTTTAGCGGTGGTCTTTGCGTTACAAAAGTGGCGAGTATTTATGTTAGGGAGGCAGGTTACGGTTGTCAGTGACTACAAATCTATTATGTTTATGCGGTCTAGTCGACTGTTAAATGCGAGACTCATTAGGTGGATGTTATTTATCCAAGAATATAATATAAGTTTCAAATATTGTAAAGGAGCCGAGAACAAGGTCGCCGACGCTTTGTCGAGATATCCGGTGGATACGGACAATTGGGAGGTGGAGATTCCGGAAAATTTGGAGATAGTGGTCGCGGTTGTAAAAAGTTCGTTGTTGTATCGAACGGTGCGAAGAAATTTTAAAAGTATAAGGCAATCACAAACCAAGGATAAAGGTTGTCAAGAAATAAGATTGAGGTTAGATAAGGGCGGGGAGTCCTGTGCAAACAAGTGGTATGTTTTACACAAAGGAATTTTATTCAGGAAAGGTTCACAGAATAACCCGGGTTTTAAAGCACATATTCCTGTGCAGAACGTGATTCCTCTGGTTCACCAGGAACATGAGGAAAACGATCATTTTGGCGGGGAAAAATGTTTTCGAGCATTACGGATGTTTTATTATTTTCCGAAAATGCGGCGAAGAATTCGACAAATAGTTGCTGGGTGCCAGCGGTGTCAGCAGACAAAAATATCGTTGCGGGCAGTAGGAGAAATGGGTAGTTTAATCCCCATGGGTATTAATCAGGTGCTGTGTGTCGATCTTTTGAGGCCACTGCCAAGGTCGAGATCAGGTTGTACATTTTCGTTGGCATTTGTCGATGCGTTTAGTAAGTTAGTCACTTTATTTCCACTAAAAAAGGCTACTGCCAAGGCTATAGCTTTTAGTCTAAAGAAATATATTAGGGGAGTGGGGACACCAGGTGCTGTTTTGTCCGATAATGGCACACAATTTAGTAGTAAGTTATGGAAAGCATTTCTGTCCGAAATGAAAATACGGTTCATGCATACCTCATTGTATTACCCGTAAGGAAATTTAACCGAGAAGGTAAATCGCGAATTAGTCGATTGCTAAGGTCATTTTGTTTTGACCATCATACAAAATGGGTGTATTATGTAAAAGAGATTGAAAGGCTTCTGAAGGGTGTATGTCATGATAGTACTGGCTATATCCAGAAATGCTTCATTTTGGAAGAGAAAGAGTGTGTAAGTTTTTGAAGTTTATTAATTTTTTTGAAATTGAAAAACCGGGGGATAGCAGTGAAAAAATGGTGCTCCTGGCTTGCAAACGATTTATTTCAAAAGCTGAATAGAGGCGCCTTTGCCATGATGTAAAACATAAATTCAAAATTTTTTTCGACGTGGGTGAAAAAGTTTAGATGCGTACTCATCCTCAATCTGCGTCTGAAAGTAGTAAAATTAAAAAGTTTTTCTTGTTATTTAAAGGTCCATGTACCATTGTTAGTAAAAAGAGACATAATGCTTATGAAGTGTGTTTAGCTGAAGGGCAGATTAATTTAGGAATACATAATGTATTTAACCTGAAGAAATATGTGCCACCGATTCAGTTTCTGTAAGTTGGGGATAGGGCAAGCGGATGTCTTGTTTCTAGGAGTTTAGTTGCGCTTTCAACTTTATATTGAATTTTTATAATTAGTTATTCAAACTCAATAGGGGGGTAATGTAACGCGCCATATATGTAAACATTAATCTTATATATCAGAAGATTATTTAAAATATGGGCACTGCGCGGTGAATACATCGGCCTGGTATTTCCAGCCGTGCTGATAAAATATAGGGTGCTTAGTTAGGAAGGTCAATCGGGGGGACGAGTAGTTAGTGGATGTTTAGATGCGCGTGGATACAGGTGGCTATGTCACCTGTCTATGCCGAGGGTGTATCAGATTTCTTAATTATAATGTATTTTAGCCGGATGTTCATATACCTCCAGTACAAACGGTTTGATATTTACTCTGTAAATATCAATTGCAGATGTTTGCTAGTAGTGTTTTAGAGATTTATTGAGTTATTATGTGAAGCGTTACGTCCACAGGAGATGCTTTGTAGCTTATTTAAGGTAATTGACGATTGTGTTGTGTAAACTGCATGTGTAAACGGCAAGTAAAGCAAAGGATTATTGTGGTGAAGCCATTTATACGCTTACACCTGCAAGGACTTCTAGAACGTAAGTGTTGACCTTTATTTTAATTTGATAATTTGTATAAATTGTGCGCTAGCACGTGCTGTAATCGATTCGCATAAAGGGGTGTTTAACTGGGCGTGTTATTGAACACTATAAACATTGTTGGCTTTTGTTACCAGCGGTACGACGTGTGAATTAACTTCAGTATGTATTTCAACAGTTAATAATAAATGTTATATTGCGCTCGGCCTGTTGTTGTATATTTGCTAACCCGAACCCCTGAGAACAATTAAGAGTATCACGTCTTTCTTCGTGCTTGGCACGGATTGACATCTACAATAATCTATACATGCTTTGAATCTGTACCAATAAGACATATAGCATCGAGTATTACTTACGGTTTTCTGTATGGTATCCCATACAATTTTCCAACGGTGATCAGTGTTATACTGCGATTTACTTGACTGCAAAGCTTCTTTAACATCGTCAAAGTCCGCGCTTAGTGAAATAATTGCTGCAGTAATTACAAGCAGAGACAAAACTAGTAATAAACCAGTGTACTAAAAATTATTAAATAAGATTTAAAATTTAGTATTATCATCTTAATGTACGATTCTGATTAAAAGGCAATGCTTTTGAGTGGTTCCATACAACCCCAAAAGTAGTATCACCAACAGAATCACACCTGTCCCGATAAGAAATATTTCAGTAACGTTAGGATCTTGTGCAATCGAAAATACTGCCGTGTCTATAGACGAGTATCTGGCACCTAAGTAAATCAAAGTAACCCCTTGAATCTGTAAGAATATGTATAAAAACTGTTTTCCTTTGTTTTGGTTTGTTTTACCAGAAGTAATATATTTAAAATATAAATATAGATTTTTGCACTTGGTATAAATAGACCATTACCGTTTGCCATTGTCAATATTAAGAAAGTATTTTTTAAAATGGAACAATAATTACACGGAAAACCTTTTATAGATGTATTCCGCTAATGATTGTTATCAGTTTTAAGCCTATTTATCTTTTGTAACTAATCATGATTCATTATAGTTGTTTTGCCTAAGTAAAAAATTACGAATTTATTGATAAGATAATAGTAATCGTTTTTAGGAGTTTGTTCTGTAACTATTTCGTTAAAATTTATGCCTCTAGAAATTTTAACGGGAAATAAATTATGTTTGTATTCAGTAATATCACTTTCTGTTAAAAGGTTAGAGGACTTACTTTAAAAAGTTTAGGGGAATGCTAAAATAGTCTTCTGTTATCCATCAGTGTTACAGAGATTGTTTTCCATAATGTTGCTGGCGAAGCTTTGGTAGAAGAGTTACTCGAAAATGAAGTGTAGTTAAATTAAGTTGTACTAGAATTTTGAATAACCTATTTCTATATTTCTATAGAACAGAGTTTAGATTATATCAAAGAACTGCGGTGAACCTGGGATACTGCAAAAATGACATCCCAGAGTCCAATGTGCGACTAACTTGGAAATTACTCCAGGCGGTAGGCATGAGAATGGGCACGGGTTTATTTTGTCAAATCTTATTAAGAGGAAAAGGCGCCATTGCATTTAGGGATACGCAAGCTATAATAGAAACAAAAGGGAAACATAGAAACCCAAAGTACTACTGAAAACAAACGATCAGAATGTCTCATGGATGGGCCTACAGCTTGAGTATATAAAAACCCTATCGAATTAAGTGTGAAATAAAAATACACATAATTAAGTTAAATGTCTAGACCACCGTTTGTGCTCTATAAATCACAATAATTAAATATCAAAATTTGAATTTCCCTACGACAACACAAAACAAACAGTGTTTCACCTTTTAGCACTAACTATAAACTTGCTTACATAAAACCTGAGATACCTCACCGACATATATATATATATATATATATATATATATATATATATATATAACAAAGACAAGTTATTTGCAGTCCGCAATAAGAAAATTGTATATGAAGTAAGATGTATCTGTAAACAACTCTTATGAAAATAATAAAAACCATTGACAAATACAAATCGGGCTGGTAGTTATATAGCCATTAACAAAACATTAGCTTTATTACTTCATAGGGGAGGAAACATCCACTGACCATGGTTTCGGCTTGTTAGCCTCGTCAGAGTGGAATAGTTCCCGATTTGTATTTGTCAATGGCTTTTATTATTTTCATAAGAGTTGTTTACAGATACATCTTACTTCATATATATATATATATATATATATATATATATATATATTTACCTTATGTAAATAAAACAACATTTCACTTTAACAATGTAATGAAAAATTAAATTGTATAAACATTTTGTTTGTGTGTTCGCTTCAAAGAAAATGATATTAATAAGAAACAGGTAATATTTCATGACTAAACATTATTTCATATGTATAAGTTTCTTTAAATGGCTTCAAACTTAAATTATATCAAGAAAGGATTATTTTAATAATTGAATTGTTTTAAATATAGAAGTGTTTTACATATTAATTTTACTTCACGTCAGATCTGAAGCTCAGTGCACACTTTAAATTTATTTCTTTTTAATAAAAATTTCAGCACAATAAATGTCCAGATAGCATGATGTTTTGAACAAATGTGGCACTGTAAAAATTTACTTAATAATAGATCTCTAAGTTAAGAAATTCAGAATAAATTACTTATTGAAATTTTACCAAATTATTACACAAACATTTTCCTCATCACCATTAGGTTTTCAGTCCTGAAACTGGTTAGACGCGTACCCTCATTGTTTCCTATTCTGAACTAACCTACACATTTCCCTGATATTTACACAGTCTGCATCTATCACTATCTGATCTAGGTCTACATCTACTGTTATTACACTACTCTGGTGATAGTTTATATGGTCGGTAAAACAGTTCACAAAGTATTACGCATTAGATGGTGATACATTTATATGGTGATAGATCTTAAAAGTCGGTAATACAGTTACCAAAGTTTACAAAATACATCGCGCAACGCAATGAATAAAGCGAGTGACGCCTCTAGCGGAGGAAAGCGCAAACCTTTTACAGATTTTGGCGCGCACATCCACCATGACGTTACCGATAAAAAGGTATATTACGCAATTATCAGAAATATAAAAATTAAATAAACAATTAACAAAAGTTCACATTCGTGAACAATTTAAACACGGTATTACTCACCCCGGAAATCCGACATTCTCCAGGTACGCCTATCATCCTTCCGGGTCTGCCAGCGGAGCATGTACCTCAGGGTCGTCTAGGGTCCATTGCCGAAGGTTGCTGTAAATTTACCTACGCAGGGAATGACGGACAAAAAGGTAGAAGGTACAACAAACAAAAGATAAGTAAGCAAGAAAACTACATAGGTAAGCTACGATACGATACCTCCGAGGTGACCACTTCACACCTTGAAAATTCGGGGCAAACAGCCGCGATTTAGAGCGTCACGGAAACACTTCTCCCCACTCTTTGTCTAGTATTGCTCTACCCCTCTAGGGATAAGCACACTGCGCGAATGCACTACTCTGATGTACGGAAGTGCCGCCTAGTCCATTTAAAAATTCCCGCGTCCCGCGTATTTGAAATTATGGCGCGAAACTCCCGTATATAAAAACTTAACCTAAAAACACTGTTTAAGTGCAAATTGCACGTAACACTACCTCCTTGTTCCTATCTCTGCTTGTAATATATCCCATACTATTCCCCAAAAATACCTTAAAACGTATTCTGCCCGTCTATTTCTTCTATTCTTTTGCCACAGATTTCCTTGTTTCCCTACTATTTATATAACCTATTTGTTATTAATTTTGCCTGTCCATACTATCATTCTCATACATCTGAAGCACAACATTTCAAAAATCTGCTACCGTTTTTCTGTCTGCTTTTCCTTCTGTCCGTATTTCAGAGGTATACTGTGTTCTGCTCCACATATGCTTTCAACAATTTTCTTCTTGTTTCTATGTTTGTTGTCTTTGATCATATGCGCTGTTCTTTCTTGTTACGTGCAGTTCGGTCTCTTTCTATTGTTTTACAATTATATATCCTATTTCTCCGGCATTCAGTGGTTGTGAAGGCGGGTAAGCAGCCTGTGGCTGTCAAGTTTCCCCAGGACTTGAACTATTGCCGATTTAATATTTTTTCCAAGATATCTTTTCGCACAATCAGCATTAGTTGCAGATATTTCACAACCAACACCAGTAGTTGTTTATAATAATCATCAGATTTATCTGCGCTTATTTCTTCGTCATTAGGTTTTTCGTCTCAAACCTGGTTGGACACGTACCTCCACTTATTTATATTTTGAGCTAGCTTACACAGTTCCCTGAAATTCCCACACAGCCTATATACAGCTCGGTTCCCTTTCTATTGTTTTCTAATTATATGCTCTATTTCACCGAGTATCAGTATGTGCAGGGGGGGATACGGATGAGAGATAAAATGGAGGTCTTGTGTGTGTGTGTGTTGTCACGCACGTTAAAGATCCCTACCTTGCTTGGAACAGCAAGGATTAGGCAAAATTCCAAATTTTCCAGGTAAAAAAACTTGCTTCCTGGCCAATGTAGTACCTTCGGGTGGAGCATTGGAAAATCACATGTAAAGTATGTGCAGGCGGTTAAGCAGCCTGTGGCTGCCAAGACCCCTAACACTAAGACATTTGCCGAATTAATAGTTTTTCAGTAAATTCTTTCACACAATTAATATTATTCGAAAATGTTGCACAACCAATACCTGTAGTTTCTTACAATAATCATCATGTTAAAGTACAGTTTTTTTTTCGTCATTAGTTTATCCATATTGGGACTGGTTGGATGCGTACCTCCATTGATTTCTATTCTGAGCTAGCCTACACATTTCCCTGAAATTCTTACAGCCTACATTTTTCACTATCTGTGTGCAATAGTCTAACTTAGGTCTACATCTACTTCTCTTTTTTCCTGTCTGCTTCTAATATATTCCGTACTATTCGCTCATGCCGTAGTATGTGGCCTATCATCCTATCTCTCGTATTTTTTACCGTTTTCCACATATTCCTTTCCTCATCTACCATTTTTAGTACCTCTTTGTTATTAACTTTGTTTGTCCATGATATCTACATCATACGTCTGTCGCACCACATTTCAAAGGTTTCTACCTTTTTCTTGTCCGCTTCTCTTACTGTCCGGGTTTCACAGTCGTACAGTGCTGGGCTCCACACGTATGTTTTAGCAACGTTTTCCTTGATTCTTTGTTTGTTGTCTTTCAACACAGTAATTGCTTTTTCTTGTTAAATGTAGCACGACCTTGTGCTAATCTTTGTTTTTATCTTTTGCGCTTTTCCCATCTAGCGTTATTTGGCTTTCTAGGTAACAAAAATCCTTAACCTCTTGTCAGTTCTTGTTACCTATTTGTATTTTTGTTTTTGTTTTATTTTCTTCTCCTTTGCATACTAGTACGTTAGTTTTAGTTTTGTTAATTTTCATACCGTATCTCTTTGTTAGAACCGTTTCCATTTCATTAAGATCAGCTTCTAACTCTTCTTTGCTAGATGCTAATGCCGCTATATCATCTGCAAATCTAAGCATATCAATTTTTGTCCCTGCATAATAATTCCTAATGCCTTCCTGCATTTGACAGTATTCATTGCCTCTTCAATACACAAGTAAAAATTAATGGGGATAGGGCGCATCCCTGTCTCACCTCTTTCCTATTGTTTACTTCTCTACATTCCTACTCTAATTCTATTACTGCTGTTTGCTGTTTGTATAACCTATGTACTATTCGTCTGTCCCTGCAACTTATTCCAATCTTTTTGAGTATTTCGAATATTTTTTTCCATTTTACATTGTCGAATGCTTTTTTCAGATCTCCAAACCCTATATACACGCATTCCTCTTTTTCTATTGTTTTCTCCATTATCACTCTCAGAGCTAAGATAGCCTCCCGTGTTCCCCTGTTTCACCTAAACCCAAATTAATCTTCTTCTAGTATTTCTTTAGCTCGTTTCTCTATCCGTCTTTATACAATTCTAGTTAATATTTTTGACACGTGTGCTGTCAAACTTATTGTTCGAAAATTTTCGCATCTATCCGCGTCTTTTATTTTTGGTATAGTTACTATGATGTTACGTTTGAAATCTTTGGATATCTTGCCTGTCTCATACATATAGCTTACAAGTTGGAAGAGACGTTCCGTTACTGCTTGTCCAGCGGCATTTAGATTGTCTGCTTGCACCTTATCTGTACCGGGCACCTTACCATCTTTCAGACCTTTTGATGCTAATTCAAATTCATCTCTAAGTATAAGATATCCCAAGCGGCTCCGTGGAATAGTGGTATGTGTGTGACTACTACGTCCAAGGTCCCGGGTTCGAATCCCGACACGGTCCGCTTGAAAAATGTTAGGCGAGTATTTTTCACAAAAATATGCTACGTTCATTTTCGTAAATAATTGATTAGTTTATATACAGTAATTTTTACCTTAAATTCCTTTGGCGTTAAACACAAAAATTAATTTCCGTAAATTAACATAACCTTTTCGTGTATTAAAATTTGTATTGTAATTAATAATAAACATTCTATCTCTGTTAGTTCATAAATCTTTCTGCTCATTAGAAAAATAAATATCCTTTCTAAGAATTTCGTACCGTGGAATTTACACCCTAATTAGATAGGCAACTTTCCAAGTATTTCAATAATTAAATGCTGGTGTGTTTTCCCTTTTTAAAGATTTCGGTGAAATTATTTCAATAAAATTAGGATTTTTCTGTTTTATTTCCTTGCTTTGGTGCTTTAACACATGTAATATGCATTTGCTGTTCGATTAGCAACCCGAAAACACGTTCTGTTTTGATTCCTTCGTTTTCTTTATGCGAATTTCCGGCACGCATTATTTAGCGTGCTTCCTGCGGGGGACACGTTAATCCCTTGAGCTGTCGCTTCTTCTAGGAATGCGAGGTCAAATTCGCTCTGCCTGGACGTAAGCCTGTCTGTTCGCTGACGTAGACCAGCGACTGGTTCCTCCCCGATGCCAGTAACTCGAGGGTGAGTTCTTTTTTTGTTTTCTTTGTTTGCGCTTCTGACTTCGGAACCAGAACGCCTGGGGTTTTACCATTCAAATATGGCATTTCCAAATTTAATTCTTATGTACGAAATTTATTGAACTATTTTGGTATTTACTGCTCTTATATTAATGCTTTACTATTTGTTTTAAATAACTAAAAATATACTACTTATCAATGTAAAAACGGTTTAAAGACTTACGGGCACATTTGAAAATGTTGCCATTATGTTTGTAAATTTAGTTTAAGTTTATATTTACGATGATCTAGAGCTGTGGTTTTTAGGATTGCGTTTGTTTCTCTTTTTTTCTAGTTACTGTCAGGGGGTAGTTGCCTAAAAACTACAACTCGCCATTTTTATGGGTAATTTTTTTGGGAATATTTAAGGGTTTCTAATAATGTATTTATAAATTGGGAACATTGACTTTTTTGGGTTGGGTTTATTGCAGGTGTCCTTTTAATTTAGCTATAGGTATAAGACCCCGCCCACTCACCGATTGAGCCCGGTCATACGTAGCAAATACATCCTTGTTCGGATGAGAGGTAAAATGGAGATCCCGTGTGTGAGTGTTGTTACGCGCGTTAATGATCCCTACCTTGCTTGGAACAGCAAGGGTTCGGCAAAATTCCAAATTTTCCGGGTATAAAAAACGCGCTTCCTGGCCAATGTAGTACCTTCGGGTGGAGCATTGGAAAATCACAGGTAAAGTATAGGACATCCCAAGTCATCCTTTTCAATGTCTGATTCTTGTTGTAAAGCTATTAATTCCTCTCCTGCATATAAATTTCCTATATATTCTTGCCATTTATCCACTTTTTCTACATTTTCTATAATGACGTCCCCCCCCCTCGTCCTTTATCTTTTTGCTATACAGTTTTATATCCCTAAAATTGATTCTAATTAGTTTGTATGCTTCATCTGTCTTTCCTATTTGCATCATAGTTTGTACCCTTTGCACTTTTCATCAATCCATTATTCTTTAGCTTTCCTGCATTTGTGAATAATTTCCCATTTTATGGCTTTGTATCTCTGTTTTCTTGTTTCGTCTAATTTATTTTTGTATTTTCATCTTTTTTCTATTAAATTCAGGATATCCTTTGTTATCCATAGTTTCTTATTTTCTTTTTGTGTATACCCGAGAATATGTCTGGCTGCCATGTCTAGGCTGGATTTAATGTTATTCCATTCTGTTTCTACTTCCTTAGTATCAGATATTTTTCCGGTATCTTTCAACAATTCATTGGCTTTTTTCGAATCCTGAATATCTTTATCTTTTAGTTTCTCAAAGTCAAAGTGACTTTTTCCGTTTCTTTTCTTCAAATTTTTAAATTTAAGTGCGGCCTTCATAATTACGATGTTGTGGTCAGTGTCTATATCTGCTTCTGGGTGGCTTCTACAGTCTTTTACTTGATTCCTAAACCATTGTCTAACAAGAATGTAATCTATTTGATATCTTCCTATATCTCATGTCATCCTCCACGTACATCGTCTTCTAGCATGATGTTGAAATAATGTGTTTGCGATGATTAAATTGTTCTTGTTGCAAAATTCTACCAACTTATTTTCTCTGTCGTTTCTTGTGCCTAAACCAAATAAACCTACTACCGCTCTTTCCCTACCCTCACCTACCATTGCATTAAAATCCCCGTAGTTATTAAATTTTCAAGTCCTTTTACGTATCTTAGTATGTTTTCGATATCTTTGTAGACAGCTTTTACCTCTTCGTCACTGTAGGTAGATGTGGGCATGTATACTTGTATTATTACTGTGTTTACTGATTTAGATTCTAATCTAACCATGAGTACTCTTTCGTTCTTTTGTAAAACATTTTCTTAACATGCCAAAAATTGTAAAGGCAAAAAATATTCTGCAATCATTTAATACTTGTGTATCAAACAACAATGTTCTTAGAACCGCTAATTTGAAAAGGTAATAAACTTACCATAATAAATCCATATTTTTGAAATACCTTGCAATCAACATGGACAAAAGCAGCACTACCTTGAACTTGAAGTTGACAGTTGGTCAGGGACCAAGAATAACTGCACATCAAACGCTCTTCACAAAATATATGGTCACGTCGGCACCATCGCCATGTGTGGAATTAAATTTACCAGGACATTCAATATTCCAATACGTTATGACTAAATTATAATCAATACGATGGACTTTTATATTAAATGAAATCAACATTCAAATAATGATTTTGTTCCATCAATTAAAATAAAGATTTGTCTGCGCTGGAAATTAATACACATAAACCTTCGTATTAAAATATACTCAGAAACTAACTGTTAACAACTCGATTGTAACGTAAATAATTTTTAGGAAACGTAATTTAGCATAATTTAGTATAATCCTGTATTTGATTCCGAATCGTAGGTTTTATCATCAAAAATTGTAGAATTTAGGTCCTTGTACTTTCAATAAAAGTACGCTTTACAAATATCAAGTTTAACGCGATAATTTTACATGCTTTTCCAATAAAATTTCTTGTGTTTATGCAACTTGCTAGTGATAACATAGCTCGTTTAGAGTCGTATTAGTGGCACCTGTGGCCCGAATGCCTTTTTTGAATGGTCGCTCTTATGCGAATCGTATAATCGGGTCACATCCACGTGATTTGCTAAAGAGGTAAGATGGTTTGGGACCGAAGGTTTGCGTGGACATACCGAAAGGCTAAATCCTTTTCTTGAGTGACCGCCAGTAGATAGGTCCTCGGGTAATAACAGTCAGTATAAGTTAAATATTTATCAGACACATTTTTTGTTGGTATTTTAGTGCAACAATTTAGGGTTTAACTAACCTAGTACCATGTATTGCGTTCACTAAATTTTTTGCGTTGGAATTAAATTCAAATAAAAAAACAATTTTTGCTAAGTAAATTATCGAGACTAAGGAAATTTTATTATTTGATTCAATGGAAAATAATTTGACGTTGTCCCGAGATAGGGTAACAAGGATAAACACCTGGTTGGAAATTGGCATTGCTTATAAGGTCAACCCTTTGTGAACAATGGTAGGTGTTGAAGGCCGTCCTCCAAAGACTGATCTGGTTCTGTTCTATTTCGAATGTATAGAGTAAAAGAGCCGCTATTTTTTTTTTGTTATAAACTGAGAATGTAAAATTTCTTGAGTAGCTATGAACATCGAATTATTAATTTTGCTTAACAAATACTAACTTCTAGTCGTTAGATCTTTTGATTAATATTTTATTACGTTTCTTAACTTGATGATATAGTAAAAGTAGCCAATAATATCTGAATGGAGTAAAATAACTTGTAATACTAGATTTCTATAATCATGTTCAAATTTGATTATCTGTAAACAAACAAATTTATCACAAAATCAAACTATATATTTGATTATTGTTAATTATCAAACAGTTCATTAGGGGATGTTCTCCGAACTTGCTTTGTATTTCGAAATCAATTATAATGCTTTTGATAAATTATATGTAAATGATTTTTTCTAGCCAAAACAAATCTTACAAGCGTGGAAATAATCATAACCATGTAAACTATACTCAAAAGAATAACTTTAATTCTGTAAATTTAAAATAAGGTGAGCAACAATTTTTGTTAGTAATCAGTACTTTTTAGAAATGCTTCTTATATATGTATATATATATATATATATATGTGTGAGTGTGTATATATATATATATATATATATATATATATATAGCTGATATTTTACAGAAATCCACCGAAGCAAACAATTATAATATAAGTGATTCCTTTGAGTTTCCTGACTTTATAAACAACTTACAATTAGCAAATGATTACGTAGTAAGTTTAATGCGTTTTTGCTTTTATTAACATTTCGTAAATTTTAGTTATAAAAGGTATAAATAAATTATGGCCTAAAGTTATCAATAATCGCAATATTCCAAAATCCTTCATTGCAGGATTTATGGATTTGGTTTTCAATACTAGCTATCTTAGTTTCAATAATGACTTATTTTCAAACATATTAGATGAAATTATTCCTAAATTAAATTTACAATACTTTGTATAAAGGATTCGATGATAACATAATAATATCTATACCGATAAACAGAATTGACAAAACACTCAATATTTTTAAGAGTTATGACCAGCGCCGGCTCTAGGATTCTGGCGCCCCGATCCAGAACAGTAATTGACGCCCTTCAAATAAGCATTAGAAAAAATTGATTTTATAATTTTTATTGATTTATTTTACAAACAGATACAACATGATTAGTATCAAAAACAACAAAATGAAATAAATATTTATTTATATCGTACTTATTTCAATAGATTTTAGAATTATTGCACTAAATGACTATTCCTGATAACTACATTTATTTCCAGTATTAAAATGCTATTTTTCTTGCTTTTATTGACACAAATTCCTCAGAAATTTGGCTTGCATCGATATTGTCACATATTTCGCTTTCAACTGAAATTAGTGATAAACCAACAAATCTTTCTTGAGGTATCGTTGATCTCAAATAAGTTTTGAATAGCATCAATTTCGAAAAGGGACGCCCACTACTAGCTACGGAAACAGGAAATGTGAGTAAAATTTTTATAGCAATGGACAAATTTGGAAAAGCAAAGTCTAAATTATTTATCATCATCATTAGGTCTTCAGTCCTGGAACTGGTTAGACGCGTACCCTCATTGTTTTCTATTCTGAACTAATCTGCACATTTTCCTGAAATTTGCACAGTCTGCATCTATCACTATCTGATCTATGTCTACATCTACCTCCTTTTTTCTATCTCTGCTTGTAATATATATCGTACTATTCCCCAAAAATGTCTTAGAACTTACTCTGCCCTTCTATTTCTCCTATTTTTCCACAGATTTCCTTGTTCCCCTACTATTTCTATAACCTATTTGTTATTAACTTTGTCTGTCCATGATATCATCCTCATAAATCTGAAGCACAGCATTCCAAAAGGCTACTACCGTTTTTCTGTCTGCTTTTCCTACTGCCCGTATTTCATAGGCATACTGTGCTGTGCTCCACACATATGCTTTCAATAATTTTGTTCTTGTTTCTATGTTTGTTGTCTTTGATCATAGGCGCTGTTCTTTCTTGTTAGATGCAGTTCGGTCCCCTTCTATTGTTTTACAGTTATAGACCCTATTTCTCCGACATTCAGTGGTAGTGAAGCGGTTTTGGCGGCTCCGTAGTGTAGTTGCTATGCGTATGATTGATATGCCCAAGGTCCGGGTTCAAATCTCGACACGGTCTGCTTCAAAGTGTCAGGCGAGCATTTTTCACAAAAATACGCCCTAGTTCGAATGAGAGGTAAAATGGAGGTCCCGTGTGTGAGTGTTGTCATACCCGTTAAAGATCCCTACCTTACTTGGAACAGCAACGGTTGGGCAAAATTCAAAATTTCCAGGTAAAAAACTCGCTTCCTGGCCAATGTAGTACCTTCGGGTGGAGCATTGAAAAGAAATAAAATGTAAGGTAGTGAAGAAGTAAGCATCCTGTGTCTGCCAAGTTCCCCCAGCACTTGAACATTTACCGATTTAATATTTTTTCCAATATATCTTTTCGCACAGTCAACATTAATTGCAGATATTTCACAACCAACACCTGTAGTTGTTTATAATAATCATCAGATTTATCTGCGCTTATTTTTTCGTCATTAGGTTTTCCGTCTCAAAACTGGTTGGACACGTTTCTGCACTTATTTATATTATGAGCTAGACTACACAGTTCCCTGAAATTCTCACACAGCCTGCTTACAGGTCGGTTTCCCTCCTATTGTTTTCTAATTTTATGCTCTATTTAACCGAAATTCGGTGAAGGGGGTTAAGCAGCCTGTGGTTTTCTACACAGTATTCTTTTTTCGCATAACTATCCCTACACAGAAATTTCCTTCCTCTGCTCCTGTATGAATTACCCTAAAGTTTTCACTCCAAAAAACCCCCGCTTCCGGCCACCGAATTTTGCTGATCCTTACTATATCTAGTGCTAACCTATTCATTTCGATTTTTAGGTTTTCTAGCTTACCTACTTGCTTCATGCTTTTAACATTCCACGCTCCCACTCGCAAAATGTTCCCAACTCTTATTCTGGACCTTCCGATCGCATCCTCCGAAGTAGCCCCCTCCCGGAGATCTGAATGGGGGACTATTTTAACTCCGGAATCCTTTAACCCAGAGAATGCCGTCATTTTATTATAATTTAGGTACGCTGTGTACTTGGGAGATAATGTGGTGGTTTCCCGTTGGCATCCACATCGCGGTAGCGTGTCTTAGACTGCCATACCGACCCCTATAGTCTCTGCCAATCTAAGTACCGAAAGAGCCGCTACCCTCTTTCGAGGACCTGTCTTAATCTAGTTCCTTACTAACGACCCTACTACTTTGGTTGGACCTGTAGTTTGACTCTTTAGCTCATTAAAATACGCAAGCCACTTCGCCTGTTCTAGTAATCTAGAACTTCGGCAAGGTGCAGGTCCATTCCAAATTTTCTAAATTAATATCAAATATAAATTGAAGAATATTTAAAAATCTTCTTCCCGGCAAATATGTAAATTTATATCTCTAAAAATCTTAATTTCATCAAACAATTCTGCTTCAGAAATATCCATGTCTTCTTCGTCGCTGAAGGAAATGTGCAAATCATTGCAATATTTTTTTTAAGTGGCGCCATCTGTACTACAAATAATATTAAAGTTTGATAAAAAAATTAAACCTTCTGTTATGGAATTAATGACTGTATTTAAAATTGTAAAATAGAATGAAATTTTAAATTTGATTTCTGGATCATTTGGTGTCTCATCTCTTGCTTCATAATCGAACATTCTTTTTTTCGTATCCTAATGAATTTTTCTTTAAATTCGGGATAAATTTCTAGTGATTCAGCTAAATCCTTTGCTGTTATTAAATTATTTTTAAAATTGTCATCTGTTTGATAGTTTTGTTGATAAATGATTAAATTGCCAAGTGCTTTTGTTGCGTCATTTAAATGTTTACTTGGGATTTTCGAGCATTTTACTAACGACGTTTATCCGTGATAGTATATTGTACCAAATTATTATGGAGCAAACAAATTCAAAATCTTTAATTTTTAAAGCTAACGATTGAGTTTCGCATTTGACGTTACTATCAAAAAGTTAAAAGTTTTTATATTTCCATTGCTGCATCACAAATCACTAAATTGAGAGTATGTTCTGAGCAAGCAACGAAAAATGCTATGGGATTTACATTTAATATATGTTTTGGAACCTCGTCGATTTTCCCTCGCATATTTACGTCATTGCCGTATCCCTGACCTAGTAGATTTTAATTTAATTTGTTTTGTAAAAAAATCAATTAGATAATTTGATAGACCTTTTCCTGTAGAATCTTCTACCTCTAAACGCCCGAGGAAATGTTCACAAACACTTATTTTATTATCTTTGTCTTTATGTACAAATCTGATAACTCCCGATAATTGTTCAGTGTGACTAATATCTGGGGTTCAATCCAATATAACGGAGAAATACTTTGCGTTATTTATCATTTGTATAATATTTCTAATAATTTGACTGAAAATCAGACTTACAATTTCATTTTGTACGTTTTGCCTAAATAATGGGCAGATTGCAATTCTTTATTTTGAATCTTGTCTAAATGATTTGCTATAACAATGTCAAATTTCGATAATAATTCGACCAGTTTTAAAATTATTCTTTTCATATATTACATACATCTGACAAACCTCCTAAAGCTAAACATTGCTTAACAAGATATTTAATAATTTCATAAATTCTTTCGAAAGCTGCACGCCAAGGTTTTTTCTAATTAATAAATTTTTTCAATTTCGTTATCTAAGGTTGTTTGATTTATCAATTGTTTTTTTAATTGGAAATATTTCATAAAACATTCTAAATGTAGTGAATTTTTTCATGAGAAGTCCATGTTTTCGACAAATTTTGCCAGTTACAAAAACCGTCAGTAATTAATTGATGATTTTTGGTTTTCGAAAATAGTTTGCAACATTTGCAAAAAACACAATTAGTAGATTCTGAATGGGCAAGCCATATTCTTGGAACAGTGTGGTTCTAGTTCGGTTAAAATACGAAAAATACGGAAAATTATTATTTTTTATTTGAACGATATTGACTTCAACAATTAATTTTCAACTTTTATCGCTAATAATTACAAGCCAACTTGCAGAATCGGTTACTTTAAAATTTACTTGGTGCTCATATGACGGCGATTCCCATTCCATCGTTGATGTAGGTGTAGTTGACGAATGTGCTTCTGAAAATTCCACTATCGTTGTCGAATTCGGATGATCATCAATGCCTTTTGTTAAGTTGAAAGCTGCGGTTTAAAAAAGGGCACTGCATCTGTATTATCTTTATTTTTTTGCTTATTTGTTATTGTTTCTGCAAATACTAAAGTTGAAGGCTGCGATTCGGAAGAGTGCTCTGTATTTTCTTTATTTGTTATTAAAAGAAATTTGTCTAAACCTTTCAATGCTTCTCTTTCAGCTTCTTTTTTAAGCCTTCGTTTTTTATTTTCATTTTCAGATTTCTTTTTTTTTTGGGGACATGATAACTATTACAAAAATATATATATTATTTCGCTTCATTAAAAAATTAAAAAAGTACTTACCGAAAGTTTAAGCAAATATCTATATCTAATACTATATCAGGAAGCACACACTTGAATATTTGATTGACACAAATGTATAACTGATTATCGTAGAAATTGACATTAGTAATTATTAAATTTTTATAATATAAATACCATAATAATTAACGTTCACCGTGGAAAGAAATCCACTGAATGGCCATAAAATTTATTTCGTGGCAGAATAACAAGGATTGCATGGTCGGCTGCCGACAAAAATAGAATCATCATATCGCACTATCTTACTATATAGCAATTTACAAAAGATCGACTACAAGTCGTAGTAGTGGGGTAAGGCCGGTCCGAATTCAAAACGTGCTCACACGTATGTTACATATCTAAAATACACGTGCACCGTCTTGAATTCAGACCGGCCTTATATACTTTCAATGTAAAATAGTTGTGAAAACATGAATTCAGACCGGCCTTGCATACTTTCAATGTAAAATACTTGTGGGTACGTTTTGAAGTCAGACCGGCTTTATATTACTTTCAATGGAACATACTTTAAAACACACGTATGTTGAAAAATGTAAGTGCAGAGAAAAATGTGTGTAGCTGTTTTGAATTCGGTTTTCTAGCGAGAAGTTATAAAGTATGTCAGATGCAAAATATCGCATTCAAGTCAATTGTGTTTAATTAAAGTGGATTCTGATTTTTATTTTTTACTTATGTTTAGAGGCTGCAAATACACATGGGCCGGTTTTAATTCAAAATGTGTGTTCACCCTTGTGATAGGTTGAAAAGTGGGTTGGCAAAGTACGCAGATGGTGGTAATCTGCTATATAAGGAGATTGCTCCTAATATTAATTTAATTAGTCGAAGTTTACTGCATATATTTACATACCTACATATACAAACATGTATATAATTGATATTCAGGGATTTAAATACAAGAAAAACGAGTTTGTGTGCAAAGAAATTGCGGTTTTGGACTTGTTGTTAGGTGATGTTTGGCATCAAATTTTTAAAATGTCAATGCAGTCTAGTTGTTTGAGCCAAGATCATATAAAACATAACGACTGGGTGACAAGGAATATTCATGGTCTTTCTTGAGATGAATCTTCAACGGCTGGAATGGTGTCATCATATATAGCGCTTTATTTGAAACAAATTATCCGACCCGGTGAAGTAGTATCAGGTTATCATAAAGTAAGGGATATATTTTAAATTATGATAACTTTTTAACAAATTAAGTTAATAACAAGAAATAAATGAAATCTAATTTCTTATGAAATGGGATTTAGTATGCCCAAAACAGGTTACGGCAATTGCTCAATATGACCTCCATTTTGTTGTTGTAAGATCACCATCCTTACCTCCAAATTGTACACAGCATTTCGTAACATTTCTGGTTGAATTGTACCAATTTTAATTCTTGTAGCGTAGTTGGTCGTCTTCTAAACACTAAACTTTTTAAATAACCCCACAGCCAGTAATCCGCTGGGTTTAGATCAGGTGATCTTGGTGGCCATGAATTTACGAAATGTCTGCTTAACACGCGATCTTGAAAAACGTGGTTAACAATTCTTTGACTGGTCGAAAAATGTGCGGGGGTGCTCCATCCTGCATAAAAATGATGTTTTCAATTCCGTAGTGCTCGTTTTGCAGCTGTGGAATAACATAATTTTGTAACATTTGCAAGTATCGTTCACCATTTACAGTTACAGATACGGCTTGTCCATTCTGCATTTCCTTGTAGAAATACGGACCAATAATAAAATCAGCTGTAAAACCGCACCAAACGGTGACTTTCTTGTCATGAAGACCTTTTTGAACGATTTGTTGCGGATTTTCTGCGGACCAGATTCTACAGTTTTGAGTATTGACTCCACCATTCAGAGTAAAATGTGCCTCATCTGTCCATAAAATACGGGATAACCATTCGGGTTCAATTTCCATCTGAGCCATTACTCGCAAAGAAAAATCGTACCTAGTAGCCAAATCTGCGTCCTTTAATTCAAACAGCATTTTCAGTTTATATGGATACATGTTTAGAATTTTGCGTAAAATTTTCCAAACCGTGGTATACGGCATTTGCAATCGCTTGGATATCGCATTTGCACTGCTGATTGCGAGTGAATTGCTTCTGGCTATGTCTTGATTTTCACGAAGAACCTCTGTAACTTGGACATCACTAATTATTGGTCTTCCTGATCTTGGTAAGTCAGTTACAGACCCTGTTCTTTCAAATTTTTGTATCAAATTGCGGTACGCTTTCATTTGACAGGGTCCCGCTCTCAAACCCATTCTCGTGCGAAATGTTCGTAATCCAGCGGTGTAATTTCTGCCGGATTCATAATAGCACTGAACTAAACCAATTCTTGTTTGTAAATCCATGTTATTACAGTTGAGTCGTTTGAACTCAACGTTTACTTGAGTTTTAATTTCAAAATAAAACTTCAAATTGAATAATTTCGTTTTGACACTAGTGTCAACAATTGTTATGACAACGCTTTTGTTTCTCATAGATACGGTAAAATCCCATTCATTAAGCAACTAGATTTCGTTTATTTTATGTTACTAACTTAATTTATTAAAAAGTTGTAATGATTTAAAATATATCCCTTACTTTATGATAACCTAGTATTTGTGAAGGGTCTAGAAAAGAAGAAATTGATTGAAACCTATCTAATGCAAAACGTTGTAACTGATATGCTTGCACTAGGTTGTCCTAAGCTATCGGAGTTAAAAATCAACAATCGTTTAATATATAACATCCATTGTTGTAGACATAGCAATAATAATCTGCAATGTGCAAAACAAACTACCTTTTCATTAAAAGAATGGTTTGATAATAATAAAAAACAATAGAAAGATTGTGTCTGTATTATTTATTTTAATATAATTTTACAATGTTAGCCTTATTAACTATCATTATAACAACTTCTAACAAACATTATTTTTATCGATCCAGCTATTGTGTACGTTAGAGAAGCCTAACCATTTTACAAAGACTTTATTTCAACTCTTTCTTAGGACTTTTTCTACCAGGTAAATTCCTGGGTGTTTAACCTTTTGCAACTCCATTTCATAAAATGCACCTTTGATTTCTTTCTCGTCTTGATCTTCTAATATATATGTTGTCGGATTGGTTACGTTTACCTTTTTAATCTTAAAAATTTTATTTGACCAGCTTGGCGTGTAACCTTTCGTAAATGCTTCCCTGTGTTTACTAATCCTCACACTGTCCTTAATTGAATATTTTGGTATTTTGGTTGCAAGTTTGATGTGGGTAAATGATGATTTAAGAACAGTTTTTTCATTTGATTTATCAACTTCTACAGGTTTAACTCCGATAGTATTGTGAACTGTATTGTTGTATTGTTTCACAATATCGCTTAAATTTTTTATCCAATTGTAAGAACCATTCAGGTTAAACAAGCGCCACAGTTTTCCCTTTAAAGTACTAATTACACGTTCAACAATGCATGCTTTCTTTGTAGAAAAAACACTTTAATGGTTTATGCCATATGTCTGCATTAAGGATTGAAAGTGTTTGTTATAATATTCTTTACCATAATCAGACTGCAAATTTCTTGGTGGATTTTTTAATTTATTTAGAATTGTTTTCATTGCAGCAGTAACATCAATACCTATCTTACTTTTAAGTGGTACAGCCCATACGTATTTGGAGAAACAATCAATAACTACTAAAATGTATTTAAATCCTTTGTTTGTTTGCGAATATGGTAACATTTCAATCAAATCGGTTTGAAGGTCATTTAAACCTTTTACTATCACTTTACGTCTCTTGAAATTTATTCTTGCTGGTTTATGAAGTTCATTTACTATATCCTCTTTCACTTTTGATTGAGCAACTATCATAATACTTTTTTTTTCTAATCAGGATTTATTAAATACAATTAATAAATACTTCTATGTTTGAATGTCGAGGGCTCCACTTGCTTTGAAAGGAACTTTTAATATAAAATCAAGAAACATTGTGGTATTGTTTATGATAGCACCGCTGTCACGAAAGCTGATTACATCCATACGTTTAAGCAAAAATACTTGTAATTGTGCAATTACAAACTTTTTTCGTTTATAAGAATTTCAATGTCTTGCGGGTACTAGAGTAAAACGTTGCTACTACCGTGTAATGTAGCATATGTAACTTGTACTCAATCAAGGTTTCAAAACCTTCATTTTTGTTTTCATATTCCTGTTCACTTATATATATTTTACGGTTATTTAAGTGCCTTCCAAATTTGTCAATTGTCATATCATCTAATCACTTTTATGTTTATGTAGATAATGTAGATATTATATTTTTGTATTTATATGAATTATTACCCTGAATTTGTTCTGTTTCAGAATAATATCTTCTATTAGCATTTGTTCTTTTCACAATATCAAGGTACGACTTTAGATCTTGCGATCTGTACCCGACAGGATATTTTTTAAACAGTAGTTCGTATAATCCAGGAGTACCTTTATATTTCAAATCATTTATTAGAACATTTTCATCATCCAACACGAAATTCGAAGTGCCTATCATAAGACCATTTGAATCAGGGTTAAACCTAATACCATATTTATGATCAAATTCGTTCTTAACATCTTTAAACATATTGTAAATATATTCTCGAGGTAGCGGATGTAGCTGTTCGAGATAATGTGTCATACCAGGTGAATCGGCAAAGCTTTGTATATATTCCTGGGCTTCTTGCAGTGGCGTAACTACGATTTTTGGGCCCCCGCAAAAATTTTAAAGTGGGCTCTCTTTAAAATGTATTACTTTTACTGGCTTATATTTAGCCATATTTTTAAATTATAGTACATGTAGAGAAGGAAGCAGTATAGAATTAAATACATATACTATATTAATCAAGTGCTTTATTAATTATAAAACCAAATTACATAAATTCAAACTTATAAGTTAATTAATATTAAATCTACATATTTATACGCCGCACAAAATTATTTACACCTAAAAATTTGATACAGTAAAAAAACCTATGAGCTAGCAGACATTCCAAATCAAATTCAAAATTTTGTTTTTCTTGCATGTTTTGCTGCAAACGCGTTTATTGTATCCTCTATATTCATATTTTTGGCAGTGTCATGTTCTACTGCTAAGAGGGATAAATCGTCTAATCTATCTTGTGAAGTGCGGTTCCTAAGATAATTTTTAATAATTTTAATTTTGAGAAAGATCTCTCCGCACTTGCAACGCTAACGGGTAAAGTTAGGTATAACATTAAGGCTGTTATGGTGTTTGGAAAACTGCTAGAACCTGTAGATTTGGAAAGTACTAGATATTCTAAAATTGTAAGATACCGTTAACATTTTTAATTCATCACAAATAAGTCTATTATTTTTGAGTGTAGTAAGTTCTATACCTATAGCATCATTTAAATCTTTGTAGTAAAATTTTTGCAATTGTTTTGCCTTAGATAAAATATCGTCTGCAGTTAAATTCAAAAATACATTAGGTTCTAAGAAATTAAACTTTTCGTTTACATGAAAAGCGATTTAAAACGATTCGACAGCTGTGAAATTATAATATCCATTACGCGATAAAATACATTTATTTTAAATTTAAATTCTTCATCATTAAATCGATAATCATTGGATAATTCATCGTAATGCTTTTTATTTTGGTTGCCTTTTTTATAAATTCCGGTTTAATATTCCATTGCCCTGCAACTTTCGCTGCTTCCTCCTTGATGTTGGAATAGTTATTTCTTGTTTCCTTGAAAAATTTTAAAGTTTTTGAAATAAGAGAGTTATCTGATTAATATTCGCCTTTTCACTCTGAGCAGTTTGTGAGAGCTTGTTAAGCTCTTCTAGAATTTGACTTAAAAACACTTAAAAAATAAAATTAAAATTATCCATGCTAGTTAATATTTGCTTTGCGTCATTTCGTTCATCTGTTTTTTGATATCATAATAATTTTATTAAGAGACATTACTATATCTTTATACCGAATTCTTATGGCAGCTAAAGATTTTACTCGATCCGCCCAACGTGTCGGATTTAAGCGTTTCAATTGTGTGAAATTTTCTTTAAAAACAGAAAGCCAATTCCATCTTACTATACTATTAGCAAAAATGTATATATGTTTTCTAAAAGTAGAAAAACGATTCTATTTCTTTTATACCTTTAACGGCATCATTTATGACTAGATTTAAGTTATGGGCACTACAGTGCATATATAAGGCTGCAGGCTCTATGTTTAAAATTCTCTTTTGCACGCCAGAATACGTACCGCTCATAACGTTAGCTCCATCGTAGCCCTGCCCTCTACATTTATTTATATCTAATTGCATGTTGGTTAAATTGCTTAATATAGTATTACATAGTCCTTCAGCAGATTGGGACTCTACTTTTGTAAAACCCACAAAAGTTTCACAAATATCTATTTTGGTTACCTCTCCCAAGCTGTCTTTTTAAAATCAATATATCTTACAATTTTACTTAATTGATCAATCTTAGTTATATCCTATGTAGTGTCTATTATGATTGAGAAAAAGGAGCGGATCTAATTTTATTTAATAAAATATTTTTTAAGTGTGCGCTTAAAGTATTAATAATATCGTTTTGAATTTTGGGGAAAGATATTTAATTGAACCTTTGGGTCGTTCAAGCACTTTTGTAATATAGGATCATAGTTACTAATTAAATGAACTAAACTTAAGAAATTACCGTTGTAACTGTCTTTTGAATCAGAAAACTTTCTATGTCCTCGAAATGACAGCATGCGCTGGGATAGTGTTAAAGTAACATTGAAAAGTCTGTGTAAAACATTTTTCCAAAATTCAGTTTCTTGTTTTAATAGTAGAGTATCTTTCTTATCTATGGTATAATTTTTTCCACATATCGTAAATAAAACAACAAGTTAAATGAGATTGAGCAAGCAAATGCTCTTTAATTTTTTGATAAACCCTGCCAATCATTAATTCCGGTCGTCCAACTTGACCTTACTGAAGCAAACAGCCAACATGGTTGACAATAAACACAATTTTTAATTTAGAATAACACAACCACCCATTTGAATTGTGTGGTAAGTTTAACGTATTGCTTTTATTTTCGCTTGCAGTTATTAAGTAATAATAGTGAACTGAAAACTTCTATTTTATTATCTTTAGGAAACGCACCATCTGGTCTACACAATCCGTAATTAATTATTTCTTTTCTTAAATTGTCATGTTGTAAAACATTGATTTTTAAAAATGTGCAAAATCGGTTGGATATTCTTTCGTCAGATCCATAGATAGTTCATTAAGTGAAAAGTACTACTCACATTTACCTCTGTAATTGTAGTGGTATCTAGTTCCAAATTTCTATCGCGGCCGTCATTATGTGATGTACTTGCGCCCTGGGTGAGAGTTTTAAAATTGTTGACGACTGCTGTTCGTCTGTAGCGGAACTAGTAGATGCTACTGTCGAAAGCCCAATTTCTTTCATAGATTGTTCTTGTTTTCGGACTCTTTAGAAGTAAAAAGGAACTTATTTTTGGAATCTTGCTCTTTGATTCTTCCAATAGTTTCCTTTTTCGTTTTTTGCAGCGCCGCTTGTAGTGCTCATTGTATATTATTTCCTGCAATTTTGAATGAAATTAATTATAATGTAATTAGATAAGTAATAATTATTTAAAAGCCTTTTGAAATTACAAATAACACATACATACTTTGCTTTAAATGCTTTAATTAACAAAATATAAATGATTTTTATTGAATGCTTAAAGATTTATTTATATGTATTTCTCAGCGCGACTTCAACTATGATCAAATCAATAGTAGTTTAATAAAAATAGATATAAATACTTACGTTTAAATATGAAAGACCTCCTGTAATACGAACACAACACTATTGAGTAAAACGTACTGGAATGCTTTTTACTTCCTTTCCGTTATATATAATGCAGCTAATGCAAATACGTTGCAACCAGCTGACTAGAAACCACAAAATGAATTTCTTTCTAGTATTATATTTCTAGAAAGCGAAGGTTACTAAGCTACCTGCCATCCTGTGAATCTGTACTGTACAGACAATAGCCCTTTTATTCCTATTTAAAATCCCACAAACCAAACTAACCCTACTATACGTCGTTTAATAATGCTTTACCACTTTATACAACTTATCACTTAAGAATAATATAGACATCTTTGTTATTAAAGTTTACAGTCTCTTTCATCTGTTTATTAACCCTTACAAAATAGGACAGAACGGATAGAAAGAAGAAAGGATGCAGGCTGCAGGTGGTGTTCAGTATTTATCTTAATTATTATTTCTTGTATTTCAGCAGTTCCTAGTAGTAACATCAAGAAAACGTTCGTTAACCTGCGGTTTCTGAATTATCTGCAATATTTTCTTGACCGTTTCTTACCTGCCAAATACGTTGAAGATGAATAAGTTGAGTTTATTATCGTTTGGGCCTTCTTGCACTTGGGGCCCCCCCCCGCATAGCGGGGGCTGGCAGGGGTGTAGTTACGCCACTGGCTTCTTGAGCATTTCGATTAACTTCCGCTTCGTATTCATTCTCAACATCATCATCATCATCTTCCTCTATGGCATCATTTTTTATATTCGGTATATGCTGAGCAATAACCGGCGAATCAATATAGTCAACGTTCCTTTCTAGCAATTTAGGTTTAATTTTTTTTACACTGCTATGAGGCAGTTCTTCTTCTTCCTTTTTTTTTTAAATTTTTCTTTCTTTACCACACTTTCCCCATCCAGTTTATTAGCAATAGTTTCTAATCGTGATGTTATGGGTAAGATTGATTCCACTTGGACGACTTCATTATCTTTTAACTGGCGCAATTTGTTTTTACAATATTTCTTTTCTTAATTAAAATTCTTTTAAGTTTTATCGCCTCCTTGTTCATTGCGTAAAAGGTTTATTGTAATAAAAAAAATTGATTCGTAATTGAATGAAACTTCCAATGACCAGTTTTGACCTTTTTGAACCATGTCAAAACAAACTAGTTTCTAAAAACCTTATGAAGTAATCGAAGATCTTATAATGGTATAAGTTCGAAGGAACCTTTGTACTACGGCAAGAGTAAATAATATCGCCATCAGATTATTTTGTATGTAAACCGGAACCAAATTAGAGCGATTAACAATGTTATTCAGAAATTATAGAGGTTAATAACAACCCAATGTAGTAGCAAGATAACTTTTGTCTTTTAATGTATTATTAAATCACGCTTCGTCCATTAAATTCATCTAAAAACGAGCTTTGTCTTAAAGTTCCTCTAAAGAAAGGTTCGCTTTAAATTTTTTTAAAACAAAATTCGTACAAAGTTTCCCAAAGAAAGGTTGTCTTTTTAAAGTATTCTAAAAACCGGGTTTGTTTTTATATTTCCTCTAAGCAAAACTCGCGTTTTAAAGTTCTTCAAAAAAAGTTTTAGTTCCTCTAAACAAAATTCGTTTTTCAAATTTCGTCTTATAAAATTTTTAAACATCAGGTTCCTCTTTTTAAAAGAAGTTTAGTATTTTAATATTTCTGTAAAACAAGTTTCTTAAAGTAAAACCTTTGAAGTTCCTCTAAAACAAGTTCTTGAAAACCAATATCATTAAAAAAGCACCTCTGAAATTTTTCTTAATCTTCTTTGAGAATTAAACCACTCATAGTTTTTAAAATCGTCTTATTTACGTTTCGAACCATGACCAAGGATCGTTGTCAAAATAATAAAAATTTCAAGTTTGACACAAAAAGAACTTTCTCTTAATCACCCATGGCGTTCGTTTTTAAAAGTTTCTCTAAAACAAGATTCGCGCTTCAAAGTCTCTCTGATATAAAGTACGTGTTTTAAATTCTGAATGGCTTTTTAAAAACATTTTACGTTTAAAAGTTTTTGTAAAATGGGATTCATATTTCAAAGCATATCGAAAACACTTTTCTGTCGATACATGTCCACTTTTCTTTACCACAGAGCTATTCGAAATTACCGCAAAAATGTACACACTGCTTATATGTAACTTAGTTTCTAATTAGAGTTTTTTTTTATAGGTCTTTTGTGTGTGAGGTATAAATGCGTGTGTTTATTTTATTTTCAAGTCTTTCTGTTATTATGTGGTGATAAAACCTCGCCTATTCCCCAACTGAGCCCGGGCACTTCTTTCTTTGTCCTGCCAGCTACGTCAATGTACGTAGCACGTTAGTTACAATGGAATTGCACATTTATTTTTAGATTATTCGTCTCTGATGTGAAATAATCCACATGTTGCAAACAAACGGGTGTTGAGTAATACGGGACTGCAAAAGTATTTTTGCAATACAGAATAATCACACAAATGAATGTTGCTCAGAATGCGAGGACAAATGGATTTTCACAATAGTTCTCTTTTATGTGAAACAGCCACAAATTGCATGCGAATAGACGTTTGTTTATATGCGATCGTAGATGTCGTTGTATATAACTATTTTGTGGCGAAATATAATCATACAAATTGTACGTACCAAGACGTTCGTTATTATGCGACCGAAAATATACTTGTAAAGTACTTTTTAGTGATGCGTTATATTCAAACAAATTACATACCAGTGAACGCTAATTAGTATGCGACTACGTATGTTTGTGCAAATCACTTTTTCGAGACGAGCTATAATTACACAAATTGCATGCGAATGCACGTTTATTAGTATACGACCAAAAATGTTTTTGTAAATTATTTTTACGTGATGCGGTATAATCACGCGCCTGCAAATGGACGTTCGTTAGTATGCGACCGACAATGTCTTTGTAAACTACTTTTATATAGTGTGGTATAATTGCACAAATTGCATGCGAATGGGCGTTCATGAGTATGCGACTTTATATGGATTTGTACACTATGTCTCCTTGACGCGGTATAATTGCACAAATTGCATGCGAATGGACGTTCGTTAGTATGCGACCGAAAATGTGTTTCTAAATTACCTTTTTGAGATGCGGTATAATTACACAAATTGCATGCAAATGGATGTTCGTTAGTATGCGACCGAAAATGTGTTTTTAAATTACTTTTTTTCGATGTAGTATAATTACATAAATTGCATGCGAATGGACGGTCGTTGGTATGCGACCGAAAATGTGTTTTTAAACTACTTTTTTCTGGTGCGGTATAATTACACAAATTGCATGCGAATGGACGTTCGTTAGTATGCGACCAAAAATGTTTTCGTAAACAACTTTTATATAATGTAGTATAATCGCACAAATTGCATGCGAATGGACGTTCGTTAGTATGCGACCGAAAATGTTTTCGTAAACAACTCTTATATAATGTAGTATAATCGCACAAATTGCATGCGAATGGACGCTCAATAGCATGTGACCGAAAATGTTCTAGTAAACGTCTTTTTTGCGATGCGGTATAATTACACAAATTGCATGCGAATGGACGTTCGTTAGTGTGCGACCGAAAATGTTCTTGTAAACGACTTTTTCGCGATGCAGTATAATTACACAAATTACATGCGAATGGACGTTCGTTAGTATGCGACCGAAAATGTTTTTGTAAAAGACTTTCTTTCGATGTGGTATAATTACACAAATTACATGCGAATGGACGTTCGTTAATATGCGACCGAAAATGTTTTTGTAAAAGACTTTTTTTCGATGTGGTATAATTACACAAATTGCATGCGAACGGACGTTCGTTAGTATGCGACCAAAAATGTGTTTTTAAATTACTTTTTTGCGATGCGGTATAATTACACAAATTGCATGGGAATGGACGTTCGTTAGTATGCAGCCGAAAATGTGTTTTTAAATGACTTTTTTGCGATGCGGTATAATTACACAAATTGCATGCGAATGGACGTTCGTTAGTATGCGACCGAAAATGTTTTCGTAAACAACTTTTATATAATGTAGTATAATCGCACAAATTGCATGCGAATGGACGCTCGTTAGCATGCGACCGAAAATGTTCTTGTAAACGATTTTTATATAATGCAGTATAATCGCACAAATTGCATGCGAATGAACCTTTTGTATGGGTATTCATCACGTGCCGGATTATTAGACAATTGTTAAGCGTTATTAACTAATGATCAGTTATTAATACAAATGTTTTTTGCTTCAATTTATGATTTATAGCAACCCTGAACTGAGCGTGTTTACGTGTAAGGTGGTCCCCAATATTTTCTTTTAGGGGAATTTGCGAATTTCGCACTAAAAAATTTCAGTTGATTTTCTTGCGTATGTGAATACACGAGTGTTAAAACACGGAAGAATTGCATTGCAATACGCATGCGAATAATTTATATTTCTGGCATTTATCAATTCGTAACCTATTTGTTATGATGCCAAACGTACTACACGCCAACGAACTGAAGGCGTTAAGATCTTTTGTAATGTTTGTAACAACACCGTTGATCATTTTACATAATTAAAAAGGATGCTGAATTCTGTACTAACTAGATTGGAAAATTTGAAAACGCGATCTGTTCAACATTCACAGTTGTCTCCTGAATCATTTGAAGCGGTTGTCCGATAAGCACAAGAACGAATTAAACGTGAAACAACTTAATTATTTATGGCTTACCAGAAAATCATGATGAAAGACCAGACGTTGTAGAAGACAACAACATATTTCAAGCAACTAGAAATAATATAAAGTTGACGTCGTCTCAAACGATAAGAAGACTTGGTGTTCAAAAGATAATGCAAGTAAACCTCGTCCACTATATGTTACAATGGATAGCACTCATCGGGTTTATAATGTTCTTAAAAACAGAATACTTTTAAAATTCTGTTCCGATTTTAAACATGTATTTTTGAAAAAAGTGAAATACTCTATCAAAGAGAATTAAATGCTAAGTGTAGAAATGGAGGAACTAATCTCACTATAAAATTTGTCCATGTTATACCTAGTATTGTACAAACAAACTAAATAAATCCTACAGTAAGGTCTTTATGTGTTATTATCGAAATGTTCGAAGTATGCAAGCTACGATTGATGAATTTACAGCTAATATGTCTGATTGTGAATATGATTTTGTTGCCACAAGTGAAACATGGTTATCAAACCCAATCAAAAGAAGGGAATTTACTTTCTGTGGTACTTTGTACAAATATATATTGTAATGTTTGAGGTTAGACGCACTAATTTACCACTCATATCAATAAGATTTTTAATTTGAAGCTGATGATAAAGGAGATCGTAGAATTAATTACTTTCTAAATTTATTTAGAATGCTATTTCCGTGTGATGGGAGTAGTAGGATATGGGGATTCGAGGACAGCGCCACCGCCACCGCGCCGCTGATCGCGTTTTAATAGGTTTTCTCATTAAAAACCCATTAGCACTAATCGCTTTTTAATGGGAAAACTTATTAACGATGTTATCATTTTTTTACGTCAGATCCGCCTTATGGGATCCAGCACTCGGGGCGTTTTTTCCAAAACTATGATACATAAGTTTGATAGAATTTTCTGGGGAATTCGAATCTGCTGGAATTGTTTAAATCAAACCACACTTACAAAGTTTTCTGCGGGATAATTTTAAGATACCTAATAAAACGCATAGACTAGGTTTAGAAATGTCCTCACTCATTTCCTCCTGTTTTCCTAGTTTATCTTCCAGATAATCTATCATGTTTGGTAGCAATTAATATTAGATTTTTCTCAGGTACCTAAATTTCTATGAATTTTTCAGATAGCATCATTCCCCAGGGAGCTATTCTCACTTTAAAATTTTTTACCAGCATGGATTTCTGCCCGTCTTTATAACTTTTTTAGCCATGCGACACATCAAATTAGTCTAGAATTTCACGCAAAATCCGAATCTGTAAATAGATTTTAAATAGGACCAACACTTACAAAGTTACACCATGTTAAAGCCTCGTACTTTTAAATTTTTCTTTATTTAATTTTAACTCGATCTTTAAATCCTTTTTGGTCACCCGAACGCGGAATTTCCCGACTATCCCCACCTTAACACAAACCCTCCATACAAATTTTTAGTTTTACCACTCCTTGTTGTCGAAACCAACAAAGCAAGCCTCTTAGGTCGAAATTGGTTTAATGCATTAGGGCTGTCAATTGCAGGGCTAAGTCAAATTACAAATCCGCCAAGATATATTTGCGAATACCCGGAAGTATTTGAAACCTCGCTAGGTTCATACAAAGGACCTCCAGTAACTTTTGATTTAGATCCTTCGATAAAACCGGTAGCATCAAGAGCTAGGAAAGTACCTTTCGCGTTAAAAAACAAAGTAGACAGAGAACTGGACAGACTTGTCGAACATGGAGTGCTTGAGCCAGTGGCGTATCCCAAATGGGAAACTCCAATTGTTATAGTTTCAAAAAACAACAAAGTGCGCATTTGTGGGGATTATCGAAGCACTATAAATCGAGCTTTACGTATTAATAGTTATCCGGTACCGGCCACGCAACACATATGAGCTGCGTTGGCAGGTGGTAAATGTTTTGCAAAATTAGATATGACTCAGGTATACTTGCAGTTAAGTGTAGATGAAGCTATAGCAGATGCTCAAACAATCATAACCCGTAGAGGGGCGTTCAGGTGCAAACGTTTACAATTCAGTGTTTTGATTGCACCACTGATTTCTTAACGGTTTATGGATATAAGGTTAACGAGAATTTCAGGGGTAATACCCTATTACGATGAGATTCTAGTAGTTGGAAGTTCTGTACACGATTTGGATGTTAAGATACGTTCAGTACTCGCACGATTTTGTGAGGATGGGTTACTGAGAAAGGATAAGTACATCTTTTATGCTGAAAAAATAACCTTTTTGGGGTTCGAAATTAGTGCCCAGGGCATAAGCCCGACGGACAGTAAAGCTAAGGCTATCTTGGAGGTACCTGTTCCAACGAACAAAACGGAACTACAATCGTTCTTGGGTTTAATTAATTTTTACCATGTATTTCTAAAGGACAGAGCCTCATTGGCAGAACCTTTACACAAGCTTTTACATAAAGAGGTGGGTTTCAAACGGGGTTCGGAACAAGATAGTGCTTTTAATAAACTTAAAGACATTATTTTAAGTGAACCTATACTTGGACATTACTACGAAAAAAGGCAAATAATACTTACATGCGATGCAAGCCCTTATGGAGTGGGATGCGAGCCAACCGAATGCTGAGTGCAGTGAAACTCCAACAGGATTTTACTCACGAGCACTATTTTCTTCCGAAAGAAATTTGGCTCAAATAGATCGTGGAGCTTTGTCCATAGTTACAAGAGTTAAGAAATTTCACGACTATGCATATGGGGTGACTCCGTGGCGTAATTTTAAACGTGTGACTACTATGCCCAAGGTCCCGGGTTCAAATCCCGTAACGGACCGCTTAAAAAATTTTAGGCGGGCATTTTTCATAAAAATACGCCCTCGTTCGGATGAGAGGTAAAATGGAGGTCCCGTGTGTGAGTGTTATCATCCACGTTAAAGATCCCTACCTTGCCTGTAATAGCAAGGATTCGGCGAAATTCCAAATTTTCCATGTAAAAAAACTCGCTTCCTAGCCAATGTAGCACTTTCGGGTGGAGCATTGGAAAAAAAATCATATATAAGGACTATGCATATGGAAGGCGTAAAACCATAAGAACAGACCACAAACCACTTTTAGGAATTTTTCGATCAAATAAAGCGGTTTCAGAAGATCTTTCGCCTCGTATGTTACGCTGGACTATTTTATTAAATGCTTATGACTACAACTTACAATACACTCCGGGGAGAATGATCGGTAATGCAGACGCTTTGAGCAGATTACCTCTCGAAAGTGTCAATACAGAAGTACCAATGTCATACAGTTTCCTGATGCTAGAAAACTCTCCTGAAAAAATTTTGCGGGTTAAAAAATTTCATCCAAAACAAAAAGTGATCCAATTTTGTCCAAAGTACTATACTGGGCCTGGAGAGGCTGGCCTAAAAATAATGGAAAGTTATTATACTCCCGTTGGTAACGTACAAGAGCCACTACGTCAGTTGGTAACACAAATAAATATTTGCAAAATGATGCGCAAATAAGATATTACGTCATATAAATGTTTTCAATTACTACATCACATGCAAATAAACGATAAAGGTATTCACGTAACTGTAGGGCTCCTTACAGCATTACGCTATTATGGCGGCAGCTGGGTTTCGTTGAGCATTTCGGGCGTCGTTGAGCATTTCGGGCGTGGGTAATCTGTCTGCCCCCGGTCGAATCCAAATTTAATTCGTCTTCTTCTTTTCTGTAGCGGAACGCAGGAATACAGGGAAGGATGAACAATATCAGCTAGAAATTGGAGGGAAACCTACATTGCCTGAAAAGGAATACAAGATAACGGCACAAAGATAAACCACTAGGCTCGACGTCTCGTTGACTAGTCCCGACGTGTCGGAAATCATCCCTCACTTTCTTCCCCTGCGTCTCCGCAACTATTTCAAGGGACGGAAATGCACGTACAAGTCTTTTTAAATTATTGGCGGGAAATCACTTACAAATTAGGAACTCATAGAAATGTTTATATGCCGAATTTCGGCATGTAACAAAGTTCTCAGCTGAATTCTTATTTTATTTACAACATAGACATGAAATGACGTGTTACCAAGATTGTCTCTTATGGGGCACACGGGTGATAATTCCGCCAGGAGAGAAGAAAATGATACTAGATATTCTTCACATTTGTGTATTGTAAAAATAAAGGGACTGGCCTGTTCATACATCTGTTGACCAATGCTTGACAAACATATTGAAGAAGTTGTGAACAACTGTACAAAGTGCCGGGAGTACGAAACATGCCAAGCAAAGCTCCTATTCACCCTTGGGAATGGGCTCGAGCTTCGTGACTCGGTTGCATCTTGACTTTGCGGGACCAATGCAAGGAAACTATTTTCTCATCGTGATAGACTTTTACTCAAAATGGTTAAAGGTCAAACAAGTCCGTACAACCTCTACAGTTACGGCAATAAAAGTTATGGGAGAATTATTTGCTACACATGGTGTGCCGGATGTTTGTATTTCAGATAATGGAAGCGCATTCACGGCAAGTGACTTCCAAGAATTTTTGAGAACAAATGGCATTCGACAGACTCTTGTAGCACCATACCACCCAAGTAGCAATGGACAGGCGGAACGTATGGTTAAGAATTTCAAGTGTTGTGAAAAAGATGGCCGGGAATGACATTCCTTTAAGAATAGCACGCTACCTAATAACGCAATATGTGGCAGTACTAGAAAGTCACCAGCAGAAATACTGATGGGTCGAAGACTTAGCACATTGCTCGATGAGGTAGTAGCAAATTGTTCAAGGGACATGGTGGCTAAACAAGAGTTACAAACAATGCCAGAGGCGACCCGAACATTTGAAGCAGAGGAGAGTATATTCGCCAGATCTTATGTATCTGGACAAAAGTGGGTCCCCTCCACGATAGTGAAACCAACCGAGCCAATAAGTTATGAAATAGGTACTTCTGACGGAAAGATTCTAAAGCGCCACACTGACCAGTTAAGGATAAGAACTCAATTTCCAGAAACAAATGGCGCCGTAAGAAAACCTGTTCTAGCACCTGAAGTGGCACAATCAGGAACTCCTGCAAAAACGAACAATTCTGAAACAGAAGTTTCCAATTCAGGGGGACTGGAATCCAAACGAAACGCTCTGTACGCTCCAGACAACCCCCGGGTCATCTCGGAGACTGTGTGCATAATGTCGATATTAAGGGGAAGGGGTGTTGTGTGTTCAGTTGAAAACGCCAGTGTGTCTGCAAGGATGGCATTACATTTGATTTTCCAATGCTCCACCCGAAGGTACTACATTGGCCAGGAAGCGAGTTTTTTTACCTGGAAAATTTGGAATTTTGCCGAACCCTTGCTGTTCCCAGCAAGGTAGGGATCTTTAACGTGCGTGACAACACTCACACACGGGACCTCCATTTTACCTCTCATCCGAACGAGGGTGTATTTTTGTGAAAAATGCTCGCCTAACATTTTTCAAGCGGACCGTGTCGGGATTCGAACCCGGGACCTTGGGCGTAGTAGTCACACACATACCACTACGCCACGGAGCCGCCGCTGCAAGGATGGCAGCAATGACAACGCCAAATTTTAGTACGTTTTTATACCTAACTTAAAAGTAAAGATGTCATTGTTAATCAAAAGAGCAAAAGGTGTGTCCGATATTAAAATAAAGTTTACTCTGGTTAGTAGTTATTCAATTGAGGGGTTAATCCTAGGGATTAGATCCAACATCGACACAAACTTCAACAACGAAAGTTACCGACAATTCAAGAAGAAGTACAATATCTACCAATGGCATGTCACTCCCACTACATTCAAATGCATCTACCCAAACGACTCTAGTATAAAAAACGTCTAGTGCCACTGACATCACTTAGTGTTGTGCAATAGTCAGTGTTATCTATAAACAATTTCAGTGCCTTCCATAGACACTTGCAACGACGCGAGAACACTTGTATTACATTTAAATTTGTATGTTCTTTTTGTTTACACAGCAAACCACCTTTGTAACTTAGACTTAAGACGAGTAACTTAAAATTTTTTAATTCTTTTAATGCTTACACAGCAACATAAAAAACATGTGACCAAGATGTAAGAATTAGTGTTAACGTTTAGCTAGTTGTCGATTGGTATTCTAGTAATAAGCTTTTATACTTTACATTATTCCCCTTTTTCTCTTTTAAACTTGCGGACCAAGTTTCATCAGGCTGTGGAAAGAGGTTACGTTAAGAATTGGAACTCAAAAAGTCCTTAAACAATAATTGAAATTCTATACTCATAGTCATAAATCATCCCAAGAGTTATTCATTATTAGATCACAGTAAATTACAAGAAATCCCCTTCATGATAGATACCTAACCACAAACCTGGAATGATTAGAATTCCAATCGTCATACTTGTTATTAGATATTAGTAAGTAAGTTCCAGTTATGATAAGGAAACCTATATAAAACAAGGAGCATAGTTGCTCAAGGAAGTGGAGGTAGTCGTCAGAGCTAGTCAATTAGCTAGTTAGACTTAATTAATTAGTTGAGAATTACTATTGTGGCATTATCAGTCTAATCGAGTAGAACCAGTGAGGTTTTAAAATATAAGTACCAAACTATGTTCTTTAGATTTAAGGCTTTAACTGTATTTCCAAATGCTTGTTCAATAGATTTATAAATGTTTTGAGATCGATGTGCTTCATTGCATGGTGATTGTGTGTTTGTAGATAAAATGATGAGCTACGCACCCCAGCTCCACGAGTATAATTCAATGCGATCCCTGTGACTCGCAAATCCCACGTTAGCGTGGATGTGGAAACAGCAGTTCCGCACGGTTTACCGGAGGCAACGCATCAATATGGAACTGCACAAAGTGCGTTCGTTAGTGTGCGATTTAATATGTTGTTTTAAATTATATTTATGTGATGCGGCATAAATACATAAATTACAAGTAGTATTACTGACCAAACCTGATGGAAAACACTATTAAAATTGCCCAAAAGCCACCATTAATATCTCAAATGTTTAGGAAAACAGATCAAAAAATTGTGCTAAATTTTTTTATTTTTGGGATGCATTTGCCCAAAATAAAACAGTCAATTTAGTTTAAGTTATTCGTTGTATAAATCTGTATTTTTTTGTTTAATAATTTCATATACGAAATATACAACAAATATTCACAAAAAACAAAGCTTTCAAAAAGCGGCAGCAGGTTTAACTTTAGTAGAGTATATCTTTCCTACTAATTTCATATCAAAGCAGTAATTTTTTATACAACATTTAATAGCGTTCTTTGAAATTTAGATCTGTATATGCAGGCTCACAACTATACTGGAAATTTTAGAACTACAAGTTAAACGTAAGTTCAAAGTTTAACAATTTCTTCAAATATAGCCCAAAAACGTTACACTAATCATAATCTAAAATATGCACCCTCTTGATAATTTACTTAAGTATCAGGTATTAATTTTTAGTTAGAATTTACATAGCCTGAGCAAAGCAAACCTGTTTTAGGATATAACATTACTTGAAACGTAATCATTAAAACTTTAAGTGGAAATTCTTATTGCATCATAATATAGACAAATATTTGTTAGCTCAACATGCTCGTGTAAATGTGTTATTTCATTATCAAACTTTAAGCCGAACAGATCGCTGGACTACACGTATAGAGCTATTCGCTTATCTTAAATTATTAGACAAATTTTGAGAGGTCACACGATGACACGACGAAGCCATATACTTCGAAATGAAACAACCAAACAAGTAAACCTCTTACACAAATTTCCGGAACTTAAATTACCAAGAAATTGAATAATCACGCTGTTTTCTATATTCTTGAATATAGTTTCTTAATTAAATTTATTTTTAGCCTTCTACAAATAAATAAACTGGAACAACGTAAGCAGAACGCTATATTTATCTATGAGGCACAGATCTCGTGGCTATGTAATCTTTTAAAACTAAACCAGAGCGCTGTAATTGAAATCAAATTAGAATAACGTATTGAATACCTTTACCTGATCATCGTTAACTGAGAAACCTACCCATCTTACGGTACAAAATCAAGTGACGATACGCATATCGCTCGATCGATTTCTTGAAAGATTAATGTTAATTGTTTCAAGAACCGAGAACAAATGTTCTCCGAGTTGACGAACAAACGAAAGGATCTTATGTTGCATGTCATAATGAGCAAACTTCAAACAACCATTCATTAAAACATGAGCCTACATTTATACATTTTAAACAATACTCCACTACCAATTGGATTAAATTGTCAATGATTGTCTTATAATTAATATTAAAAAACTATTTACTGACTTAAGTAGTTGGTACAGTGAGTGTAGTAACTAAAAAATCTATGCATTTATAAATCACGTCAAAACATATTTTACGGTATATTTAGGATGTATCATTGGTAACGGAATGGTCCTTTTAGCTGGCACTTCGTTTATTTTATAGGAGTAATCCTGCAATTTTACACCCCGGCACTTGTTCTCTATACATTTATATAAACAATTCCCAAAAGTTTTTATTTTGAGACTCCGTGTTTATTATTATTATTCTAAATCCTCAAGTGCTACTAATAATATTAAAATGAAATAAAATCGCCCTACAACAGTCGTTGCAGTCTTCACACGCTGTACCTGTAAGCTGGTCGTACGTTAGATTTTGCGGATAGGTGGTACTGGGCATCGTACTACAGATTGTATCACAACCCTACTACCTTACAATTATCGTTGAAACTGTCGAACTAAGTGCGATCGTATTACAGATTATACGATAGATTACTTGTCCATAGACTGTTTAACTTTTAATTAGATAATCGAAAATGCGTAGGAGTTTGTACGTTCTATTTGGTAGTTTACACATTTTTTCCATTTTACACTATGTATTCTATTTTAATACATGTTTGTTTTCACGTTTGGAGAAGTGTTCAATTCTACAATATTTAATGTAGTTAAATGACTTACTTAATCTGTAATTCGATAAATCGACTTTGGAATCTTTAGGTGCTAGAAATACACTTAAAAATTGTTACTATGCTATCACGGGTTTTACGTGAGTATTATTGTGGGGTAGTTTTATAATACTGTTGCGAGCTACTATTAGGCAACCCGTCAAACACACAAGCGTTGTAGGATCTGCATAGTTTCCAGGATTCTAGAATGCTTCTAGCAATCAAACACACAAAACGTCGCCAGCACTGTTCATTCTCGCATGGACCGGGAAGCTTCTAGTAAGTACCAGAGGATGAATCATATCTTTAACTCAGAGTATACATAAGGCCGCTAAGAAATGCAGGGGTCAGTCTATACTAGAATGTCTAATATAAATTATAACGTTGTAAAGTAATAGTAGTTTGAGCTTTTAGAGGTATACATAAATGTTATATGCTGTGTCTAACGTACATGCAGCTTGTAGTATACATAAATAAATAAAAGTGTATAAACAAATAGTTGTGTTAGTGTTATTAATGGATCTATGGTAAAGAATTTAGTTTAAGAAGAAATTAGTGCTTGTAAATTCATTAGTGTAATAGTGTTTCATTGTTAAGTGGACTGAAAACATCTATAAATAAGGCATATACTGTTAATTAGACTTGTGAGCAGTGAGTAATAAAGACCTTTATTATTACTTGTTTTAAATTAAAGAAACGCGGTAGTAGTAGCCCGTTACACTGGTGTCAGCCTGTGTGGGGTATATAGTGATTAATTTAAAACACAAGTTTGAAGACATTTAAGTAGTTTGTATATGCCAGTTACAAAACATCAAAGTAAGATAGAAGCAGAAACTTTAATGAATTTCCTCAAGGATTTTAAATCCGGTATGGAGGAGAGGTCGGCTAAACTAGAATTGACACTTGAAAATGATGGGAAAATGGAAGAGAGGTCGGCTAAACTGGAGGTGACACTAAATGAAAAGTTTACTGAAAATGCTGAAAAAATAGATGAAAAGTTGAATGAAAGTACAGTCACGTTAGAACAAAGATTAATGGAAAGTTCCATTGCATTGAAAGAAGATTTCACTGAACAGGTAAAAACAGTTGAGCAAAAGTTGGATAATAAATTGGTAAAAATGGAAGAAGATGTGATGAGGCTTCAAGAACAAATGATTTCACTAACAACACGACCACTTGAATTACCAAGCCAAGTTGTTAATCAGAACATTCCAGAAATAAGAACCATGGAAAGAAGCGAGTCAATTCCGTCTAAATTTAAAGTAAAACCACCTACATTCGATGGTAAAACACCTTGGCCCACATATTTGAAACAATTTGAAGCTGCTGCAATAGCCAACGGTTGGTGCAACAAAGAGAAGGCTATCTCCTTAATAGTGGCCCTATGGGGGGAGGCTCTTAACATCTTACAAACGATTCCCGATCACCAGCAGAATGATTACGGCCTCTTAACATCAAAGCTTGAGATGAGATATGGAGATGCTCACCTTCAACAGGTTTACCACGCACAAGTTAAGAACCGCTCGCAAAAGACAAGTGAAAGCCTGCAAGAATTCAAAGTTGACATTACCAGGTTAGTTAGATTGACATACCCAACGGCACCAGATAGCTTCCTCGAACAACTTGCTGTCCAAACATTTGTGGATGGCGTTAAGGATGGCGAAATACAGCAAGCGCTAAGACTAGCACAGCCAAAAATGTTGTATGACGCACTGGCCCATGCGCTTGAATTTGAAGCAGCTAAGCAGACATCACACAGGATGGGTCACAAAGTTCGGTCTGCCTTAGAGGAACCTGGTCAAGCTCAGAACAGCATAGATGAAATAGTCAACCGTGTGGCAGAAAGGCTGGAACTACAACGACCACGGCGATTGCGTCTGCGATTCTGGAACTGCGGTGAAGTTGGTCACATACAGAGACGCTGTACTCAACCAAAAAAACAACCGGTTGAGCAGCAGGAAAACTAAAGCAAGTCGACGTAAGGGGGCGAACATCGACAGCACAACGTAGTGCCCCGGAGATTATCATCCGTGCTGCATCGTCGATGGGGAGTCTGGACAGCATTTATATCGATGGAAGAATTAATGGTAGGGGTGTCTGATTACTCGTGGATACAGGAGCGACAAAAACTATTGTGAGACCAGATTTGGTTGGTCGTGGAAAAAATGCTACCTGTATCGGTGTGTCTTCGAACGGCAAGTGGTGAGAAAATTTGTACTCACGGAGAGACTGCCGTTATGTTAACAATTGGGGACAAATTAATTAATCATCGAGTGTTGGTAGCTGAAATTACAGAAGAAGTGATCTTGGGAATGGATCTCATGAGAGAATATGGGTTTCATGTAAACATGAAAGAAAATGTGCTTCGGATAGATGATGATGAGATTCCATTTCAAGGTAGGAGTAACCAGACGATGCAAATTCGAATGATTTGCGATATGAAAATACCCGAGAAGACGGAAATGATAGTAATGGGACGCCCGGATGGTACGCTCCGGGAAGGACAAGTATGCGTGATGGAAGCAACTGAATCAGGAATGGGTCAGGAGGGACTTCTGATTGGAAGAACGCTGGTAAAGTCTCGAAATATGGTACCAGTAAGGGTGCTGAACATTAATCCCCATACAGTGACCCTGAAGAAAGGCATGATTGTGGGAAGTTGCATTCCAGTATGTCATATTAAACGTTGTGTGGACGACACGAAAAATAAACCAACCAACGGTTGCTCACAGAAATTGCTGGATATGTTGATACCCTCGTGTCAAGGATTAAATGGCGACCAACTGGGCAAGGTAAAAGAACTGGTCGGACAATATCGAGGTGTGTTTGCACTGGATGATAGTGAGAAAGGAAGGACGAATGTTGTGCAACACAAGATCAATACGGAGATGCGCAACCGATAAGACAACACCAAGGCGGCTTCCTTTGGCAAAACGTAAGGAAGCTGAGCAAATTATCACCGATATGGAAGAACAGGGAGTGATCGAACCCTCGAATAGTCCATGGGCATCCCCGGTAGTGCTTGTCAAGAAAAAGGACGGGTCGACAAGGTTTTGTGTAGAGTACCGGCGGCTTAATAATGTGACAAAGAAAGACAGCTATCCTTTGCCCAGAATTGATGACACCTTAGATACTCTATCCGGATCTAAATGGTTTTCGACCTTGGACTTGAAAAGCGGATACTGGCAGGTAGGCTTGGAGCCAAACGATAAAGAAAAGACTGCGTTTACAATTGCAACTGGATTATGGCAGTTCAAGGCCATGCCATTTGGATTATGCAATGCTCCTGCTACTTTTGAACGATTGATGCAGTCGGTACTGCGTGGACTGTCCTGGAAGACATGTCTGGTGTACCTGGACGACGTGATAGTGTTAGGCCGGTCTTTTGAAGAACATCTTAAGAACCTAGAGGAGATATTCCAAAGATTACGCTGGGCAAACCTTACATTAAGCCCCAAGAAGTTCCACCTATTTGGAAAAGAGGTGAAATACCTAGGACATGTCGTTTCGGAGACCGGAATAAGAGCTGACCCTGACAAAATAAAAACAGTACAAGAGTGGCCTACACCAGCAGATATACACCAACTACACAGTTTTCTAAGATTGTGCACATATTACCGACGTTTTATACTTGGGTTTGCGAACATTGCCAAACCGTTAACAAAATTAACCGAAGATGGACAAGAATATGATTGGAATGACGACTGCCACAGAGCATTTGAACAACTGAAACGGCTACTGGTTACAGCACCAATTTTGAGTTATCCACGGATGGAGGGGAAATTAGTGTTGGATACCGATGCCAGTAACATAGCTATAGGAGTTCTTTCTCAAGTGCAGGACGGACAAGAAAAAGTTATTGGGTATTTCAGCAAGGTCTTGTCGCGGCCAGAAAGGAACTATTGTGTGACAAGAAGGAAGATGTTAGCCGTCGTCAAATCCGTAGAGCACTTTTATAAGTACTTATACGGCCGTAAATTCCTGTTGAGAACAGACCATGCTGCACTGAAATGGTTATTGCAGTTTCGAAATCCTGAAGGGCAAGTGGCAAGGTGGATAGAGCGGCTGCAGGAATATGACTTTAATACAGAACATCGTGTAGGAACTAGCCATCGGAATGCAGACGCTGTATCAAGGAGACCTTGTCCGGTGGACTGCAATCATTGCTCCAAGATGGAAGAGAAAATAAGTGTCATCCATAGAATGACGGTAACCGATAATACTTGGCAACCCGAAAGAATGCGAGAAGACCAGGAGAATGACGCCGAATTGGGACGTATTATTGAGTGGAAAAATAAAGGACAACGACCAGCTTGGGAAAAATTAGTATTTTTAGTAGGAGCCTGAAGGCATACTGGGCACAGCGGGACTCCTTGATGATGGAAAATAGAATCCTGAGACGACGCCTGGAATTTGAAGATGAGAGTGAGAGACTCCAAGTGATAGTGCCGAGAAGCAGAGTGCCGGAAGTGTTGCAGCACTTGCACGATGGTATTTCCGGAGGGCACTTTGGCGTTAAAAGAACTCTCGAGAAAGTGAGAGAAACATTCTATTGGCTGAACTGCAAAGATGATGTGAAGGATTGGTGCCGGAAATGTGAATTGTGTGCCTCTGCAAATGGCCCGGTCTCAAAACGGAAAGCCCCAATGAGACCGTATAACGTGGGGAATCCCTTTGAGAAGGTAGCCATTGATATAGCTGGTCCGTTTCCTGAATCAGAAAAAGGAAATAAATACATCTTGGTTGCAATGGATTATTTTACCAAATGGCCGGAGGCATATGCTATACCTAACCAAGAAGCCGAGACGGTTGCAGATGTACTAGTCAGGGAGTTGTTTTGTCGTTTTGGAGTTCCGTTGGAATTACACTCCGATCAAGGTCGAAACTTCGAATCGGCGTTGTTTCAAAACGTCTGCAAGCATCTTGGAATCAGGAAGACTAGAACCACGCCACTTCATCCCCAATCGGATGGAATGGTTGAATGAATGAACAGGACGTTAGGGAAGTACCTGACCAAAGTTGTTCTGAACATCAACGAGACTGGGACCAATATTTACATTTGTTCCTACTGGCGTACCGATCTTCGGTACATGACAGCACAGGATACTCGCCCGCTTGCGTAATGCTAGGACGTGAATTGCGGCTACCATGTGATCTTCGGTTTGGATTTAAACCTGGGGAAGAGATCGCAGGTGAAGATTACGTTAGTAAGCTTCGTGAAAGATCAAATAGCATTCACGAAAACGTTCGAAAGAATATCCAGGCAGCAAGCGATCGAATGAAATCACAATATGACACGAGAGCACAAGAAGGTGGTTATCAACCTGGAGATTTGGTGTGGTTGTATAATCCACAAAGAAAACGGGGGTTGTCGCCAAAATTACAAAGACAATGGGAAGGCCCGTACGAAGTGATGAAAAGGATTAATGATGTAGTGTACCGGATCAGAAGATCTCCCCGGGGTAAACCGAAAGTGGTACACTTTGACCGTTTAACATCCTACGCTGGCAACAACCAGGAAGGCTCGAATAAAGAGAATGGCATTCGACAAGTTACTAATCGTGAGCCAAATGTAGATTTCGAGAGTTTTATGGCGGCGTATGGTGGTTCCGCTAAGGCGAGATTTGGCGTTGTTGTTGAAAAACAGCAAGACCTGTTTAGAGCACCAGAAGAGTATTCCCTTGCACATTGCGTAGCTCAAGATCTGGAAATGTCAAGGGGAATAGCTGTTGTTTTCAAGAAAAAGTTTGGATGTGTGGATGAATTAGTACAACAGCAGCCAACTGTAGGAAAAGCTTTGGTTCTTCAGGATAAAAATCGTTATGTTTACTATCTGGTCACCAAAAATTCTTCATGGCAGAGACCTAGTTATGGTCATCTATGGGAGGCTTTGCTGAATCTTAAAGCTCAGATGATGGAAAATGGAGTAACGAAACTAGCGGTGCCCAAGCTAGGTTGTGGACTGGATCCCTTAGATTGGAGGATAGTCCGAAAAATGCTAGAAGTAGTTTTCCAGGAAACCAACGTCCAGGTCCTTGTTTGTGGTTATCAGCCGGTTGCCTACCAAGACCAGGAAAAGAGTGTTGATTGTTATTTCCAACGACGCGGTGGATGCACCAGAGGAGATAGCTGCCGATACCGTCATCATTCATTGAATTGGCGCCAAAATGTATTTACAGTTACGAGACGTAACGGTTATAAAGAGGGGGTAGTGTTGCGAGCTACTATTAAGCAACCCGTCAAACACACAAGCGTTGTACGATCTGCATAGTTTCCAGGATTCTAGAATGCTTCTAGCAATCAAACACACAAAACGCCGCCAGCTCTGTTCATTCTCGCATGGACCGGGAAGTTTCTAGTAAGTACCAGAGGATGAATCATATCTTTAACTCAAAGTATATATAAGGCCGCTAAGAAATGCAGGGGTCAGTCTATACTAGAATGTCTAATATAAATTATAACGTTGTAAAGTAATAGTAATTTGAGCTTTTAGAGGTATACATAAATGTTATATGCTGTGTCTAACGTACATGCAGCTTGTAGTATACATAAATGAATAGAAGTGTATAAACGAATAGTTGTGTTAGTGTTATTAATGGACCTATGGTAAAGAAGTTAGTTTAAGAAGAAATTAGTGTTTGTAAATTCATTAGTGTAATAGTGCTTCATTGTTAAGTGGACTGAAAACATATATGAATAAGGCATATACTGTTAATTAGACTTGTGAACAGTGAGTAATAAAGACCTTTATTATTACTTGTTTTAAATTAAAGAAACGCGGTAGTAGTAGCCCGTTACAATACATTCGTTAAACTACTACTTTAATTTTGGAGCGTTGTTTTGCGTGAGTTCCTTCGAATTAACTATTATAATCATAACTAGGCAGTTAAACAATCTTTATGCTCTTGTAGATTCTTGAACCAATGCTTTCTTGGTGGTGATACAAATATCTTATATTGTTGTTGCAACACCTTTGTCTAGTTGCCGTTGTATGCAGGTTAAGTACGATGAGGTAACTACATGCAGTTACCAAAAACACATAATCCATAATTATTTACAAAGTTTTATTTAAAAAATTTATGACTTTTCAGTGATGTAAAGTAACGGTAAAAGTTAATTTAAATACTTAGCGATTGTTCATATGTGCACAAACTAAATTTGAATCTTCTTACAAATTTGACGGATAAGTAACCAACAATTAAACGAAAGCCCTTATTAGGTTTGTTTTCTAATAAGTTATTGAAGCACAACACGAATTGGCGTGATCATAGAAATGCATTTTGCGAAAAGGAGTTCCTTTGTATGCAATTGAATTGTATGTAAATGAACATTCGTTATTATGCGGTCGTATGTTTTCCTGACTTTCTTTAGATACAACCTAATTACGTAAAAAGCATGCACACCGTCATCGTTAGCGAAGGATAACACATATGCTTGCTAGATTATTTTTTTCAGATACGGAAAAATCACATATTTGAAACAAATGGTTATTCATTAATATGGGACTGCACATGTTTCTGTAAAAGGTTTTTGCGTCTTGCACAATAAGCACACAAATTGCATTCAAATGGACGTTCGTTAGTGTGGCACTTCATGTGTATTTTTAAACTACCCTTATGTGCCGTGGTATAATTACATAAATTGCATTCGAATGGACGTTCGTTAGTGTGGCACTTCATGTGTATTTTTAAACTACCCTTATGTGGCGTGGCATAAATACATAATTTGCATTCAAATGTACGTTCGTTAGTGTGCGACTTCATATGTGTCTGTAAATGACCTTTTTGTGTTGCGGCATAATTACACAAATTGCATGGGAATGGACGTTCGTTAGTGTGCGACTTGATGTGTACTTTTAAACTATCCTTACGTGACGTGGCATAATTACATAAAATACATTCGAATAGACGTTCGTCAGTGTGGCACTTCATGTGTATTTTTAAACTACCCTTATGTGCCGTGGTATAATTACATAAATTGCATGCAAATGAGCGTTCGTTAGTGTGCGACTCCATGTGTATTTTTAAACTACCCTTATGTGCCGTAGTATAACTACATAAATTGCATTCGAATGGACGTTCGTTAGTGTGGCACTTCATGTGTATTTTTAAATTACCCTTATATGACGTGGTATAATTACATAAATTGCATTCGAATGTACGTTCGTTAGTGTGCGACTTCATATGCGTCTGTAAATGACCTTTTTGTGTTGCGGCATAATTACACAAATTGCATGGGAATGGATGTTCGTTAGTGTGCGACGTCATATGCATTTGTGAACAATAATTCCTTGGTGCGGTATAATTACACAAACTGCATTCGAATGGACGTTCGTTAGTGTGGCATTTCATGTGTATTTTTAAACTACCCTTATGTGCCGTAGTATAACTACATAAATTGCATTCGAATAGACGTTCGTTAGTGTGGCACTTCATGTGTATTTTTAAATTACCCTTATGTGCCGTGGTATAATTACATAAATTGCATTCGAATGTACGTTCGTTAGTGTGCGACTTCATATGTGTCTGTAAATGTCATTTTTGTGTTGCGGCATAATTACACAAATTGCATGGGAATGGACGTTCGTTAGTGTGCGACTTCATGTGTACTTTTAAACTATCCTTACGTGACGTGGCATAATTACATAAAATACATTGGAATGGACGTTCGTCAGTGTGGCACTTCATGTGTCTTTTTAAACTACCCTTATGTGCCGTGGTTTAATTAGAAAAATCGTATTCTAATGTACGTTCGTTAGTGTGCGACTTCATATGTGTCTGTAAATTACGTTTTTGTGTTGCGGCATAATTACACAAATTGCATGGGAATGGACGTTCGTTAGTGTGCGACTTCATGTGTATTTTTAAATTACCCTTATGTGCCGTGGTATAATTACATAAATTGCATTCGAATGTACGTTCGTTAGTGTGCGACTTCATATGTGTCTGTAAATGTCATTTTTGTGTTGCGGCATAATTACACAAATTGCATGGGAATGGACGTTCGTTAGTGTGCGACTTCATGTGTACTTTTAAATTATCCGTACGTGACGTGGCATAATTACATAAATTGCATTCGGTTGAATGTTCGTTAGTGTGGCACTTCATGTGTATTTTTAAACTACCCTTATGTGCCGTGGTATAATTACATAAATTGCATTCAAATGTACGTTCGTTAGTGTGCGACTTCATATGTGTCTGTAAATGACCTTTTTGTGTTGCGGCATAATTACACAAATTGCATGGGAATGGACGTTCGTTAGTGTGCGACTTCATGTGTACTTTTAAACTATCCTTACGTGACATGGCATAATTACATAAAATACATTGGAATAGACGTTCGTCAGTGTGGCACTTCATGTGTATTTTTAAACTACCCTTATGTGCCGTGGTATAATTACATAAATTGCATTCGAATGGACGTTCGTTAGTGTGGCACTTCATGTGTCTTTTTAAACTACCCTTATGTGCCGTGGTATAATTACATAAATTGCATGCAAATGGGCGTTCGTTAGTGTGCGACTTCATGTGTATTTTTAAACTACCCTTATGTGCCGCAGTATAACTACATAAATTGCATTCGAATGGACGTTCGTTAGTGTGGCACTTCATGTGTATTTTTAAATTATTCTTATATGACGTGGTATGATTACATAAATTGCATTCGAATGTACGTTCGTTAGTGTGCGACTTCATATGTGTCTGTAAATGACCTTTTTGTGTTGCGGCATAATTCCACAAATTGCATGGGAATGGATGTTCGTTAGTGTGCGACGTCATATGCATTTGTGAACAATAATTCCTTGGTGCGGTATAATTAGACAAACTGCATTCGAATGGACGTTCGTTAGTGTGGCACTTCATGTGTATTTTTAAACTACCCTTATATGACGGGGTATAATTACATAAATTGCATTCGAATGTACGTTCGTTAGTGTGCGACTTCATATGTGTCTGTAAATGACCTTTTTGTGTTGCGGCATAATTAAACAAATTGCATGGGAATGGACATTCGTTAATGTGCGATTTCATGTGTACTTTTAAACTATCCTTACGTGACGTGGCATAATTACATAAAAAACATTGGAATGGACGTTCGTTAGTGTCGTACTTCATGTGTATTGATAAACTACCCTTATGTGCCGTGGTATAATTACATAAATTGCATTCGAATGTACGCTCGTTAGTGTGCGACTTCATATGTGTCTGTAAATGACCTCTTTGTGTTGCGGCATAATTACACAAATTGCATGGGAATGGACGCTCGTTAGTGTGCGACTTCATGTGTACTTTTAAACTATCCTTACGTGACGTGGCATAATTACATAAATTGCATTCGGTTGAATGTTCGTTAGTGTGACACTTCATGTGTCTTTTTAAACTACCCTTATGTGCCGTGGTTTAATTACATAAATTGCATTCGAATGTACGTTAGTTAGTGTGCGACTTCATATGTGTCTGTAAATGATCTTTTCGTGATGCGGTATAATTACACAAATTGCATGGGAGTGGACGTTTGTCAGTGTGCGGCTTCATGTGTATTTTATAACTACCCTTGAGACGTGGCATAATTACATAAATTGCATGCAAATAGACACTTGTTAATGTTTGATATCATATGTACTTTTAAACTACCTTCATGTAGTGAAGCATAAATTGCTTGCGAATGGACTTTCGTCAGTATGGAACTGTATATAACTTTATAAAGTACTTTTCTGTGATGCGGAATAATCACATAAATTGCATATAAATGGATGTTTGTTAGTATGATGCAATGTGTATCTGTGTAAATAACTTTTTAGTGATGCGGCATAGTTATATAAATTGCATACAAATGCATGCACATTGGTTAATATGTAACTGTGTATGCTAAAATACTTTTCGGAGATTCCCAATAATCATACAAATTGCATAAATATGCTCCTACAACAAGCACAATATGCACATAAAAAGTATACGAATGACCGTTCGTTAGTATGTGAGCAGAAACGAAGTTTAATAAAACCTTTATAGAGGGAACAACAATTACATAAATTATATGATAACGAACGTTCCTTAGTATGATACCGAGCTATATATTGGTAAATTACTTTTTTGTAGTGCAAATAACATTTCAATGAACGGTGTTTAAGGATGAAAAGGTACACTTGTTAATAGGTCAATTATTGTAAATATACAATAAACACACAAACTCCTGTCTGTACAAATAGCGTATTCCAATAAGGCGAGTTTATAAATTTCCTTTTAATGCAAGACATCATCTCGTACTAAACGATAAATTGTAGAGCTGTTTCAAAATCTCAGCGACCCTGGGATGGAGGAAGTGAGAAACCTTTAGAAAAGGATATAACATGGTGTTTTCAGTTCAACCTAAAAACATCACGATTCGCTAAAATAACCCTTAATGTAATGTCAAATTATTAATGTTTGAACAAATATCTAACCTTAGAGCGTGTTCAAAAAGAAGATTTGTGTAACCCTAGAGTTACCCAGAAATTGTACTACACGTTCAGAATTGAAATTAAGGTAACCATTGGTCGGTCAGAATAAGAAAGTGTAACTCTTGGGTAACGCTCACGTTCCCGCACCTATAGACACTGTGAGGAATCACTCGTCATGCGCAGAGAGGAAAACGATATTTTTTAATGAAATCATTGATTATAGATATAACAACTTGTAATACGAAAATGAGATTGAAATTGTCTGGCCGAGTAATCGGGAACAACTTTTTCAATATAATTTTATATACTTTTCACGCCATTTCTGATTGATAAGATTAATTCTTTTTCGTCCTCATCCATATGTAGAGGGAATAGATTGAAGTACGTTAATAATTTTTGCCCTTCTGCGATAATTAACACGATATTATTTATCATTTTTTAATTTTTTATGTAATTAAAATTAGCTTTTTAGGGTGCGATTACTTAACCATACAAGTTTTTCTATGCTATTTGACACCGACTTTAAAAATACGCGCGAAAAATACGGCGACTACCTTAAAAGCGTTCTAAAACATAACATGGGCGTCACTTTTACAATCACCTTACTTTCCCGTTCACTTTCATTCTTAACGCGCTCTTAATCTATGATAAAAGGCAAGGCATATTCACTTTTGAGTTTTATATTACTTCTTGGGATTAAGTGAATTAAATAAATCATATAAAGAAAAATTATGGGATATTTGCTATAAGGTCAAAGTTACTATTCCTTTCGAACAGGAGGAATAATCTGTCAAGATAAAAAAAAACTGGAAAATGAACTTAAAATTCTTCAAATATCATTAAGAACCACGTCTGAAGTATGAATTTTTCAAATACATACAGAGTTTATAAGTGTGGATAAAATCCATTGTGGAATCTGCATCAAAGGATTCAGCATGAGTATAACCTGCAGGCTTACTGTTCTAGAAATGGGCTAATCTTAAATCTTTGTAAAACAACAACTGTATTATTTTCAACTGTGTTAACTGATCATAGTTTGTTTATAAAAACCTCAGCTAATAAACTTCTGAGCCAGGAGTCCTGCATTCGTTTCTTAGGAATTGAAGTTGATTCTTGTCGCAACTGGTATAATCATATTAGGTAGCATTGGTGAAAAATAAAGGTCAAATGCTTTATTATATGGAGATTACGGGAGGATGTTAGCTTAAATATTCTGGTTGCTTATTACTATCCATTCAATGTTAAGTTATAGCATAGTTGCATGGAGAAACTCACAAAGGCTAGGGAGATATTTATACTTCAAAAGAGAATAGTTAGATTAATGTTATTCAAGAAATATAACCATTCCTGCAGGGACTTGTTAAGGCAACTCAAAATACTTAGTGTTCTTAATTTATATCTTAAATGCAGTAATGTATATAAAGAAGTGGCCTACTCATTGTATAACTTAAAATGAGATGTCATCCTACAGACTCAGGGTGAGAAATACACTAAGATTTCAGCAGCATCGTCTTGAAATGATTTATTGAAGTAGTCTTATATTTCCAATAAAACTCCATAATCACATACCCTTTGTGATAACAAATATAAAAATGTACATCAATTTAAAAAAATTTGAAAGAAAAACTTGCTATTCTTTTGCTTGTACTCAGTGGATGAATTTTTCGCTATAAATACTGCCGACTGGGTTTTGTAGTGCCTCTAATTGTATTATATATAGAAAAGAATAAAGGGGATTGTTTGTATTATTCTCTTACCTTAAGTATTATAAACGTTTAAAATGTAATGTATATTATGACATCGCTTAATGTACAACTTGTACCGTATGAGCGCAATAAACTTTAACAAAGAGTAGATTTCTACGGAACTTCAAAGATTTTAATTAGAACAATGAATTAAAAATAAAACTTGGAATATAGGTAGTTTATTGTTTGAATCTTGAAAAACTATTGGTAACATCAAGCACGGTTTTAACAATGGAGAAGAAATTCATAGTTATGGAGACATTGGAGATGGTAGACTTGGATAGCAAAAGTAACGGTAGTACAAAAAATTATTTTTATACAAATATTTCAGTTAGGGTGAAGTGGGTAATTGCGTTTTGGGGGTAAATGCATCAGTTTATTACATCCCCGTAAACGAGGTACGCGAACCACTAATGACAGTTGGTAGCGATATTACATAATGTGAAAATTGACGCGCAAATTATAGATGACGTCACACAATATGCAATTTATTTCAACATAATTACACAAATTTTAAAGGAAATAAATTTTAAAGAAAACCCCAAAGGGGGCACTCACGTGAACGTGTAAAGCTTCTTTCAGGATTACTACATGATGGTCGCCGGCTGCTTTGACTAACCTTTCTCGGGTGTGGGAATTCTTCAGCCAGGTTGAATTCAAATTCGATTGTCTTCTTTCTATATGTAGACAAAAATAAGGTAAAGGAGACAGGGTAAGGCACGATAAATTTGGAATCACAGGAAACCTACATATCAAAAAAAGACACGGTAAGATACCTCACAACTACTCTTGTTCGCGTTTCAGAGGCTAGTTCCTGACGCGTCCCCGAAAATTCCCCCACTATCCTCCTTCGTCCACACGCGTCGGCGCGAATCTCGCGCAACGCACTATCTGAAGTGACGGAAATACGCACACGTCCTTTTAAATTTATGGCGCGAAATTCTCACCTATTAAAACTTAATTAAGAGTGTCTAGTGCCAAAATTTTCGGCACGTAACAAGTTGCTTTTTAAATCTCAACCACTTATAGTGCTGTGGCGGAATCTGGTGCTCATCAAAATAATGCCTTTTCTTAATGTAATGCAGATCCCTTCATAACCAATATTGACTTAAGCAAGAAAAGATGGCCACCGGACAAAGCGTCAGCTGTTTTACTCGTGTGTTGAATGCGTTGATGTTGTGAAAAATATTTGTGAAATTTTTGTCCAGGTACGTATGTCATAGCTACATGTTACATTTATGAGTTTTATATTTAATTAAGTAAGAACAAATTCTAAATTGTTTTTATTATAACTCTATTTTATTTGATGAGGGTAGATGCACTTTTCTCAAATATTTTTGGTTCAAGTGAAGTGCACCCATTTGTAGTGAGGAAAGAGCACCTAGTAGGTGCACTTGACCCTGCTACTGAATTTGTTTGCTGTTTGTATCTAGTACTTACCTAGGCACTTTTTGTTATCGGTAAAATGGTTCGGGACTACAAACCTAAAACCGCTCGGGCCGCTTACTTGGCTGAGGACTTGAAAACCGCAGTGAAACATGTTACAAGCGGAAAATGTGGCACACTACGTGCTAGTAAACTCTTCAAGATACCTAAAAGCACTCTAAAAGATCACATTAAAGGTCGTAGAGGTATGAAAAGCTCGGCGAGGGGAAGACCTACAGCCTTAGCAATCAAAAATGAAGAAGCTCTTGCAAATGGACTCAAAAGTCTCGAAAAATGGGGTTTTGGACTCAGCCGCAAAGAAGCCCTAAAAGTTGTGGGCAAATGTGTTACACACAAGCAGCTCAAGACTCCATTCAAAAACAACGTACCTGGTGAGGATTGGTTTTTAAAATTTAAAAAAAGACATAATTTGTCAATTAAAAAACCTGAAGCGTTGGAATACGCCAGAAAGAAAAATACGGATTCTTTTCTAATATATCCATTTTTTGAGTTGTTAAAAAATACAATTCAAGAGTTGAACCTTCAAGATAAACCATCTAATATTTGGAATATCGACGAGACAAGTTTTTGTAGTGATCCTTCAAAGACAAAAGTTATAGGTGAAAAAGGCCATGCTTGTTCTAGAATCGTTTCTGGTCCGGGAAGAACGAACACCAGTGTTCTGTTTGCTGCTACCGCAGATGGACAAAAGGCACCACCAATTATATATAAAGAAAAAAATGTCTGGGACACCTGGATAACAGATACAAATAAAGAATACCCAGGTACGACATATGCTGCCACACATAACGGGTGGATGGAGTCAGAAGTTTTTAAAAACTATTTCGTGAAAACTTTCATACCCTTGGTAAAAAGAAATGGTCCTACATTAATTGTATATAACGGCTATACAACTCATATCGATATTGATGTGGTACAAGCCGCAGTGGAAACGAACATAACTATTCTAAAGTTACCACCACAAAGCAGTCATCTTCTGCAACCACTTGACTTGGCGGTTTTCAAATCTATTAAGGTGGCGTGAGATATATTACTGGTGAAATGGCAACGGAATCATGTGGGTCAGAAATTACCGAAAAGCAAGTTGGCTGAAATGGTGAGACATATTTGGAAAGATGCCGATCCAAAAATTATCTGTGAAGGATTTAAGAAAGGTGGCATCTACCCCTACAATTGTGATGTTATTCCACAGAAAAAATATGACCCACAACAAACGATGAATACTGGCATGTCTACAACAAAAGAAGTTACACCCCCAATAATACAAAACGGACTCGTTGAAAACGTAGAATTTTTAGAAGAACTTTAGAAGAACTTTTACTGTACCTGGTAAAAGGCAATCAAACTAATAATGCACCGAAAAGATTCAGGAAGAAAGTATGCCCCGGGGCCGAACTAATAACAAGCGAAGTCGTAAGAAGAAGACCAGAAGCCAAAGAATATGAACTGCAAAAAAAGTCCAGTGTTAAGAAAAAGAAACAGATGACTACCAAAAAGCCAAAAACTAACAAAGAAAAGAAACCAGTCAAAGATAAGCAAACTAGTCGTGCGAAACGTAAAAAAGTAAATGTGCAACATGATTCAGAAACGGATGAAGATTAAGATTTACATTTAGATGACGAAGAAAGCGATTTTGAAACACTTTCTGAAATCGGTGCAGAAGCAATAGCTGAGACACTCGAGTCTGAAAGAGATGAAGTTAATGACAAACAAGTTGGAGATTGGAGCTAAGACCAACAGAAGAGATACCATTCTCTTAGACCAACTTTCAAAACTTTTAATCCTACCAGTTCTTGAATGTACAAGAAGCCACCGGCTTTGTAAATCTCTAAGGACTATTGGTACCAAGAAGAACCTCAACGAAGCAAGACGAATGGAAGAGAATTTCCTAATTCATTTCTTGCAAAACTTCAACTTTTTAAAAATTTCAAAATTACAAAATTCCATAATTCCAAAAGCTAAAAAATTAATAAATTTCAATGCTACGGAATTTCTAATGATCTAATTTCCAAATTTCTAAAATGCTAAATATCAAATTTACAAAATTTTAAAATGTAAAGGCCCCAAAGTTATAAAATTTTAAAGGTTAAAGTATTCAAAATTTTAAGTTTTTCGCAATTTCAACGTTCCCAATTTTTAAATTGCCAAAATTTCACAATTTGGGCATTGAAATTCAAAAATTTCAAAGTTCAAAACTGTAATATTTTAATATTTTATATACCGGGTACTAAGACTACAATATTCAAAATTTTAAATACCAAATATCTAAATTTCAAACTTACAATATTTTAAATTGTTAAATGTAAAGCATTCAAAACTCCAAAATCCTAAATTATAAAGTTTCATAATTTCCATATTGCTAATCCCAAATTTTTAAGATTTGGAAATTCAATAATTTCATACTTTCAAAAGTTTCGAAATTCAAAAATTACAAAATTATAAAGGGAATATTTCAAAATTTTATATGCTCAATTTTTAAAACTACAAAATTCAAAAATTTCGTAAATCTAAATTGCAAATATCCAATTTTCAAAATTTCAAATATTGAATATTCCAAAGTTGTAAAGGCTACAGTATTCAAAATTTTAAGCTGTCTCAATTTCAGAGTTCCCAATTTTTGGACTCCCAAAAATACAAATTAACGGCATTTGAAATTCAAAAATTTCAAAATCCGTAAAGTTCAATTTTTCAAAATTTTATGTCAATTTCTAAAACTACAGTATTCAAAATTTTAAATACCAAATACCAAAATTTTAAGACCTGCAATATTCAAAATTTCTAAATTGTTAAGTATAAAATATCCAAAATTTCAAAATTACAAAATCGCAACATTCAAAATTTCATTTTAAAAAAATTTTTAAAAATATATTTAAAAAATGATTAAAAGTTGGACCATTCGGCATTTTAGAACTCAAAATACCAAAATTCCACATTCCAAATTTCATAATTTCTAAATTCCTCCATCTCCCCAAAGTTTCAAAACTTCAATAATTCTATAATCTGTAATTTCAAAGTTTCTAATGTTGAAAATATAATTTTCAAAATTGCTAAATTTCCGAGTTTCAAAATGAAAAATTTTGCAGTTTCAAAATTTCAAATGTTTAAATTCCTAATCTTTCGGAATTTTGGCATTTCTAATTCCTAGACTCCAAAGTTCCAAAGCAACACTATTTTAAAATTTCAAAAATATCAAATTGTAACTTGTAAATATTCAGAATTCCAAAATATCTAAATTTCTAAATTGCTATAGCTCAAATTTTTAATACTCAAATTATAAATTATCAAAATTGTTAGGTCTCGAATTTTTACAGTTCCAAATATCAAAATTCCAAAGGACTTCCATTTTTCAAATACACAATTACTAAATCCAAAACTCTAAAATTTCAAAGTTCCGTATTTCAAAATGTCGTAATTTCTGAATTTTAGACTCAAATTATAAAATTTTCAAAAATTTCAAATTCCTAATCCCAAAGTGAGAGATAACGCAATTTCCAAAGTTAAAATCTTCAAAATATCAAAATTTCTAGACTGTCAAATCTCAAATTTTCAGAATACCAAAATTTTTACAATTTAAAAACTTTGAATTTTTTTGTTCGCGATTTTAGCATTTAAAATCACAAAGTTTCAAAATTCATAAATTACAAAGTTTCAAAAGTTCTAAATTACTAAACCTCAAATTTTCAAAATTTCAAAGTTTTCAGAACTCAAAATTCCAATTACGAAATTTACGAATTTCTATATTGCTAAGTTTCAAATTTTCAGAATTTCAATATTCTGGAATTTTACGAATGCAGAATTTTGAAATTTTTGTTACTACGAAATACAAAATCCAAAACTCTGGCAATCTGCTACTACAAAACTGCAGCATTTCACAATATTCAAATTTTAAAAAGTTGAAAACTACAAGATTTCAAGATTCTATGTACCAAAATTCAAAATTACAAATTTCAAAACGTTAAATTTCTAAATTGAATATGTTCAGAATTTTCAAAAAAATAAAATTGTTAACCTTTTAAATTCCCAAATCCCCAATTGCAAAACTTCATTATTTCTAAATTGCTAAATCTTAAATACTACTGCAACGCAGTCTAGTTTTTATTTGTAGGTATAATGAAGGTTTCAATTTAGTTAGAGAAATAATGTTTGGTTTAACAGATTATTTTGTTATTTCTGAGCTTTTAATTTTATAATGAGTAACCGTAAAAAAAACAGTTCACAGTCAAGGAAGACAAATTATTTATAGTGTGTAAAGTGTATGAAAAAAAAGAAAAGAATGGAATGCAACGTGGAATCCCGACCCTGAAACTATCGCGCATGCTCCAAATAAATCAAACACCTATAGCGCTTATCCAAAAACCATATCCAATCATATATACAATCCCATTCCTCTTCCTAACTACAGAACATGACTAAATAAGAAATAAATATAAAGAACAATAAAGAAATACAAAAATAATAAGTAAGAAGGTTTCCAATTAAAATTCTACGTTACCTTAACACTTACCCTGAAAGGTCTTATGTCTGTCAATATCGAGGGGCACTAAACAGTATGTCAACGCAAGCTTTGTGATGTCCTTTTCTATGTGGAAAACTGTTATTTCGCATAAAATTTCCTTGCTTTGATTATTCTATCAGTTGGTCGTCAAGTTTCTCTGTTAAAACAAAATATTCCTTGCGAAACGTTTCTTTTTTTTCTTCGCCAATAACCTATCTAACATTTTTCATATCTCCTTTGCTGTCCTAACATTCACTGTTCCGCTTAACTTCAATTCGTATTCTAACTCCTTCTGAAGTAAATAAACAACCCTAAAGGTTTTTTCCATTTCAAAAATTCTTAAAAAGAACTCAACACAAATTCAACTCCAAAATGAAATTTTCTGAAATATTCCTAAATTACAATACCAAAATTATCAAACATATCCTCGAATACAATTCCAAAGAATATCTTAACTATAGAAACAACAAAATCCAGGTGCGCCAAGTATGTTTGTTGTACAATATAAAAGTGTAATAAAAAGGAAGATTACGCAAAAATCGCTTTACAAATCAAGTCCCACGTTTGGGCGCTAGTGTTACACAAAAAATTATTTTCATAAATAAATATATAATTTCACGTTTGGGGCGTTAGTAAAACAGCAAATTTTCTATATTATTTTCATCTAGTCCAAAACTTGCAGTACCTGCATAGTCAACTAACTCGAGTTACGGATTCTGCAGTGAACATGAGAATAGGGGTGGTTCTTTTATTAGACTTGCGATATAAAAACTAAAAAGGGGGACGCCACTACATTTAACTGTAACAATAAATATACCTTAAGGGACGACGCGGAAATCATATTAGCTGAAAATGCGTTCAAAAAAAACTTTTTTAAGCTGATGTACAACGCAATTTTCGGTGAGACGGTGTAGAATGTGGACAAATGCGTTCATGTAAAAATAGTGACTCGATGGGATCCGGATCCGCAAACAACAACAAAAGCAGGTGCACACTGAAGCAATATGGCGACTGCGAAATAAAAAATTACAATACCTGTGCAGAATTATGATAACTATGCTATTACTAGTGCAAAAGAGGATGGTAAACATGGACCTTTGTTTCCATCTAACATACGAGCTGTATTCGCAGGACCATCGAGTTTGTGGAAAAAAACAAGCGCTTTAATATCTCTAATCTTGCACAAGAACGGCCTTACATTCCAAAATGTCTATCTATTTTCGAAAAGTTTATATCAACCGAAATACGAATTGTTAAGAAACGTTTTACACCATTAAAAGAGGAAATTGGGGTACCACGAGTTTGAAAATTACGACGATTTGATTGAACCCGGAGGTACCAAAGAAGATTCAATTATGGTTTTGATGATATACCTGCAAACGAACAAAGCAAAATCGCAGTTTTTCTCGTTCGGCCGACATAAAGCAATAGATTCGTTCTATCAATGTCAAACTTACGCTAGTGCATTAAAACATAGACTCAAAGATAACGCCAATGTAATCGTATTATGGAAACAGGATGAAACCAATCTCGGACATATCTTTCTTGATCATATAAGCGGTGACATGACATATCCAAAATTTAAAGAGATGTGCTTACAGTGTTGGGGTGACTCAAAAACATAATTTTATAACTATTGTGAAAGATTTTGATTTGGATAAGGGGCGGTATCGGAAGAATTTTGACGACTATATAAATATAAAAGAAGCTATTAATGGTTAGCCCCAATTCAAAATTTCGGCGGATGTTAAAGATTTTATTGCAAATAAACGTTGGCTTTATCGATACCATGCAAAAGCGCTTCCCAGTTGGAAGCAATCGCCGAAAAATTTCCCATACCTACAACAAACGGTTAAACTCGAAGACATGGACGCACCTATAAAGAAAATTAAACAACTCGTTTCAGAAGAACCGTTTCGTTTTGGCATATAGTGTCGGGCCTCCTCGCGGTATGTGTAATAGATTTTGTTACTGATTTCTTCCAAGGATACTAAACCCTGTCAACTGCAATAAACACTGGTTAGATCAACCATCTTTTCGTACTGCTTCAAATTTGTAATACGAAACTGTTCAAGATTCACAACTTTGTTAGCTACAAGGACGCGGGTGATGATGTTTGTTACATAAACGGTTTCATATACAGGCACTATTTATAGCAAAAATATACTTAATCGTTGGGTCGCCGTCTAACCCGTTCAGATGATTTTTACAAAATCTATGTTTTCTTGGCTACTTGTCCTGTTGCGATATATTGCTAAAAATTATTGTACTAGGAGCCGTTTTTTAATTGCGGCAAAAATGTACTTACCCTTTCAGATTCAAACTGGACGATGGTAAAAAATATTTCGCGTTTTACTTAGATAAACCGGCAACTGCACTGATTTAGACTTCCGTTTTCTCACATTTATATACATTACAAACTAGGATTTTTTTAATTAGTTTTACATTCACCAAAATTAAACAAGATTTAAAATATGCTTTGGAAAATCCGGATGTTATAACGATGTAAATAGATGATGAAATGTCGTTTGTAATTACCATGGCGTTTTCACGTGAAAGATTTCATTTTAAATATGTAGCGTTTTTTTGGTTTAGATATTGTTATAGTTTGAATTTTATTTACGCATATATCTAAAGTACGAATCCTTCTCAAAGACTGTTTTTGCAATATGTATTTTAGCCGCTTTTAGTTTGCCAATACCTCTATTTAAAACCGTGTAATTATCAGGATTTGATGCAGCGTTGTTTTACAAATACCTTAGAGCTAATAAAACATTTTTGAAAACTTTCGCAATTTGATTCTAATGGGTAATGTTTCGTAATGTATAGAATGAGTTTGTTTTTCAGTCATCCAAAATATTCCTTTTACATTCTAATAAGTGTAAATGACTATGACATTGCTCAACGCTTTAACGATGATGTATAATTAGCTTGAAAATAAATAAACATTGATAACTTATGCTCGCTCGTTATCGTTTTGCAGAAATTCGAGGTTTCGGATTTTGCTTAATATGCTATTGTATTATAAATAACTACACCTCGAGATCAACATCAATAAATACGAATCCTTGAGAGGGTCTGCGTACATAAAGCAATAATTATTCGGAGACAACTTTAAAAATGATGTACTAATTGATCTTGTTATACAACTCGATTGCAGGAAATTACCTGTTTCTACATTGTTTTTTAAATGGAATGTAATAAGAATTTCATTAACGATGCTTGAACTTGACATGAGGACGTATAATTAGCATGAAAATAAATAAATATTGATAATTTATACTCGCTCTTTATCGTTTGCAGAAATTTGAGGTTTTCGGATTCTGCATAATATGCTATTGTATTATAAATAACACCGCGTTTTAACGCTCTTTTCAACGTAAATATTATCGAAAATCTGTAAATTTTTCCAATTCGGTTCTACGAGTAATGTATCGTAATGCATACAAAGAGCTTGCATTTGTGCTAACAAATTACCGGTTATTAATTATGTTACATTTTAATAAGGTTGAAGACGTTATTTATTATTTGTTTTATGGATATTTCCGTAATTAAATTCATTTCTTGGGTAATATTTTTCGCGAATTACCTCTTGTTAAGAAGTGCTTTTACGCTAAAGATTTCATTTTAAATATGGAGCGCTTTTGGTTTAGATATTGTTATAGTTTGAATTTTTATTTACGCATATATCTAAAGTACGAATCCTTCTCAAAGACTGTTTTGCAATATGTATTTTAGCCACTTTTAGTTTGCCAATACCTCTATTTAAAACCATGTAATTATCGCGATTTAATGTAACGTCACCAAAAATACCTTAGGGTTAAGAAACATTTTCGAATTTTCCATAAACAATATGAATGTAGAGCGTTCGGTGAAAGGGTATCAAAGTCGATGGTCGTATTTTATAACTGGATTTATGTTGATTGGAAAGGATCTGTCGATTCATATAAGTATTGGCCTAGGGTTTCTAGTTCAAAAATATCTGTTTCAACTTCCGAAGAACGAGGTACAAGCGGAGGTAAGTCTTTTTTAGTTTAAAATTATTATTCTTGCATCAAGACGCGGAATTATGTCTTTCGCATTTTTTTAAAAGTTATATTTCGGTCTTACCTCATAAGTGATTTAATTGTAATATTTAAATTTCCGCCCTAATTTTTAACTCTTTATTTTCTTATTTGCCAGCTCATATAATATGGATTTTGCAAAATTAAATGCGGTTATGAGGCGTAAAACTACAATAAGTGCTTCGGAGCTTGTCACCGATAGAAAATATCGTGTCTTAGGAGTCAGACCTGTGTCAACAAAGTATGGGGATCGTGCTATTGTTGAAAGCGATGATTTTTTTGTGTTTTTACCAGAGCGCTTTTTCAACTACTTAAAACTTGATGGAATAAAAACCTTCAGCGAGCTAATTGATGGTAAGAAAAATGTTTATATGATTAGCAGGGGCAAAGTCGGTGCAACAGTGAACATAGACTTTGAATTAGACTAAAATTAACATTTTGTCATTTTGCTGAATTTTTTTGTTCGATCTATGTATCTTAACTGTATGCAAATTTGTGCTATTAATGATTAGTATACCGAGTAAACTGTATTAACGCTTATTGTTATTTTTCCAATGGGTTGTTAATAATAATAACATCCTGACGTTTTAGTCTATAAGCTGTAAGTTTTTTCCCCCACGCCTCTCCACTAAGAGCTAGTTGATGCTAAGAAAATGTTTATATGATTAGCAGGGGTAAAGTCGGGTGCAACACTGAACATAGACTTTGAATTAGACTAAAATTAACATTTTGTCATTTGCAGATTTTTTGCCGATCTATGTATCTTAACTGTATGCAAATTTGTGCTATTAATGATTATTATACTGAATAAACTCTATTAACGCTTATTGTTATTTTCCAATGGGTTGTTAATAATAATAATACATTTATAAGCTGTAAGTTTTTCCCCTCTCCCACTAAGAGCTAGTTGAATCAAAAAATAATGTGCTTGTGTTTGAACGCCTATTTGCTAATAAACGGATACAGGTCTTTTTAGTTTATTGGCTTGCTAATTGGTTTGCAGATTTATGTAAATGTTGCTAGCTGGGAGAATTTGCAGATTCGGTGGAACCGGGGAAAGGATGACGGGGGCGCTTTGAGCTAGAACTGTATTTTATTACGCGTGAAACCTGTCTTTAACAGAAACGTATTAACAAGCAAAATTGTTTGCATATGGCACATTGCCATTCAACAATATGTTTTTTTGCAAATTTGCTATCTGGTGTGCGAATTATTTTTTTACACTAAAAATACTTTATCCACAAGCAGGTTATTAAGCCTAGTAATTATACTGGTGATAGAAGAAGACCTAAAGTTGCATTCCATAAATGTTTGTGCGAAATGCATGCAAAAATACTTATTGTAAACTTGGATTATATAAAATACAAATTTGTGCTAAATGATATAGTGTTAAACCTGTGTGGCAAAGAATGGTAACCGATTGTTGCGCTTATTGCAAAATGTTGGTGTTTGTATTAGATTAACGATGCATTCCTGTAGATGATACTACTGTGATGTCATAGTCAAAATTGGTACCTTTTTGGCAAACTTTGGTGTGGTTTGATTTGTGCGGTAGTGGTGAAGATCTGGGGGTGTTAAGATGATTAAGGCAAATTTAGAAATTGTCATGCATATGCTCAAATGGGAGTCCAATTTAAGATGACTTTGAATTTTTATTATGTAATTCTTTAATAAATAAATAATTGATGTAATTAATTGACTCTTAATCATCTTAAGGGAAATTTAGGTATCCCCATGCATATGCTTATATGGGAGTCAAATTTAAGATGACTTTGTATTTTTATTATGTAATTCTTTAATAAATAATTAATTGATGTAATTATATTGACTCTTAATCATCTCTGCATCCCAAGCCATGATTAAGGCAAATTTGGAAATTGTGGTGCATATGCTCAAATGGGAGTCAAATTTAAGATGACTTTGTATTTTTATTATGTAATGCTTTAATAAATAAATAATTAATTGATGTTATTAAATTGACTCTTAATCAGCTTAATCCGGAAGAATTTGCCTATCCGGTGCCCCTGTCGGGGCCCCGACGGGGGATTGTGGCAAATAAGAATTTAATTTGCAAAAGATTGCATTAGGGTTAATGGGATTAATCTAGTTATGTATTAGATTAGTTTAAAAGATTAAATAAATTAGCGGAAGAATTTGCCTATCCGGTGCAAATATTTGAGATTGTGACAAATAACAATTTAATTTGCAAAAGATTGCTTTAGGGTTAATGGGATTAATCTAGTTATGTATTAAATTAGTTTAAAAGATTAAATAAATTAGCGGAAGAATTTGCCTATCCGGTGGTCCTGGGAAGGATGCCGGGGGCCCGACGGTCCAGATCAGGGTGCCGATAGCACGAGCCATGCCTGGAGCTAAAAAATGCTTACTTGAAGAAAACTAATGTGCAAATTTAGGCGAATATTTGCCGATTAAAGGTTAGATGGTTCAGATGAGAACAAGATCCGTACCAGATCGGGGTGCTGAACCCTCGCCAAATGTGCGAATAATTGCACAAATTAGAATTTAATTAAATTAGCCATGCCTGGGGCTAAAAATTGCTTAGTTGAAGAAAACTATTGTGCAGATTTTTGTTACTAAATGTGCGAATTCTTTGCAAATGTTGAAATTATCCGTGCCAGGAGCCAAAAGATGCTTAGTCGAAGAAAACTATTGTGCAAATATCAGATTTGTGCAATTTTTTGCATGTGTATTGCTTATGGGAGTCAAATTTAAGACGACAATGTTATTTAAATGGGAGTTTTTTTTCAGAATTGGTTAATTCCTCCTACTTATAAACTACAAACACTTTGTAGTTTGGATGTTTTGGGCTATTCTTTTTTTTAATTGAGTGTGGCCCACTTACCCGAAACTATGGGGTAAATTTGTCACCCCACCTACATTTTCATAAAAATAATGCCGAACGACTCGGGTAGTAAGTGGGCCACCCTTTGAATATTTCTTCGTTCAAGTCTATTTTTAATTTTAAGATCAAGTTTATGGTTTTGAAGTTATGAAGTCAAATCAAAATAAACTTAAATGCTTAGTCTAACTTTATTATAATCTTTTCACAAAATTAAATGCTTACGTACCCAAATAAATGAAAAAAGCAATTAATATAACAATTTTACTTAAAATGATACAAAACTCTTACTTCCTTAAGGACTTACTTTGTTAAAATTCGTCTAAATATCTCTCCTTATAAGGGATATTATATATACCCCTTTTATTAATGGCAATTGGTTCCGGTATTATTGTATAGACTTTATTTGATTTATAAGTAAGCACATCTGGCTTTTCCGGCCATTTTCATCCATTAAATTTTTCACATTTAACCATATGTTGTACAGTTACTTCATCTTTTTCTAATTGTATTACCTGTGCAGAATAGTGTTTTTCATCACAACATACAACGACATAATGATTAATAATAACATCAATGCATTTTTCGTCCTCATCATCAGTTGAATCACATATGATTGATGGCACACCAGATTCACTAGACGACGATGTATTACACGTTTTCTTCTTTTTCATCTGTTTCGCACTGTTCTGTTCTTTCTCTAGCTGCCTTTTTAATATGAAGCTTTCCTTTTGTTCTTTAAGCAATTATGTCTCTTTTTATCTGTTCATCCTCACTTTTTAACTTTGCTCAATATTCTGATGTCGTAATTATTTCTGCATTGTCACATACTCTTCTTCTTGTAGTTTTTGGTGTAGTGTTGCTTTTTCTCTTCTTTACAAAAATAAGCAGAATATCTTCAAATGACTTGGTTGATATATTAGGAGTTTTTTCTGTAATCAAGTTAGTGTCAATTTCACAACATGCTTTTTTCACCTTATGGTCGGTACTAGTGGATGCAGATTCTACAACTGCAAGTTCAGTCGCTTGTTCGATTTCCTGTCTAGTGGTCGCATTAACGTCTTTATTTATACTTATTTCATTTTTTTGATTTGAATGTTCTTCACTTCGATGGTATAAAAATAGTTTGGTTTCTTTCGTTTTTTTAATACAAACTGCTTATATTGTCTAATATGTTCGGGTTTAAATACATCCTGTTTAATGGCATATTTATTCACAGGATTTCTATTTTCTAGTGGACATGTTTCGTCATAGATTCCAGTTGCTTTAAATCCATTTTTAATTATATCTATATCCAAATTGTCATAAACTCTATTTAAAATTGCGACAAAGATTGATTTTGGAATTCTTTGCCGTGGAATACTTCTTTGCCACTTCACAAACTCTTTTTCGCACTCATTTTTAAAGATTTGGATATAGCAACATCTAAAGGCTGTAAAACATGCGTGGTATGGGGAGGAAGTTTTAAAATCGTAATTTGATTTCTAGGGCGGCTTGAATAAGATCAGGAGAAATATGGGTGGTATACCCATCATATAATAATAGTATTGGTCTTTCAGCAGGTATAGCAGGTAATAAACATTTTTTAAACCAGTTTGTAAATACATGTAATTTCATCAATCCTCACTTTGTTGCTGCGTAAAATGTCTTATCATTGGCATTCAACCAGTTCTCTAAAATATTCTTCCCTTTAAATATTACCAGAGGAGCAATCTTCTCTCCCGCGGCAGAACAACAAATTAGTACGGAAGTATTATCCCTTCCTGACGAGCTAGTCATTTTTGTACTTTTTACACCTTTGGCTCCTACCACTTTAGGCTTATTAGGATCATGAGAAAAACTCATCCAAATTAAAAATTAAATTAGGTTTATCATGAAAATTAAGATCTTTAACAGTTTAACTTAAAGTCATAAAACCCATAGATCACAAATGAGTTAATCTGGCCCATTCTTGCAAATTCTACTAATTGAGCTTTTTTAATAGACAAGTTATGTTTTTTACTAAACGCGAGATACCAGTTTTCTACTGGTTTATCATCTTTGAATCTAGTTTTAAGGTCATTTTCTTTAACATTCATTTGAACAATATCAAGAACTTCTTCCCTTGTCAACCCAAATCCCTATTTCTCCATCGTTATTACGCATTTGATTAAGAATTCTTCAACTTTGAATAACAACCTTGTCTTGCAACCACCACCAGAATCTTTTGCTACAACAACCCCCTTACTTCCTCTAATCCCGGCAAGTCGATGTCTAAGTGTAGTACGAGGAATATTATAGGATGTGACAGCGCCCTTGACAGTTATTGATCTACCTTTAATATCATTTACTGCTCTCTCTCTCTCTGTCTAATGCCCATGTAATGTACCGAGCACGATCTGCTCCTCTTTGGGTCCTTTTAATATAAGTACGAGGCATTTGCCTAAAATAAAAAAATATTTAAAAAATTTGCTAAAAGGTTAAGTGGGCCAATTCAGTAGCAATTACCCGAGCAAGTGGAGTCCACTTACCCCTTTTTAAAAAGAAATTGGGGAAGCGGGTCATCCCTTTCACAACCTCAGAAAATTGAAATAGTTGCTTTAGCCAAGAATGCAATGAAAAATATATTAAAAACACTTACTTTTTTCATAAAATACTGCCACTATATCAATTCTGCTATACAGGGTAAATATTTCAAGAAAACCTTGCACAAAGTTGCACTGTTCAAAAATTCGTTATTATAATTTGACAATATTTGACTTATACAGGGTGACCTACGGGAAATGTTTTTCAAATGAGCAGTACAAAATTAATTTGCAAGATAGTATTATTTTAATGTTAGACAAATAAAGATTATTACATACCATTTCATGAAAATGTTATTTTTTAAAAATTACATCAGTCATGTGGTGGCCATCTGATTCAATACAGGTTTCCAGCCTCTGTAGAAAATCATTCTAAATTCGGGTCAAAAGTCTTGATCAATCAAATTCACCTCTTCTGTAATTGCGTCCTTCAAGTCTATTAAATTGCGGGGTTTGTGAGCATAAACATGTTCTTTCAAATACTCCCACAAGAAGTAATCACAGTAGGACAAGTCCAGTGACCTTGGCGGCCACGGTACGTCACCAAAACCTGAAATCAGCTTGCCAGGAAACATGTTTCTCACAACTTCCATCGATGTGCGAGCTGTGAGCGCTGTGGTGCCATCTTGTTGGAAATAAACATCATTCATGTTGAATCCTCGCCTTTGAAGGTCTGGTCTGAGAAATGTATTCAACATGTGAACATAGCGTTGTGATGTCACTGTCTCCGTCACGCCATTTTTCTTGAAAAAATACGGCCCTATAACTCCAAACTTGGCTACCGCACACCAAGCTGTAACTTTCGGAGAGTGGAGAGGTTTTTCATGAATGTTACCAAGATTTTCAGTAGCCCAGTAACGAAAGTTTTGTTTGTTTACCGAACCGTTCAAATGAAAATGGGCTTCGTCGCTCACTAACAGTATTGCATTACGGTTTTCATTAAACAACACTTGCATACGCACGGCGAATTTTTTTCTTTGTTCATAATCCGCCAGGTTGAGTTGCTGGACCACCTGCATCTTATACGGATGGAATTTCAAATTAAGTCGTAAAATCCTCTTCACAGAATCACGGCTCATGTTTAGTTCTCGTGCATGTTAGCGTGCAAATCGACTCGGACTCTTGATTAATGCCGCACCCACACTGGCGATGTTTTCAGGCGTCCTTGCTGTTCTTGCAGGGCCTGGTGACTTTTTCTTTGATATGGTCCCCGTTGTTCTGAATGCCTCAACCCACCTTAACAACGTGTTTCGACTTGGAACTGTGACGTTTTGACCGATATTGAAGTAGCAACGAAAGATCCGTTGTGTGGTTATAACAGGCTCACCATTTCGAATAAACGTATCGTACGCAAAAACAAGATGCTGCGTCGTCCACTGCTCCATTGCAACTGAAATGGTACGCCGCACTCGGATGAATGACCTATCTTCCGTCGCCCCACCGCCTACCGAAGGTATGCACTAGCCATTTCAAAAACATTTGTTTCCCGTAAGCACCCTGTATAAGTTGACATACTTGCCAACAGAAAAGTTGTTTCATGAAGTATTACTAGAGTAGAGATTTCTAGATTATAAAACGGATTTTTAATGTGAGCGGTTCCATCAATAAAAGGCAGTGGCACACATACCCTGGTGCTTCATTTACTCCACTTTATCTTATCATAAAAGTATACTATCGAAATCACGTTGAAAGTGGTGGCACGTCTATAATTACGTCATTAATTACTTGAAAAGAAACATTTTGAAGAATTACTTCTGTTGCTTCTAAAGGACAAGAAACTAAAAGCTCGTGAGACAGGATTATTTATCGATAGAGAATATTGCATTAATTAATCATTAGTATTGACGCATACGATAAGGTTAGTGATTCATGGAGTGACGTAGATTAAAAATTAGATAAATGTGATGCTTTTTAAATGAAAGGGACGACTAGTCTTTATAATAGTTACAACCTGTAGGGCTACGATGATAAAATTATTACATGCCATATTAATTTTTAGTAGTACTATTTTTGATGTAGTTTTCTTTTACTCTTGAATTACGTTTTTAAACCTTGTCAATAGGTTTGGAATAACATGTATATGTGTAGTTTACTTTTACGTTGAAATATTCTCTTATATTATCTTCGATTCGTTATAGGTGTGACCGTAAACAAGCTATGACGAAAACAAATGGAACTCAGGTTTCCTGTTTTTGAAATTATGGCCCAGGGTTAGAAATGTTAGAAAATGACCAATAGGAGTAAGAAAACCTGATTTGACAAAACACCTAGCGGACTTATTAGGTCCGCGGAGGCAACGAGCACCGGGTCAGATTTTTCATGTATTACAAGATAGAAATTTATTCATAGGGTCCAATATCTGAACGGTATAACATAAAGGGCACACTATACTCTGTCGTATGATTGAGATGTAACCGACTTCTTAGAGACAGCTATAGAAACATTAAAACGACTAAATCCAATACAACCAAAATACAGTACACTTATAAAGATATAAAGTACTTACTTATTACCCAAGAGAACACTGTACTGTAACGTCTCGTCTTGAATCTATAACAAACTTTCATAACATAACTTCAGACTCGGCTTAAGCCCATTTTATATGTTACTCTTTAATGTTTTAATACACGTTAGCTAATATAAACTTTCCAAAAATAATAATCTCACAAATTGTAAAGGTTTCTATTAACTTAAATTCTTTCTTTTTGGAGCATTAACAAAAATATCTACATTCTATATATCAAAATTATTTATAAGAATATTATCTTGTTTAAATAAAATATTACGTTAACATAAGTTGACCACAACTGTAATAGATCTATTATAAATGTGTTATATTCAAGTGTCATGAAGCATTCTTAGATAAGCATAGTAACCAACCATAAGGCAACCAACTCTCAAATGTGTTAACCAAAATTAGTTATACTAAGAATTTAATCTTGTCCTTTTATAAACGTTATAAAACAATAAATCTGTATTTTTAATACAATCTCACAATGAAATTATGAAAAATATTACTGTTAGATTTTATGACAGCTGTTGATAATCTTAATAAAAACAGAATGTTGCACTTTGATGCAGTTGCATAAAAAAATTGTTAAGATCTTATGAGAGTACATATTAGACGTTATAAAAAAATTAATCTGTATTTGTAATAGTCTCATAGTAAGAATAAAAAATATTACTGTTAGATCTTATAACTAAAAATTTATGGCAACTACACAAGTTCTCATAAAAGTAATGAGAGTTTACATAATAACAGAACTACTTATATATCGGCGAGGTAATTGAACTGGAACTAAAAACAAAAACCATAGTGCACCATCTTAACTTGACATACAATAATGTACAAACGTAACATTGAGTAATCAACCTTACGTAAACGTATAATAATTAAAGCTTTGAATTTTCTATAGTATAAACGCGACATATTTGTATTGGATAACTTTCTCTTTAAAACTAAATGATTTTACCAATTAGTAATTATACCAAATATCAGCTTTTCACGCAAAATTGCGATGGAAAATTTTTGAGTTAGAAAGAAATGTCTTCATACAAGAAAGGATTTGGTGTTTTTTGATTAGATAAATTAACGACATGCTGAACAATTATTAATATCTGGTATTATTTTCACTTTTGTTCATGCCCATTACGTCGCAGGTCGAAACTCTAGCAGATGTAGAAAACACTGTCCTTAAAACTTTTGTCATAGTTAGATATTTATCTTTAGCGGAAAAGATTTGCATAGAAAATAAATGCTGCCAATAATCGTCAAATTCTACACTATCATCAGGCAAATACTACTTATCGAATTTCATCCACTTCCATTTATTGGGCAATACGGAAATGTCAGTATCAATTAGCAGAGCTTCACAAACATTGACTATCTGTTCCTAACTTTTATCATAAAGACGATGGACGATAAGCCATTCTACCTGAAAATACAATATTCAGTAACAAACTTAACACTTTCTTCAAACTATTTGAGCTTTTACTAGGTTTCTTTATCAAAGTTAGAACTTCTTTGTAAGCTCTTTTTAACATTTCCGCTTTGATGAGTGGGATCATACTTTAAATAATAGCTATTTAATGAATCCCAATGTTACAAGAGCCGTTCAGCTTCTGGGGGTCTATTCTGGGCAAGGGATTTGAGATGAGTATACGCAAACGCACACATTGATATTTTTGACCCTTAAAAATCTTTATGTGTGCGAATTGAAAGCGAATGTAAACAACGACCGGTTATTTCCATTCGTTTTGAATATCTTGCAGTGATTTCTAACCTAAATTATCATCTTAGTTTATTGACATTTGTATTTAAGTTATCTATGATAGGTTTTTACGAAAACAATAAACGCCCGTTACATTTTTGCTTTTAATTGTGGGATCTAAAATATGGCGGATGAATTGAATCAATTGATATTAGTTAATCTTTTGGAATATATGGAACAAGTGCCGAGGCGCCAGCACCGTCACCGAAATCGAGGAAATCCTTCGGATCATTTATCAGAAACACAATTTATTAAACTGTTTCGCCTGTCTAAGGAGATAATACGTTTTTTAATTAATCTTATCAGATACTGATTATATACAACCTGCACATCGTGCTACAGATTTAGATATTTCTACTAAGGTAAACCTATTTGCAATTCATTCTATAAGATTCTGAAAGTATAGATTTTTTTATATATTTGTAGATAATAATGTTAAGGCGTTTTAAAGCTGCTTTTACAGTTAACCCTTCAGCATTCCTTATTTTCGCTACCTGCACCCTTCCTTTCCTAGTAAGTGGTGTTCAAGACTTTTGGTTCAAGCCTCTAGTGCATCCGCAGTCAACGGACGCGCGTTCGCGGTGTTTTCAAAGTGTGTGTGTGAAACAAAGCATTACACATCATTTATTATACAGTCTGCTATAAACACTTTGGAATGGTTCATGACCTATGGTACATGTCATGGTAGCAGATTAAGCAGTAAGTGCTAATAGTAATTTATTTAGGCGCTGTATATCGTACATTTATTGATCCTTCGAACTCAGATATCTTATCCTAATGTAATTATTCAATTCATGAATTTTCCTTATAATTAATCCTAATCATTTATCGTGTTTTTGATCCTCATTGTTTCATTACATTTTCGTGGTTACCTTTGATAACTACTAACGCTTATTCAATCATAATTATTATTATATTTTATATTATTATATTATTATGTATAATTATTATAATTATATTATAATTATTATATTATATTATTATATATAAATTATTCATTCAATCTTAATAATTATATTCATTCAATCAAAGTTTTTTTACTACAAAACTGAAAGTTTAAAACGTTGGTTACATACAGTTTGTTCCTTGGAAATAACGGGATATTATAGGATAAATGCTTAGTTTTTATGTTACCTATTTCAAAAGAGTGTTGGGTACATTAAATTAATTCTTACGCAGGTAGCTGTTATGGGTTAGTGGTTTTATAATTGCAACGGCACCAGATGAATTAATCACATCCGTTGTAGAAATTCATATCTTGGTATTTTGGGAGCTTCTAGCGAGGTGAACATATTTTTACTCGTTGGTTTGGTTCTCATGTATGTTCCTTGCTAGAAAGTTTATTTAAAATTGTATTGAAGGAAATTCTACGTCAGAAGAATTTGCAAGGTTTGGTTATTGGTATTTTAATTGAGGTCGTGTCATTCAACACAATGACTCAATTTAGAATTTCTATAGATCGTCTAATTTTAGACATGAAGGATGCTGTCAATAGGATTTCAGAATTATTGGTTGGTACTGATAAATTGGAAAATTTGGTTGCAATAAAATTGTTTACAAAAGCCGCCACGGATATCAAACAAGAAGTTGATATGTCTTATCATGCATGTATTTTCGATGAAAAAAATGCAGAAGTCATTCAGAAAATTGGATCGCTTCGTATCAAATTGGATAGAATGCTACTGTCAATTAAAATTTCTAATGCTCAGTTTGAAAACATGTTTGAGTCATCGGACATTAAACCTCAAAATTCATTTGAAAATAGGTCTGGATCGCCTACTGGTCTTAGTGGCGTTACCAATATTTGATTGCCGCGAGTCTCAAAAAGTAAATTCACTGGAAAGTTTTGTGATTTTAACGCCTATCATAGCATGTTTAAAAATTTAGTTTATGATAACCAGAATTTATTACCCATTAAAAAATATTTCTTCTTACTGGATTTTCTAGATTCAAATTCGAAAATCTTATTCGTCATCTGGCTGTTGCGAATGAAAATTTTGAAACCGCTTATTCAATTATCGTTCAGCGTTACAAGTGTCGTCGTTTATTGGCAAAAACATACCTTTCAGCGTTAGAAAAGAGTTCTAAAGCTCAATCTAACTCACATGTAGAATTAAGAGAATTACTAAATTGCTTTGTAGAAAATTTGGCTGGTTTGCGTCAAATGAAAATTGATTTGTTGGATTTGATTCTTTTCAATATGTTATCAAAAAAAGTGGAGGTCGAGTTCTAAAAACGTTTGAGTTGGAAAATACTCAGGATATTCCAACATTCGAACAATTGAAATCGTTTGTTGAAAAGCACTGTAAGGCGCTAGAAATCAGTAGTATGGTGCTAGCAGATAAACATCTCAAATCGTCAAGTAAGAATGTGGACTGGAAAAAACGCCATAATGCTGGTTCAAAATCACAATCTCATACGTCTTTAGTGACTACGTCAAAGATAAATGAATTCTTGTTGTGTAATGCGGCACATTATTTATATGAGTGTAAAATGTATTCCAGGGAGTCACCGCAGGAACGTTATACTTTTGTTAAAGAAAAAGGGTTGTGCATTAATTGTTGCATGGACTCACATCATGCTAGCAATTGTAATCAAAGAAGTTATGCAAAAGATGTTCAAAACCCCAAAATAATTTGCTGCATTTTGGAAACTCAGCAGTGCAGACTGAGGATGTTACTTCTTCTGTGCCTCTGGTTTCATCGTCAACAATTTTGTCGTCTTCATCAACTCCTCAATTGGAAGCTAGCTACACTGCCAGTAGTAGTTTATTTTCGGCAAGATCGTCAAATACAGTCACTTTGTTAGCTACGGCTAAAGTATCCGTTTATGAGAGTTTGGAAGAGTTCAAACTGTAAGAGCTTTATTGGAGAATGACAGCATGGAGACTTATGTCGTTAACGTTTGGCTTTGAATAAATCAAAAGTTTCAGTAAAGGTGGAAACTCTCGGCTGCTCAGGTTTCAGGTACATTGTCATGTAAAATTCGTCCTAGAGGACAAAGAAATCCTCAATATGATGTGGATGTTTTTGTTCTCCCAGAGATTTGTGGAAAATTATCTACGGTATAGTTACCATCAAATAATTGGTCGCATACGTCTGACTTTAACTTAGCTGACGAAGATTTTGATAAACCCCGGCAAAATAGAAATGTTCCTAGGTGCAAATATTTTCGCTCATATTTTGATGAATGAATCTCGTGTGGGTTCGCTGGATGAACCTGTCGCTATAAAAACAACATTGGGTTGAATACTGACAGGAACACTTGTTTCTCCTATTTCTTCATGCACTTCGTTATGTGCAATTATGGATCCATTGGATTCTAATTTAAGTCGCTTTTGGGAACTAGAAAACATTCCTGACTCGTCCAGAGTGAGCTTGGCGGAAGAAGCGTGCGAAAAGCAGGAGGGTGGTCGTTTTATGGTCAGGTTGCCGTTCAAAGGCCCAGAGCCTGTTTTTGTCGATTCTCGCGAGATCGCCATTCGTAGATTTCTTTCATTGGAGCGACGTTTAGAAAAAGATTCTCATTTATATACTTAATATCGTGATTTTATGCAAGATTACATTGGGATTGGTCATAGAACACTTTGTTCGAAATCGGGTCAAAATTCAATAGATGGTTAGTCAGAATACTACATACCTCATCATGCCGTTGTCAAACCAGAGAGCGCAACAACCAAACTCAGAGTGGTTTTTGATGCTTCGGCCTCTGCGCCTATTCGTTAAATGAACATTTGTTAGTTGGCCCTCCGTTGCAGAAAGACATTATGGTTTTGTTGCTGCACTTTCGTATACAGGTTGTAGTATTCACTGCTGACATCAAACAGATGTACAGGCAGGTTTTGGTTTCGCCAGATCATCGCCAATATCAAAATATAATTTGGAGATTTAATTCTTCGGATCCTATCAGGGATTATCGGTTGAACACCGTCACGTATGGAATGACTTCCTCTCCATTTTTAGCATTGAGGGTCATTCAGGAAATAGCTCAAGCGGATTCAGCCACATTTCCTCGTGCTGCTGAGGTGTTGGCATCAGATACCTACGTGGACGATGTGGTGAGTGGTTGTGCTTCGGTGGAGGAAACAAAACGGTTATTTTTCAAATTAAATCGAATTCGTGAAGCAGGAGGTTTTACTTTGCGTAAATTCAATAGCAACGACAGTAAGGTTTTTGAAGGATTACCAGAATCGTCTTGTTATCTGACACTTTTAGTTTTGAAGATTCAAATAACTTGTTACAAAAGAGTTTAGGTTTGCAGTGGAAAACCATAGGGGATTATTTCTTTTATCACGTTACTCCTATTTCAAAGGATTGTAAGAAACGCAGTATGGTGTCTAAAGTAGGCAGAATTTTCGATCCGTTGGGGCTACTTACTCCTTTAGTATTTTTTGCCAAACATTTAATCCAATATTTGTGGATATTGGGTTTGGATTGGGACGAAATGGAAATGGAAAAATTATTGGGAACAATTGTCAGAATTATCGAAACTCGAGATACCTCGATGGATTTTATATATTATTACAGAAATATACAGATTCACAGGTTCTGTGATGCTTCGGAAGCGGGCTATGCAGCCGGTGTTTATTTTCGAGTCGTCGACACAGTTGGAAACATTAAAACGTCATTGGTGTGTGCTAAATCTAGGGTTGCTCCTACTAATCGCATTTCTTTGCTTTGTTTGGAGTTATGTGGTGTACTACTGTTGTCAAACTTGGTAGATTTTGTTCGGATTACTTACAAAACACAATTGTCATTCGATACTATTTATGCCTGCTCCGATTCAACTGTTGCACTAGCTTAGATTAAATCATCATCGCATAATTGGAAAACATTCGTCAGCAATCGAATTTTACATATCCAAGACCGCATTCCTCCAAGATCATGGTTTCATATTAAATCTTCAGAAAACCCAGTTGATTGTGCCTCTCGAGGTCTGGTAGATTCAGAATTGGTACAACATCATTTATGGTGGAAAGGGCCTCACTGACTTCAAGTTCCGGAAGAAGAATGGCCATCGCTTAACTATCTCGTTCATTATATCCGTTGTTAGTCGAGACGTAAAGACGAATATTATCATTAAATGTTGTTATTTCAGACAATTTCTTAGACTCATTGACTACTTGTTTTTCAAATTTGGCAAAAATATGTAGAATTATTTCATGTGTTCGTCACTTCATTTCTAATACTCGAACACCATTGGAATCACGCAGAGACGCGCCCGATTATGCTTCTATGGTTGAACAGCAATGTTCTCTTTATATTTTGGTCAAAAATGTTCAACAAGATGTCTTTCTTCAAGATATTTGTAATACAGCAAATGGTAAACCAGTTAATATATCGCTCAGACCTCTCACTCTCTTTGTGGATACACATGGTTTACTCAGGGTGGGTGATTGCCTTCGAAAATCAGACCTACCTTATGGGGTGAAATTTCTAATCTTACTCCCATCATCGCATCGGTTAACAGACTTAATCATTCTAGATTGCCATAATAAGAACTTACATCCTGTACTTCGTACTACTCAATTTATGTAAACCCACAATTTTTAGATTCTATCTGCTAAAAGAGCAGTTCGTAATTGTTTGAAGTCATGCATCCGTTGTTTTAGCATAAACCCTACTACTTACTGCCCTCCCATGGGCGATTTACCAACTTCGAGGGTAACCCCGGAAAGGCATTTTTGCATACTGGCGTGGATTATGGCGGTCCTCTTGCCGTTACAATAAGTAGAAAACGAGTATCTAAATCATCAAAGGCTTATATTTGCTTGTTCATTTGTTTTAGCACTAAATCCGTTCATTTGGAATTAGTGCATAGTTTTTCAAAAGAGGGTTTTATCGCTGCTTTACGTCGCTTTATTGCTCGTCGATAAAAGTGTGTGATTATTCATAGTGATTGTGGCACCAATTTTATTGGAGCATCTCGTGAATTATCTGAAATGATAAAACACTCTGTGGTTGCAGAAGTTATAACATGTATATTCAACCTCCCTTCCGCTCCTCATTTCGGGATTCAATCAGTCAAATCTCATCTCAAAAAGATCATTGGAAATCAAATATTGTCGTATGAAAAACTCAATACTGTTCTTGTTCAAATTGAATCTCTACTTAATTCAAGGCCTTTGTGTCCATTAAGTACTAATCCCGAAGATTTTTCATATTTAACACCGAATCATTTTCTTGGTTTGGAACCTGTGTCTGTTCTACCAGATCCTGATGTTACTGCGTTGAAGATTTCTTATTTGGGCCGCTGACAGCTAATTCATCGCATACAACAAGATTTCTGGAAACTGTGGCGTACAAGTTATTTGTATATTCTGCAACAAATAACTAAATGGTTCGCTTCATTTCCTCAAATCCAAATTGGGACTTTGGTTTTAATCAAAGAAGATCAAGCTCCTCGTCTGTTCTGGCGACTAGGCTGCATCGATTATTTATACTCTGGAAGCGATGGGGTTATTCGAGTGGTTAGGGTAAAACTATGCATGGCACGATTAGTCAAGTTGTGTCCTCTACCTGTAAACAGCACAACTCAATAGTTTTAAGATGAATATTAAATGTAGCCTAGTATTTGTTTAATTTTCATTAGTACATAGTTTAAAAATAAGTTAATCAATCTTATTTTGATGGGCGGTATGTTAAGGCGTTTTAAAACTACTTTTACAGTTAACTCCTATATAGCGCAAGATGCGGTATGGAACAGTGACAGTCACGAAAGTGGTGTTCAATACTTTTGGTTCAAGCCGCAAGTGCATCCGCAGTCAACGGACGCGCGTTCGCGGTGTTTTAATAGTGCGTAGGTGAAACAAAACACTGCATATCATTTATTATACAGTTCGCTATAAACACTTTGGAATGGTTCATGACCTATGGTACATGTCATGGTAGCAGATAAGGCAGTAAGTGCTAATATTAATTTATTTACGCGCTGTATATTCTACAATTAATATTTCCACGCTTTGTGGCTAGTAGTAGCTACCAGTTGGATATTGGTTATAATTATAATTTTTCGGTAGCATAATCATCAGTATCACGTTGTGTTGAAAAATGTGTTAACGCCATTACCAGAAATGAGATATTTCAAGCATATGTAAAATTTCTTACAAATATAGGAGATCTCAACAGCTTACGAGCAGAGTAATTGCGTCTATTGTTTATTATAATTATTTTCTATCTTCACTTGGGTTGACATTTCAAATAAAAAAAAATAAAAGTTTGTGATAAAGCAGAACAGAAAGTATGGTTATATTTATAAAATGTAACACTATTATCGTAGTTACATCGTTGCCACATAAACCATTCGTTCACCGTGACTCGTATACCGTTTAGCTTACGAAGGGTTCTCGAAAATTCATGTGTTCGCATTTTAACTGTTCGCTTTGGTATCGCATACGTGAAGTGCGAGCATCGTCGAAGATACGGCGGCAAGGCCGCCCACAAAGGGGGTCAATGGGGGTCGTCTGACCCCCCCTGAATATGTTCCTTTGGTTTTTTTTTCGTTAGAAATCGCAACACGAAGTGCACCTTCACTAGAGATTGAAGAAGATTACGATTTCACTATCGGTTATACTATTGTTTAAAAATAAAGTAAACCTAAATGTTGAGATCACACTACAGGTATGCCTATGGTCTAACTATAAATAGACCGACTTTGTATGTCATTTTAAGCAGGAAATGCAATTTAATGCGATTACCTTACAATAGTAACCCTAACCGCCTATAACAAAACTGTTATTTTCATTCTTTAATATCTTTACCCTGAAAGTTTCTATTCAAACGAAATATAAATAAAGGCTTTCATAATGGTTTCTTTCTTATTGTACAGGTTCAGGTACTCTACAACTAAAACTTAGGAATGTTCTACAAATGTCTCATTGTGTTCTATTTTGAGAAAAAATATATTCTTTATCTATAACAGTAAAGTACGTCTATATCTTCAGTGACTTCAGTTTGTATTCAGTGTTTTTCGAATGCGGTGTACTTTTAATTTGTGACTTAGGAAACTTTATCTGACTGTTGAATTAGTAGAAGACGTGAATGTTGATAGATATTGATTGGCCATTTTCCTTGTAGTTATTGTTATCAGTGTTGATAAGTAGTGTAGTTACTGGTTTTTGTTTTTAAAGAAGGCCGAAGATTGCAGTTACAGTTTAGTTACGGATAGGATAGCAGTAAGTACTAATGTACCTAATGCGTGAGAATACATATTTAAAAATAATATTTATTTGGATATATTATTAATTGGAAGATTCTTATTTTCTTTTCTTTAAAGTCTATTTGATTAACAAATCTCTTCTTTTGAAGTATCAGAAAAGTAAAGCGTGTTATTTTTTTTCAGAAATTCAGATCCAAGATCAGTAACAATACTAACAATGGATATTAGAAAATTTTTCAAACGAAATAAACTAAAAGAATCATCTAGCATAGGCTGTAGTAGTAGCGGTGCTGGTGCTAATGCTATTTTTGAGTGTAATAGTATAGTACATAATAGTGTCAATGATCTAAATAAAGCTGGTAGTTCGTCACCTAATACTTTAAAATCTCTCACATGTGAATATGACACCAATCTTTCAACTGATAAGAATGAGTACATGCTCGATTTGGGCAATTTTGTTAACTCGAATGAAACACTTTCCGACGATGTTCGCTTTTCATTATTAACAAATCCTTACAAACCAGATCCTAAATATAATTTCAAGAACGATTCCAAAGAAAGAAGACGTGCTTTTAAATATGACTGGCTTCAACAATACGATTGGCTTGCGTATTCTCCAAAACTCAAAGGCGCACTTTGCAAATATTGCGTAGTTTTTCGGCCAACTGTTAAAAGAGGGGTTCTTGGTTCTTTCATTGTGAAGCCCTTCACAAAATATCATGACTTTGTCGCTTCTACAAAAGCACATGCTACAACCGAATGACATCGTGATTCAACTATAAAAGCTTCTAGTTTTACAAAAATTATTGAAGGAAAACGTCTATCAATTACCTCTCAAATAAATGAAGCTGAGCGGGATTTGATTGAATCGAATCGCAAAAAACTTATACCAATAATATCCACCGTCATTTTTTGTGGTATGCATGATTTGCCATTACGAAGTGATAAAAAAGGTAATTTTGAGGATCTTTTACAATTCAGAATAGAAAGTGGGGATCACATTCTAAACGAGCACTTAAAGTTTTGCAAGAAGAACTCAAAATACACCTCTCACTGAACTCAAAATCAAATAATTTCAATTTGTGGAACATTAATTAAGGAAAAAAATTGTGAAAGATGTGAATTTGAGTGAAGCATTTTTAATTTTGGCTGACGAAGGTGCAGATATTGCTGGGGTAGAACAGTTATCACTTGGAGTAAGATTTGTTAGTAATGACAATTCGGTCAGAGAAGAATTTTTAGACTTTGTAGTCCTTACATCGATGAACGCAGAAGGTATAACTGCTGCAATTTTAAACGCTTGTAATGAATATGGTCTTTGTATGGATAAATTAGTTGGGTTAGGGTTTGATAGTTGCTCGACGATGGCAGGTCATGAGCAGGGAGTCCAAAAACTTATTAAAAATAAATATCCAAAAGCGATATATTTTCACTGCGCGTCCCATAGATTAAATTTAGTCATAAATGATTTGAACAAGATTCCGGATATTCAAAATTCAGTAGGTACCATTAAAGAAGTAATTACTTTCTTTCGAGATAGTCTTTTAAGACGTAGATATGTTTCTAATATTCCACTATTATGTGAAACACGCTGGTCCGCCAAATATAAATCAATGAGGTTGTTTGCGAAACATTTTGCAGATACTATGAACGCTCTGGAAAAATTAGCTCATAACCGTGAAATAAATGCTCAGACAAGAAATAGGGCCAGTCAACTTTTAAATTGCGTTTCTTCGTCGAAATTTATTCTTTGTCTGCATATTATGGCCAAATATTCTAGCAAATTGGAACCTGTTTGTAATGCACTGCAGTCTAAAAGTATAAACTTATTTTCCGTTAAACAGCACATAGATGAACTACTCAAACTTTTTAAGACACACCGTAGTGATCCTGAACAATATTTTAAAGAGGTTTATAAAAAAAGTGTTGAACATGCCCATGGTTTTGGATTGGAAATTACATTATCACGTATTGCACCAAGACAAACTCATAGGTCTAATTATCATATGAGTAGTGTTGAAGATTACTTTCGAGTAAGCCTTTTTATTCCTTATTTGGATTCTGTTATACAGTCTATTTCCACAAGGTTTTCTGAAGATGCTACGACTTCTTTTTACTCTCTGGATTACATCCAAATAATTTAAAAGACAACAATATAAAAGAGCATTGTTAAATAAAAAGAAGAAATAGCCAGAAGTTACAACATTGATAACTTTTCAGAACAGTTGCAAACGTGGGTTGAACTTTGGCAAAATAGAGAGATTCAACAAGATACAGACTTTGTACATTTTCTTGATAATGAAGTTTTTTTTTTCCGGCCATCAAAACTGCGCTGAATATTTTTTGGCATTACCTCCAACTACTGCAACAATAGAAAGGTCATTTAGCACGCTAAAGCGGGTAAAATCGTGGCTTAGATCAAGCATGTCAGGGGATAGATTATCAGGTTTATGCATGCTTAGTGTACATAAGGACATGGTAGGTAGGGAAAAACAAGCATTTATAAATGAAGTCCTAAATAGATTGGTCAAGACCGAAGAAGATTGATATTTTTATTCAAAAATGATGATGATTAATAAAACGCGAGAACAGTCCTATTCAGCAGTGCCAGTTATAACAGTTTGTTGTACCCTTCTTAGTCCTTAGTCATGTTTGTTTGTGCAACAAATATTAAAGACGCTATTTAAAGTGCCGGTCGGATATTTATTTACTATTAATTAATATCTGTGGTTTGTGGCCATTTGATTGAGAATGTGGCTTTTCTGTTTCCGTTAAATATGGTTGTGTCGTGTCTGTGGCGTCGCCGTGGATCAATGTAGTAAGCGTAAGACTACAGATCCCAAGGTTCCGGGTTCAAATCCCGACACGGCCGACTGCTTGAAAAATGGCAGGTGAGCATTTTTCACAAAAATTACGCCCTCGTTCAGATGAGAGGTTAAATGGAGGTCCCGTGTGTGTGTTGTCACGCACGTTAAAGATCCCTACCTTGCCTGGAACGGCAAGGGTTCGGCAAAATTCTAAATTTCCAGGCAACAAAAAACTCGCCTCCTGGCCAATGTAGTACCTACAGGTGGAGCATTGGAAATGTAAATAAACTGTGTCGTGTCTGTATTTTTACATTTTCTTACGGGCGGCTTATTACGTATATTGGAATAAGTCCATTCAATTTTCAATTAGTGTGTGTTAATGTAAAATCCAATCTTTTCCATTTGCTACCCTGTGCATCATCAAGCCAAAAGAATTGATAACCTGCAGTACCAGCAATTTACCAGATTGGTAAGTAACTTTACACTTTATGAAAATTCGATTAATTACAGAATGCTGCATTTATTAAGAAACTATCAATCCTACGTTTTTCTTTCAATTTCAAATACTATAGCCGAAATCTCGAAAGAATGCATTCGCGTCATAGGTTTCTGAATTAAACACCGACATACTTTTAATGTATATCGCTTTTAAATTCAGTAACCTATGGCGTGAATGCATTCTTTCTTGATTTCAACTATAATATTAAAAAACGCTGCATTATTGATGGTCCCCACGGCTTTTGAGCTACTCTAAGGAAATAAGATTTTATGCCTTACATTACTTTCCAATACGTCCGGTAACGGGGTTGCATTAACAGTGTTCATCCTTTGTGTAACATAACTAATATTTTTGAAAGTAGTCTTGACCCCCTCTACAAATTATTCCGTGGGCGGCCTTGTACGGGGGGGTCTATCCTGGGCAAGTGATTTGAGATGAGTATGCGCAAACGCACACATTGATATTCTTGACCTTTCGAAATCTTGACGTGTGCGGATTGAAAGCGAATGTAAACAACGACCAGTTACTTCCATTCATTTTGTATATTTTGTAGTGATTTCTAACCTAAATTACCATCTTAGTTTATTGACATTTGTATTTGTAGTAGCTAGCAGTTGGATATTGGTTGTAATTATAATTTTTCGATAGCACAATCATCAGTATCACGTTGTGTTGAAAAAATTGTTAACGCCATTAACAGAGATGAGATATTTTAAGAATATGTAAAATTTCTTACAAATATAGATCTCAACAGCTTGTAGTTGTATCTATTGTTTATTATAATTATTTTTTATCTTAACTTGGGTCGACATTTCAAATAAAAATAATTAAAAGTTGGTGATAAAGTAGAACAGAAAGTATGGTTATATTTATAAAATGTAACACTATTATCGTAGTTACATCGTTGCCACATACACCATTCGTTCACCGTGACTCGTATACCGTTTAGCTTACGAAGGGTTCGCGAAAATTCATGTGTTCGCACTTTAACTGTTCGCTTTGGTATCGTATACGTGAAGTGCGAGCATTGTCGAGGATACAGGCCCGAGCGCTAAATAGTACCCTTAGGACCCAGAGTTCTGCAATTGACTAAATGTTTTTTCAACCGCTTGTCTTAAGTTATACATTTACATTCCCGACCCTTTCACACGACACAGCAAAGTTCACAATTTTTATTTTTTCCTGTCGAAGACCAATCAGATTTTTGATTTTTAATATTATTTAGTTTAGATTCAACATGAGTTAATAATTTTAAATAACAGAAGTTTTATAATTTATTGCATATTGTAATAATAATAATATCCCAATGCAGTATTGTTCATTTTATTTTAAGACATAACTTACATATTTATTTTAATACACGTCTTTTTTGAATAAATCTCTGTTAAATCATCTAAAGTAATAAATGTCAATCCATCTTTGTGCACATTTCTTAAATTGAAGGTTTGAAACTTAAGTATTTATTTTTAATAGCTTTCAATGTATGAAGCAATCGAGAAAAGTTGTGTCTACGTTTGACTTCTAGTAAATCTAAAGTCTAATATCCACAAATTCATTAATTATACCGGGTGTAACAAAATAAGTGTAAAACATTTCAGAGGTGATTCCTCATCGTAAAAGAGATAGGGTCTTTCATATAAAGAAACTTTATTGGAGCATACCTTGTTAAGATACAGCCCCTTAAAGAGGGTACATAAAATTTGTTTTTCATTTTTTTTACAAACACTGAAAAAGCTACAAAATTGAAATTAAGGTGACATTTTTTACTAACAAAAATACACTTACACAGTAATTTATTTAGTTTACCCCATGGTTGTAAGGGGTGGAAAACGCAATCCCTAAAATTTATTTCCAATGTAAATTTTTGTCTTATTATTTGTTTGCCATTTAAAAATTTATTTCAAATAGCTTATTTCATTCTAATCAAAAAATGTCTCTTGAATTTTTTGCCCAAAATTAACCAGTTCGCAGAAAAATTATTTTACAAACAACTACAGAGATACATCGTCATAAATGCGAACTGGATTATTATTGTTATTTTGTAGTTACTACCTGCATCAAAGTATGATTAAAGATGAATAAACAAAAGTAATTTATTAATAACAAAACATACAACATGTAAAAATCATAGTAAATGTTCAATATGTCCACCTTCAGTCATTACACATGCGTCTAGACTAGGGATGGATTCGGGCCGAGCCGGGCCGGGCTTTTAGATGCGGCCCGGCCCGGCCCGAAATCATTTGCTCCGGCCCGGCCCGACGGCCCGGCCCGAACCAAAATGCATCGGCCCGGCTTGAGGCCCGGCTTGAATTTCGGGCCGGGCTTCGGGCCGGGCCGGGCCGATTCGGGCCGAAATGTAACTAAAACCTTAAGTGATGTATAGATTTTTCAACATCCAAATGGAACATATCGTTTGTTAATATATGTATTTTCAGTTGTATAAAAATACTTCTTTACTATTATTATGTTTTTCTACAAAAGTTGAATATATCAATCTTAATAAATTATAGTTTATAGTATCATTTTAACCTCAAAGAATCTCAAAGGTATTTGGAGATGATGCACACTTGCACAGGCAATCCAAAATAGAAGGTGGTTTGCGTCAAACTTCAACCTTAAGTAACAAAATGCATTTTAGAATTCATGTACTACTACTAGTATATAGTAAAATATTTCAAGGAAGGTATTCAAAATTTAATTGAATATTGTTTCTTCATATTCTAAACAAAGAACGTTGCCAATTTCCATTTTACAGATTGCTGGTGTATCGGTCTACATTTCGAGAATGTGCTAGCATCCGTTCAGAGAACTGATTATTCAAGTCTCTCGTTTCAGGTAGATATTACTTTGTTGTCTATGAATATTTTTTTGTCGCATGCTTTACTGGAAATTTTAATTATTATGAAGAAAAAAAATGCCGCAACATAGAATATTATTTAGTATTTACATTTTAATTTTCTATATCCATCTGTTATTTAAAGATATAAAAAGCTAATCGCATTGTATTCGGTATGGTTTTCAACAAAAGATACATTCAAATAATTAAATGTAATTAAGCTGTTTTTTTGTAATCGGGCAGTTTTAAATATTTTTACATATACATAATGGTTTCGATTTATTCATAAATAATCTTTAGTGCGAGGCCAAAATAATAAGTTAATTAATAAGCATAATACAATAAACCAGCTCAATTAACATACGTTGCAATACTTCTTCAAATTAATTAAATATAACACGGACAATTTCTATTTCAAAGTTCTTGAAAAGTGGAAAGAAGTGAATATTACTTATCGAAAAAAAAATCGAAATTCACAAATCGGTTTAAATCAAATCATTTTCGTTTTCGATTTATTTCCATTATGACACACTTACCAATATGTGTGTAACTGTACCTGGGTGATATTTTAAGAAGAGCGTTAATTATAATTTTGTGTAAGAGGCACCTAAAGAAATCATTAAATGAAATTTTTTACTAAATCAATAAATTGTACATTTTGTTATATAAACTTCGGGCCGGCCCGAATAGCCCGAAAAGCCCGAAAAGCCCGAAAAGCTTGAGCAGTCTGGCCCGGCCCGGCCCGGGCCCGACACGTGCTTGGCCCGGCTTGGGCCCGAAAAAAATTTGACCGGCCCGGCCCGAAGCCCGGCTTGATATTCGGGCCGGGCTTCGGGCCGGGCCGGGCCAAAGCCCGGGCCCGTGGCCATCCCTAGTCTAGACGTCGGCGCATTGAGCCACGTATTCGCTCAAATATTACTGGAGTCCCTCTAATTACCCTGCACGCATCGATGATGCGGTTTCTTAAGTCCTCTACATCGCGAACAGGAGTAGGATAAATCAAACTCTGTAAATGACCGCAAGTAGAGAAATCGAGAGGATTCAAATCCGGCGATCGAGCGCGCCAATTCTGTGGTCCTCCTCGACCTATCCAATGATTTGGATATGTTTGAGTTAAATGCCGACGTGCTGCTTGACTAAAATAGGTGGGAGCCCCATCATGCATAAAAAACATAACTCTTCTGATACCACAAGGAACTTCCTCCAGCAGTACTGGATGCACTTCTCTTAACAATTGAGTGTATGCCTAACCATTTAATCGAGGAGGTAAAAAGTGAGGGCCAATTAAATAATCACCAGTAACTCCGACCCACACGTTAAGACAAAAATATTCTTGATGGTTAGCTTGGTTAATAGCGTAAGGGTTTTTGTCAGCCTTATGTGGTTATTATGAAAATTAATAATCTTGTCCTGAGAAAAATACATTCGTCTGTGAATTTGATCGTCTTCAGAAAGTTAGGATTTCCTCTAATCATTTCCAGCATCCAATTGGAAAATTCAAGACGGTTCGGAAAATCTCGCGGTAACAGTGCCTGTACTCGTTATAGATGGTAGGGGTATAAGAGGTGTTCCTTTAAAATTCGAATTACCGTCATATGATCAACATTTAACTCGAAAGCAATCTTTCTAGTACTGCTAGTGGGTTGTTCTTCAACCAAGTTAAGTACTGATTCTTTAAGCTGTGGTGTTCTAACTTCTCGATGGCGAGCACAATCCTGCGTTCTTTTTTCGAATGAACCATGTTCTCGTAATCGTTGATGAAGCTGCCGTTGAGGATACATTTCAGCATACCTTCTACAAGCTTCTAACCCATTACCCTGCGATAGACCGGTATATCAGCCATTTCCGCATTTGTGTATGCCATTTTAATATCAAGTGAATTATTAAACTAACAAATTAATAACAGAACAACGACACACAATTATTAATTCAATTTCAAGAATTTCCAAACTGACAACGTGATAACAATTTAATTGTCACTATCACTAATAGCGGCCTACTAGATAAATTAGTCTCGCATTTTTGTCTTATTACGATGTATCTCTGTAGTTGTTTGTAAAATAATTTTTTTCTGCGAACTGACTAATTTTGGGCAAAAAATTCAAGAGACATTTTTTGTTTAGAATGAAATAAGCTATTGGAAATAAATTTTTAAATGACAAACAAATAATAAGACAAAAGTTACATTGGAAATAAATTTTAGGGGTTGCGTTTGCCACCCCTTACAACCATGGGGTAAACCAAATATATTACTGAGTAAGTGTATTTTTGATAGTAAAAAATGTCACCTTAATTTCAATTTTGTAACATTTTTAGTGTTTGTAAAAAAAAATGAAAAACAAATTTTATGTACCCCCCTTTAAGGGGCTGTATCTTAACAAGGGATGCTCCAATGAAGTTTCTTTATATGAAAGACCCTATCTCTTTTACGATGAGGAATCACCCCCTGAAATGTTTTACACTTATTTTGTTACACCCGGTATATATTCACAGAAAATTAAATTATAGTGGCAATCTAACGTTTTTAAATTTTGCGATATCATCACAAAATTAACGTGAATAATCTATACATGCTTTGAATCTCTACCAATAAAACAAATAGCACCGAGTATTACTTACGGTTTTCTGTATGGTATCCCATGCAATTTTCCAACGGTGATCAGTGTTGTACTGCGATTTACTTGACTGCAAAGCTTCTTTAACATAGTCAAAATCCGCGCTTAGTGAAATACTTGCTGCAGTAATTACAAGCAGACACAAAACTAGTAATAAACCAGCGTACTAAAAATTATTAAATAAGATTTAAAATTTAGTATTATCATCATAATGTACGATTTTGATTAAAAGGCAATGCTCTTGAGTGGTTCCATACAACCCCAAAAGTAGTATCACCAACAAAATCACACCTGTCCCGATAAGAAATACTTCAGTAACAATAGGATCTTGTGCAATCGAAAATACTGCGGCGTCTATAGACGAGTGTCTGGCACCTAAGTAAATCAAAGTAACTCCTTGAATCTGTAAGAATATGTATAAAAACTGGTTTCCTTTGTTTTAGTTTGTTTTACCACAAGTAATACATTTAACATATAAATATAGATTTTTGCACTTAGTATAAATAGATCATTATCGTTCGCCATTGTCAATATTAAGAAAGTATTTTTTAAAATGGAACAATGATTACACAGAAAACCTTTTATAGATGTATTCCGCTAATGATTGTTATCAGTTTTAAGCCTATTTATCTTTTGTAACTAATCATGATTCATCATAGTTGTTTCATCTAAGTAAAAAATTACGAATTTATTGGTAACATAATAATCGTTTTTTGGAGTTTGTTCTGTAACTATTTTGTAAAAATTTAGATGCCCCTAGAAATTTTAACTGTAAATAAAATTATGTTTGTATTCAGTAACATAATTTTCTGTTGAAAGGTTAGAAGACTTACTTTAAAAAGCCAATGATTTTAGAGGAATGCTAAAATAGTCTTCTGTTATCTATTAGTGCTACAGTGATTGCTTTCCATAATGTTGCTGGCGAAGCTTTGGTAGAAGAGTTACTCGAAAATTGAGAGAAGTTAAATTCAGTTATACTAGAATTTTTAATAACCTATTTTTATATTTCTATAGAGCAGAGTTTAGATTATATCAAGGAACTGCGGTTAACCTGAAATACTGCGAAAATGACGCCCCAGAGTCCAATATGCTGCTAACTTGGAAATTACTCCAGGCGGTAGGCATAAGAACGGACACGGGTTTATTTTGTCAAATCTCATTAAGAAGGACAGGCGCCATTGCATTTAGGGATACGCAAGCTATAATAGAAACAAAAGAGAAACGTAGAAACCCAAAGTTCTACTGAGAACAAACGATTAGAATGTCTCATGGATGCACCTACAGCTTGAGTATACAAAAATACTATCGAATTAAGTCTGAAATAAAAATACACACAATTAAGTTAAATGTTAAGACCACCGTTTGTGCTCTGTAAATCACAATAATTAAATATCATCATTTGAATTTCTCTATGACAACACAAAACAAACACTGAGAATCTTGGAAAACGTATTCTTTGCTATAGGTTGATTGAAACACTTTCCTGCAGAAAATTTCAAAAATAACCTTATTTGTTTCATTGCTTTTGCAGAGCATATATTTCTAGCAGCAAGGTATTTCCTTACAATTGGAAGATACCCAACCCCATGTATATCGTTATTGATAATGGTATAGGTGCGTGAATTGTTGTTCTTTGTTTCACGTAGGTGAATAACCATCAAATCGGTATTGTCTTGGATATCTTGCAGTTGTAATTTCAAAAGTTCGTTCGTACGACATGCTCCGGCAATGCCAACCACAGCCACTGCCTTAAAACCTAACATTTTATTAAATGTTTCGTATATTAAATTGAAGAAGTGCACCTTACCTTAAACAACAAATACATCTCGTTTGGTGCATCCTTTATGAAGCAATAGACGTTTTCTCATGTAAATGCCTTTGACTTCTTTGGGGTGTAGCAATCATTTTTTCAACCAAACTTACGAAGTAAGTTAGGTTAATAAGATCGCTACGTCGCCGTCGTCGCCGCCGTCGTCCGTTGCATGGTTTTTTCGTTTTACAAACATTTGATATATGGATCTTGTTCAGTTTTTTACGATGATTAAGAATATGCTAGCCAATTTTCGATATCTCATCTAGTTTTCGAGTAATTCGACTTTAAAGTCGAAATTTTGGTTATATAAAACTTCAATATAACAAAATATAAATATTATTTTTAGGTTAATATCGACCTCCTGAGCATATTTTTCCATAGCATCAATACTCTATTTTCATATAAAAAATAAACTTGTGTGAATTTCTATTACATAATGGCTTTAAGTTTGGTTGTATGGCGTACATGCGGCATAGATTTTTTCTTTTTAAAAACGCACGCAGTTTCATATACTGTGAAATGTCGACGTTGTCGTATATTGCTAACGTGCTTTTCAATATGGAATACTCACTTCACAAGCTTGCCGTGGATTTTAACTGTGAGGACCTTTCAAACAAAAATGCCAGAAATGTATTTTTATTAACAATCAGCGCACTTTTCTGAGCACACCAATTTTTGAAGTTTTTATATACTAAAACGTATCTTAATTTTGATTTTTAGGAAATAATTCTTGGGTAGCTGTTTTTGCAGCCTCATCAACGGTTTGAACATTATCCATCATCAAATCTCTTTTATAGGACTATTTTGTGAATAACAGAACACACAATAATATTACTGTTGAACTATTTTGATTAAAAAATAGATGCCATAGTTACAAACCCATGGTTACGTGTCTAAGCCTACATTAAATAATTCTTTTAATTTTACTTGAATTGTAAACGTAAATTAATTTAAAGCGATTTTTAATGACTTAGAGGTAGGGAAAAATAGTATACATTTCGGGGGATGTAAAGGATTTACGGTGTCTTGACATTTGCTGTCCGAGCGAAGCGAGGACTGTAAACAGTCTCGTCACCGTAAATCTTACTTACGTCCATTAGTATGTAATGTTGCGATCCACTATTAGGCAACCCGTCAAACATACAAACGCCCGGGGCACAGCGTATTCTTCAGCATTCGAGAATCCTTCTACAAAGTTCTAGATAATGAGTCATATCTTAATGCAGGGTATATATAAGGCCGCTTATGAATGTAAGAGTTAGTCTATTCTTGAATGTCTAATATAAATTATAACGTGTTTAAGTAATAGTAGTTTCGAGCTTTTAGAAGTTTACATAAATGTGATATGCTGTGCAGCTTGTAGTGTACATAAATAAATAGAAGTGTATAAACAAATAGTTGTGTTAGTGGTTAATGGACCTATGGTAGAGAAGTTAGTTTAAGAAGATATTAGTGCTTGTAAATTCATTAGTGTAATAGTGATTCATTGTTAAGTGGACTGAAAACATCTTAAACAAGGCATATACTGTTAATTAGACTTGTGAACAGTGAGTAATAAAGACCATTATTATTACTTGTTTTGAATTAAAGAAACGCGGTAGTAGTAGCCGTTACACTGGTGTCAGGCATTTGTGGGGTATATAGTGATTAATTTAAAACACAAGTCTAAAGACATTTAAGTAGTTTGTATATGCCAGTTACAAGAAACCAAAGTAAGATGGAGGCAGAGACTTTAATGAATTTCCTTAAGGATTTTAAATCCGGTATGGAGGAAAGGTTTACTGAAAACGCTGAGAAAATAGAGGAGAGGTCAGTTGAACTGGAATCAAACCTTACCGAAAGGTTAAGTGAAAATGCTAAGAAAATAGAAGAACGCTTTAGTAAAAACGCGATGAAAATGGAAGAGTTGAATGAAAAGACGGCCACGTTAGAACAAAGATTAATAGCAAGCTCCATTGCATTGAAAGAAGATGTCACTGAACAGGTAAAACAGTTGAGCAAAAGTTGGATAATAAATTGGTAAAAATGGAAGAAGATGTGATGAGGCTTCAAGAACAAATGATTTCACTAACAACGCGACCACTTGAATTACCAAGCCAAGTTGTTAATCAGAACATTCCAGAAATAAGAACCATGGAAAGAAGCGAGTCAATTCCGTCTAAATTTAAAGTAAAACCACCTACATTCGATGGTAAAACACCTTGGCCCACATATTTGAAACAATTTGAAGCTGCTGCAATAGCCAACGGTTGGTGCAACAAAGAGAAGGCTATCTCCTTAATAGTGGCCCTACGGGGGGAGGCTCTTAACATCTTACAAACGATTCCTGATCACCAGCAGAATGATTACGGCCTCTTAACATCAAAGCTTGAGATGAGATATGGAGATGCTCACCTTCAACAGGTTTACCACGCACAAGTTAAGAACCGCTCGCAAAAGACAAGTGAAAGCCTGCAAGAATTCGAAGCTGACATTGCCAGGTTAGTTAGATTGGCATACCAACGGCACCAGACAGCTTCCTCGAACAACTTGCTGTCCAAACATTTGTGGATGGCGTTAAGGATGGCGAAATACAGCAAGCGCTAAGACTAGCACGGCCAAAGATGTTGGATGACGCACTGGCTCATGCGCTTGAATTTGAAGCAGCTAAGCAGACATCACACAGAATGGGTCACAAAGTTCGGTCTGCCTTAGAGGAACCTAATCAAGCGCAGAACAGCATAGATGAAATAATCAACCGTGTGGAAAAGCTTGAAAGACAACGACCGCGGAGATGGGGTCTGCGATGCTGGAACTGCGGCGAAGTTGGTCATATACAGAGACGCTGCACTCAACCAAAAACAACCGGTTGAGCAGCAGGAAAACTAAAGCAAGTCGACGTAGGGGCGAACGTCGACAGCACAACGTAGTGCCCCGGAGATTATCATCCGTGCTGCATCGTCGGTGGAAAGTCTGGACAGCATTTATATCGATGGTAGAATTAATGGTAGGGTGTCCGATTACTCGTGGATACAGGAGCGACAAAAACTATTGTGAGACCAGATTTGGTTGGTCGTGGAAAAGTGCTACCTGTATCGGTGTGTCTTCGAACGGCAAGTGGTGAGAAAATTTGTACTCACGGAGAGACTGCCGTTATGTTGACAATTGGGGACAAATTAATTAATCATCGAGTGTTGGTAGCTGAAATTACAGAAGAAGTGATCTTGGGAATGGATCTCATGAGAGAATATGGGTTTCATGTAACATGAAAGAAAATGTGCTTCGGATAGATGATGATGAGATTCCATTTCAAGGTAGGAGTAACCAGACGATGCAAGTTCGAATGATTTGCGATATGAAAATACCCGAGAAGGCGGAAATGATAGTAATGGGACGCCCGGATGGTACGCTCCGGGAAGGACAAGTATGCATGATGGAAGCAACTGAATCGGGAATGGGTCAGGAGGACTTCTGATTGGAAGAACGCTGGTAAAGTCTCGAAATATGGTACCAGTAAGGGTGCTGAACATTAACCCTCATACAGTGACCCTGAAGAAAGGCATGATTGTGGGAAGTTGCATTCCAGTATGTCATATTAAACGTTGTGTGGACGACACGAAAATAAACCAACCAACGGTTGCTCACAGAAATTGCTGGATATGTTGATACCCTCGTGTCAAGGATTAAATGGCGACCAACTGGGCAAGGTAAAAGAACTGGTCGGACGATATCGAGTGTGTTTGCACTGGATGATAGTGAGAAAGGAAGAACAAATGTTGTGCAACACAAGATCAATACTGGAGATGCGCAACCGATAAGACAACACCCCAGGCGGCTTCCTTTGGCAAAACGTAAGGAAGCTGAGCAAATTATCACCGATATGGAAGAACAGGGAGTGATTGAACCCTCGAATAGTCCATGGGCATCCCCGGTAGTGCTTGTCAAGAAAAAGGACGGGTCGACAAGGTTTTGTGTAGACTACCGGCGGCTTAATAATGTGACAAAGAAAGACAGCTATCCTTTGCCCAGAATTGATGACACCTTAGATACTCTATCCGGATCTAAATGGTTTTCGACCTTGGACTTGAAAAGCGGATACTGGCAGGTAGGCTTGGAGCCAAACGATAAAGAAAGGACTGCCTTTACAATTGAACTGGATTATGGCAGTTCAAGGTCATGCCATTTGGATTATGCAATGCTCCTGCTACTTTTGAACGATTGATGGAGTCGGTACTGCGTGGACTGTCCTGGAAGACATGTCTGGTGTACCTGGACGACGTGATAGTGTTAGGTCGGTCTTTCGAAGAACATCTTAAGAACCTAGAGGAGATATTCCAAGATTACGGGGGCAAACCTTACATTGAGCCCCAAGAAGTGTCACCTGTTTGGAAAAGAGGTGAAATACCTAGGACATGTCGTTTCGGAGACCGGAATAAGAGCTGACCCTGACAAAATAAAACGGTACAGGAGTGGCCTACACCAGCAGATATACACCAACTACGCAGTTTTCTAGGATTGTGCACATATTACCGACGTTTTATACTTGGGTTTGCGAACATTGCCAAACCGTTAACAAAATTAACCGAAGATGGACAAGAATATGATTGGAATGACGACTGCCACAGAGCATTTGAACAACTGAAACGGCTACTAGTTACAGCACCAATTTTGAGTTATCCACGGATGGAGGGAAATTTGTGTTGGATACCGATGCCAGTAACACAGCTATAGGAGGCGTTCTTTCTCAAGTGCAGGACGGACAAGAAAAAGTTATTGGGTATTTCAGCAAGGTCTTGTCGCGGCCAGAAAGGAACTATTGTGTGACAAGAAGGGAGCTGTTGGCCGTCGTCAAATCCGTAGAGCACTTTTATAAGTACTTATACGGCCGTAAATTCCTGTTGAGAACAGACCATGCTGCACTGAAATGGTTACTGCAGTTTCGAAATCCTGAAGGGCAAGTGGCAAGGTGGATAGAGCGGCTGCAGGAATATGACTTTGTTACAGAACATCGCGTAGGAACTAGCCATCGGAATGCAGACGCTCTATCAAGGAGACCTTGTCCGGTGGACTGCAATCATTGCTCCAAGATGGAAGAGAAAATAAGTGTCATCCATAGAATGACGGTAACCGATGATACTTGGCAACTCGAAAGAATACGAGAAGACCAGGAGAATGACGCCGAATTGGGACGTATTATTGAGTGGAAAAATAGAGGACAACGACCAGCTTGGGAAGAAATTAGTATTTCAAGTAGGAGCCTGAAGGCATACTGGGCACAGTGGGACTCCTTGATGATGGAAAATAGAATCTTGAAACGACGCCTGGAATTTGAAGATGGCACTGAGAGACTTCAAGTGATAGTGCCGAGAAGCAGAGTGCCGGAAGTGTTGCAGCACTTGCACGATGGTATTTCCGGAGGGCACTTTGGCGTGAAAAGAACTCTCGAAAGAGTGAGAGAAAGATTCTATTGGGTGAACTGCAAAGAAGATGTGAAGGAGTGGTGCCGGAAATGTGAATTGTGTGCCTCTGCAAATGGCCCGGTCTCAAAACGGAAAGCCCCAATGAGACAGTATAACGTGGGGAATCCTTTTGAAAGGGTAGCCATTGATATAGCTGGTCCGTTTCCTGAATCAGAGAAAGGAATAAATACATCTTGGTTGCAATGGATTATTTTACCAAATGGCCGGAGGCATATGCTATACCTAACCAAGAAGCCGAGACGGTTGCAGATGTACTAGTGAGGAGTTGTTTTGTCGCTTTGGAGTTCCGTTGGAATTACACTCCGATCAAGGTCGGAACTTCGAATCAGCGTTGTTTCAAAACGTCTGCAAGCATCTTGGAATCAGGAAAACTAGAACCACGCCACTTCATCCTCAATCGGATGGAATGGTTGAAAGAATGAACAGAACGTTAGGAAAGTACCTGGCCAAAGTTGTCTCTGAACATCAACGGACTGGGACCAATATCTACATTTGTTCCTACTGGCGTACCGATCTTCGGTACATGACAGCACAGGATACTCGCCCGCTTGCGTAATGCTAGGACGTGAATTGCGGCTACCATGTGATCTTCAGTTTGGATTTAAACCTGGAGAAGAGATCGCAGGTGAAGATTACGTTAGTAAGCTTCGTGAAAGATCAAATAGTATTCACGAAAACGTCCGAAAGAATATACAGGCAGCAAGCGATCGAATGAAATCACAATATGACACGAGAGCACAAGAAGGTGGTTATCAACCTGGAGATTTAGTGTGGTTGTACAATCCACAAAGAAAACGTGGATTGTCGCCAAAACTACAAAGACAATGGGAAGGGCCGTACGAAGTGTTAAAAGGATTAATGATGTAGTGTACCGGATCAGAAGATCCTCGTGGTAAACCGAAAGTGGTACACTTTGACCGTTTAACACCCTACACTGGCAACAACCAGGAAGACTCAAATAATGATAATGGTGTTCGGCAAGTTATTAATCATGAGCCAAATGCAGATTTTGAGAGCTTTATGGCGGCGTATGGTGGTTCCGCTAAAGCGAGATTTGGCGTTGTTGTTGAAAAACAGCAAGATCTGTTTAGAGCACCAGAAGAGTATTCCTTGCACATTGCGTAGCTCAAGATTTGGCAATGTCAAGGGAATAGCTGTTGTTTTCAAGAAAAGTTTGGATGTGTGGATGAATTAGTACAACAGCAGCCAACTGTAGGAAAATCTTTGGTTCTTCAAGATAAAAATCGTTATGTTTACTATCTGGTCACCAAAAATTCTTCATGGCAGAGACCTAGTTATGGACATCTATGGGAGGCTTTGCTAAATCTTAAGGCGCAGATGATGGAAAATGGAGTAACGAGACTAGCGGTGCCCAAGCTGGGCTGTGGACTGGATCGCTTGGATTGGAGGATAGTCCGAAATATGCTAGAAGTAGTTTTCCAGGGAACCAACGTCCAGGTTCTTGTTTGTTGTTATCAACCGGTTGCCTACCAAGACCATGAAAAGAGTGTTGACTGTTACTTCCAACGACGCGGTGGATGCACCAGAGGAGATAGCTGCCGATACCGTCACCAGTCATCGAATTGGCGTCAAGATGGATTTACAGTTACGAGACGTAACGGTTTTAAAGAGGGGGCAGTGTTGCGATCCACTATTAGGCAACCCGTCAAACATACAAACGCCCGGGGCACAGCGTATTCTTCAGCATTCGAGAATCCTTCTACAAAGTTCTAGATAATGAGTCATATCTTAATGCAGGGTATATATAAGGCCGCTTATGAATGTAAGAGTTAGTCTATTCTTGAATGTCTAATATAAATTATAACGTGTTTAAGTAATAGTAGTTTCGAGCTTTTAGAAGTTTACATAAATGTGATATGCTGTGCAGCTTGTAGTGTACATAAATAAATAGAAGTGTATAAACAAATAGTTGTGTTAGTGGTTAATGGACCTATGGTAGAGAAGTTAGTTTAAGAAGATATTAGTGCTTGTAAATTCATTAGTGTAATAGTGATTCATTGTTAAGTGGACTGAAAACATCTGTAAACAAGGCATATACTGTTAATTAGACTTGTGAACAGTGAGTAATAAAGACCATTATTATTACTTGTTTTGAATTAAAGAAACGCGGTAGAGTAATAGCCCGTTACAGTAATATGCTATTTATGGAGATTTTATCGAGTTTTAATCGTATCTAAAAATTTTTATGGCAGTTGTGCATAATAATCCTAACTTAAGCGATGTAGAACGTGTTTTGCACTTAATGGGTATTTTAAAAGGTTCTGCAAGCGAACTAATTGCAAATATAACGCTAACTGGTGAAAATTACCAAATATCCTTCCAATTACTTTGCAAAAGATTTAATAGTCCCAAACTAACTATACAAAATCATATTAAGCCCATCTTTGACCTATAACCTATTCTTAAAACTAGTGCTTCGGAATTGCGTTGTTTATACGATAACTTGTTCAAACATGTCAGAGTACTACAAAAACTAGAAACATCTATTGATGATTCGCGAATGTTTATTTCGCACATTGTAATGACTAAACTAGATGATAATTCTAGAACTAAATTGTCAAAATATATACCTAACGCTATGCTAAGCCTAAATGAAATAGACGACTTCGTAGAAAATCGTTGCCAATTACTGAAAGAAATAGAGCACGATAAACTAACATGTTCTAATTCTATTGCACCTAAAAATCTATAACCTAAAATTAGAACTAAATACAAACAAACATTGGCGACTACCAATAGAAGCGTTCATGCATGTCCTATGTGCCAACTTAACCACTTCGAAACTAACTCAATGTCCTAACTTTCTAAGGCTGACTGGAAAACAACGATTTGACAAGGTTTCAAATATTAACTTCTGTAAAAACTGCCTTCGTCATTCGAAACAAATAATTTACCGATCGAAATCTGGCTGCAAACGGTGTAACAAATGATACAGCATGTTGTTGCATTTTGACTGTAATGTTAGAACTTCTCCCACTAGACTCAGCATTCATTCCGAAAATGTTTCCACTAATAATGTGCCAAATACTAGTACAACACTTTCTTGCTTTCCCGCCAATATGTAGCAAGTATTGCTAGCTACCGCCTCTAAGGTAAAAAATATTCAAAATAAATGGCAACCAGCGAAGGCTATTTTGGATTCTGCATCACATGCTAATTTTATCACTGACGAATTGGCAAAAAAACTGGGCTTAAAACTTAACCCACTAACACTTCTGTTTCTAGCTTTACAGTTAACTTACAACTGACATCTACGACTTGTGGTTACACTGTAAACTTGGAGTGTTTAACCATGCCAAAAAATTGCGAAGAACTTACCTCTGGTATTCTTTGATAAGTCGCAACTATAAATTCCTAACGGGATTAAACTTGCTGACACTAATTTTAATCAATCTCTTCCTATAGATATTTTAATTGGTTTTAGTGACTTTTATAGCCTGCTATGTGTGGGTCAAATTTCATTAGGAAAAAATAAACCTACTTTTCAGAAAACTTTACTTGGCTGGGTGCTTTCTGGAAACTGTTCAGCACCGCCACACGCTAACAATGTGTCTGCACTAATCTAGCTATTAGTTATGCAAGACTATTAAAAGCTTAAAGGAATCTCTACAAAAAATTTCGAAGCTAGAGAACATACAACCTCTTAGCGAGCTATTTAAACTTTCCTACGAAGAACGGTTTTGTGAAAATCATTTTTCGGAAACAATCGTTCAAAACTGAAATGATCATTTTGTGGTTTCTATACTATTTAACTCTAAGTTAGCTAAACTAGGTTATTTTTTTGATTTAACTAAGAAAAGATTCTTCAACTTAGAAAAGAAATTTCTTTCAAATCCTAAACTTAAAAATGAATATTTTGAATATTTTGAAAAAATGTATCGGCAAATCCTTGATCAGCCGTCTGAGCGCAAATTTCAACACGTACTTTGGCGTGATGATCCTATTTTATCTCTAGAGACTTATGAACTTAATACTGTGGCGTATTGTACAGCTAGTGCTAGCTACCTAGCTACGAAATGCCTACGACATCTCTCGGTTCTTGGTAGTGAAACGCATCCTAAGCTTTCATTCATATACGTTCAGATTTTTATATGGACGCTTTAATTACTATCGTTAATACTATACAGAAAATGCAATCTCTGCAGGCAGATCTCACTACTGTCCTAACTCGTGTGGGTTTCCCCATCAGAAAATCCGACCAAGGGGAACTGAACTATACAATATTCCTTTGGGCGAAAAACCGAATACCAAAACTATAGGTATAGTTTGGAATTCTTCGCAGGACGTTATACTATACAATGTTCAACTTAAAACTAGCACAACCAAAAATATCAAGGGTCTCGCAAGTTTTTGATCCACTGGGTCTTCTGTCGTCAGCTACGGCTATCGGAAAACTTCTGACACAACAACTCTGGTAACTGAAAACTTATTGGGATATAACTACTCTTGAAAATTTAAATTCCGATTGAAATGCTTTTAAAGCACAACTAAGTGCACTAGAAAACTTACATACTCCTCGCTGTGAAATTACTTCATATTACACTTCTATAGAGCTTCACGGCTTTAGTGACAGCAGCAGCTACGCTTACGACGCCTGTACGTGTTACCGACACTGAAGGTAATTGTTATTCTAACTTATTATGTTCTAAAACACGTATTTCTCCACTACACGGTGCTACCATCCTTAGACTGGAGTTGTGTGCAGCGGTGTTACTGTGCAGCTGACACACAAAATAAAATCCGTTCTAACAGTACCTACTTCTAGCATACGATTGTGGACTGATTCGACGATAGTACTGCATTGGATCAAGTCAGCTCCAAATAGATTTAAAATATTTGTTGCTAACCGAATTGCATTAATTCAGGAACTAACTAATATAGATCCTTGGCCCCACGTTTCATCTAAACTAAATCCTGCGGATTTAGTCTCTCGGGGGTAACTATAAATGAATTACTAGACTGCCCATTATGGCGAAAAGGTCCTAGCTTTCTTACTGAACCATGCAACATTTGGCCTATCCAAAGTGTTATCCCTAACATTTTAGTTGACTCAAAACTTAAATCTGTGTCAAGCAACACTGTAACTTTACTGAACCTACATACTTCCGACTTATTCAATAGATATTCTACACTAAACCGGCTACAACGTATTGTGGCATGGAGCTTCCGATTTGTGAAAAATTTTACACCAGAAACTATCCAAGCTTTTGACTCACTAACTACAAAGGAACTACAAAATAGTCCCAACATGTTTGTTAAACTTAGTCAAGCTGAGATCTTTGGGTCAGTATTAAACCAACTAAAATCTAATCGACCTATTAAATCCGATTCAAGCATATTATCATTAAATCAATTTCTAGATGCAGATGGTATACTTAGAGTTGGTGGACGCCTAAGAAATTATAGTTATACTTTCGACAAAAAATTTTTTATTTTACTACTTAAAAACATAAATTAACTAAACTACTTTTCCAATATTTTCATTTTAAACTAATGCACTGCGAACCTCAGCAATTGCTAGCTTGCATCCGAGAGCAGTATTGACCTATAAACGGTTTAGCTACTGCTAAACAAATTTCTCATAAATGCATTAAATGTTACAGAGCTAATCCTACTTGTTATAATCCTCTTATGGGAAGTCTACCTTTTAAAAAAATCCAGTCTAATACTCCTGTTTTACATAATGTTGGTATAGATTATGCCAGCACCATTCTAATAAAAGACCGCAAGCTTCGCATCGCTAAACTTATAAAGGCATACATTTGCTTATTTATCTGTATGGAACTAGGGTTATACACTTGGACTTGATAAGCGAATTGTCTACTCCAGCGTTCTTAGCTGTTCTACGGCGATTTATAAACCGCAGAGGTAACCCAAATGTAATCATGACTGACAATGCCACTAACTTTGATGGCGCTTTTAAAAAACGACAAGAGATTCCTAAATTTCTTGCTAATAAAGATAATAAAACTGAAATATCCATTTTCTTGGCTAATCGGGGAATTAACTGAGAATTTATTACCCCACACTTTCCTTATCAAGGTGGCGTGTAGGTACATGGCATCAAAGCGACTAATACTAAAACGGGTTTTAGGCAACCTATAAAACCCGTTTTAGTCTTAGTCGCTTTGATGAAGATTTGCAAACTGTCTTAGTGCAAATCGAAGCTGCGTTGAACTCACGTCCTCTTTCTCCATTATTTAACGATCCTTTTGATCGCAATCCTTTGACTCCTGGTCACTTTCTAATAGATAAACCTTTATGTCTCCCTCCTGAGCATAACATGCTGCATCTAACTGGAAATAAAGTTGCTATATCAGCGTATTCAAAAGATTACGCAAGATTTTTGGAAACGCTGGAACTTGATTGTTATACCTGAAATGCAACAAAGTCTTAAATGGTTTAAAAACTTACCTAAACTTCTAAAGGCTGGTTATTTCGTGCTTGTTAAAGAAGATAACTTACCTCCACTCAAATGAACCTTTGGTAGAGTTATGGAACTACATCTAGCTACTGATGATGTTCTACGAAATGTTTCTGTCGTGTGTATATAATTAAGCGTTCAGGGCATAAGCTGTGCGTGTTACCTAATACTGAGTGAAATCATTATCTTTATTTTTATTGCTTTTGACTTTCTCTTAAGGATTTACTTAAGTAATTGACTAAATTTTACTTCTCTGAAATGTATATATAATATTTTTATATTGCATATGTTTACTGTCTTTCTTACCTACTTGTTTTGAAACCTTGGAATTTCAAGGTGGCCGGCGTGTTAGGATTTCTGAGCCGTCTCTATTTATTTATAAATGTATTTTAGGTTAAACTAAATAATTCCAAGTGCATAAACTTTCTTACTAGCGCACCCCCACTATTGGACTAGTCGGTTGGAGGGTTGCAATGGTTAATAAGCAACAAACTCTCAGTACAGTTGAGTAGTAATAGTAGTATTGTTGAGAACAGTGCGAGTGTTGCACAATTTTTGCCTCGATGATCAAGGGTTATAATGCTCCCAAGAGCATTGCTATATATGCTATATTAAATGTAACCAAATTAATGCAATTAACTGTTCTAACTAATTGTTAAAGATATGTGAATGAACACGCGCGTTTGTTACTTTATATTACATTATAACAAAAAATTAAATTATTATAATTATTTTCTTCTTGAGATCTTTTATGTGAAGGGATCTCCTTTAAAAAGATCGAACCTCAACTATGTTCCGGATATTGGAGCTTTTTACCTGTTGATTTAATTACCCTATTCTTGAACTCACTTGTTCAAAATAAAACAATTACTTAAACGAATTCAATTAATGTTCTTTAATCAAATATTGTTGTTTTTTGTAATAAAATTTTGTACAGAATATATATATATATATATATATATATATATATATAAAATAGTTATTAAGATGAAATGAAAACCCAACTTTGTATTTAAAGTTGAATTACCATTTCAAATCGAACTAGTAATTGAAAACCACTAAAAAAACGGCTACAGCAGGACTTGAACCTGCAACCTCTGATTTTCCGGATCAGTGCTCTAACCAATTAAGCTATCTAGCCTAATTGTTTAGATGATGTTATACTTAATACTACTGAAGTTTGGCTCTTGTTAACGATTTTCAATTACGTCTTGCATTTAAGGAAATTGAATCTAGTTATATACATAATTCATGTACTAATAACTTGATCATCCCATTTTTGCAACGTTCGGAATAATACAAACATGTAATTATATTATTATTAATAGAGAAGAATAATCCACATTTGGAATGCAAATAAATGCTTAATATATATTAATAGTTATTAAGATGAAATTTTATTTCATTTTATTTCAGGATGCCCTCGTGGCTGAATTTGAGTCACTTGCCATTAATCCTTTTTTACTATATATATATATATATATATATATATATATATATATACAGGGTGCCCAAATTGAGTAGGATAGCATGGGTATCTTTCTTATTATTAATGATAGAGATCTGCTTAAATGGGCAAAGTTGTGTCATTTGGATAGCTTATTTAAATTCCGCATAGATACATTCGAAATTCCAAATTGTTTAGAAATTATTTAAAAAAAACTGAAAACTGCCAATTTCTTCGAAGTCGAATATTTTTATTATAATAAAAGATACGAAAAAATGTTTCTTATAAAAGTTACTTAGTTCAATTGTGTGCACTTAAAAGTAATAATAAAATTAAATTCAAGATGGCGGTTATCAAGATATTAGCATCAACTTTCATATTTTAAATGGACGCCATATTGGATTTTTAGATGGTTAGATAGCATATTTTTTTCTCTTTTCAACGATGTATCACAACATATATTTAAACAAAAAAATTTACTGAAAATGATAATTTTAATTTTTTCTCAAGTAGGCATCAACACAAATCAGTTTTGAAACAAATTAAACGAAAAAAAACATTAGAATAACATTAAACACCAACTAATAAATCATAGCAATTGTCCAAAATGTTGACCGTTATTATTTAAACACAATCGGCAACGTTTTAGAACACTTTTTGTTACGCGTCGTAATGTATTCCCATTAAGACCGTTTATTGCCTGCATAATCCAAAATACTTTGTCTTTAACGATGTTCCAGTTATTATTAAGACAGTCAGTTCGATCGTAATTCGGAGAATCCAATTTTGCTATTTGTTCTTGTAAATTCGGAAACTTACCTTTGCTAAATCTCCAGTATTATTACAGCATTACTGATAATAAAGTATAATCATTAAAAAGACCGAGTTTTTGCTAACATTAAAGTTAATTTTATGAATTAATTGAAATCAATATTAACAAGCTTTTAAGAAAATTATTATTAGAGATTCTCTGAGGTCATACTCAGAAAATTCTTGGAGCACGTTTTATAAATTTAGTGAAAGCAAAATTAACAGGTTTGGATAATTTTTACCAAAAGTCTATGGAGCGTTTAAACGTTATTATATTAAAATTCAACATTAAACATGTGAACGGTATCTTGCAAACGGTATCACTAAACATATTAACTGATCTTTAACAAATTATCGTAATACTTCAGAGTGCATTTTTATTTAAAAATATCGTTATCCTTTAGACCGCTATAACAGAATTATTTAGTTTGATTTAACAAATACTCAATGTGCTTGCCATTATTAAAAAACACTATAACTGAAGTGCATGTTGCACTTGACCAAGCGGCTACGCCTATGACCACACATAAATTAATGGCGATAACACAATACAGCTACATGGTGTTTCTTTATCGAATGCTCTTGCCAGACTAACCTGTTTGTCTTATGCGCACAAGTAATTTCAACGTCGCTTGACATTGAAGAGTTTATTCAAACGGCCAACGTTTGTTGATAGCAAACCGACCAACACTATGGAATAATTTCTGTCTTGTGATTGGGCTACACGGTACCAATCTGAATTTTTATTTGCATAACAATATTTAGGTGTTTAGTTAAGTAGATAAAACAGCGTATTCAATGAATAATCTTAGAAGATTTGCAGTCTTCAAAAAAAAAAATTGTTACAACATCTCCAATCGAAGATAAAGAACGCCTATCAAGAAATAGGTTTTCAAATTGTTAATTGAGTTATAAAACTAATTCTGCTCATATAATACAGAAAAGGTAAATAAACCCTTTCCTACAACCTGTATATCAAACAACAATATTTTTAGAACCGGTAATTTGAAAAAATAATAAACTTACCAGTATAAATCCATATATTTGAAATACCTTGCTACAAGTCAAACTGCAATCAACAAGAACAAAAGCAGCACAACCTTGAACTTTAAGTTGACAAATATATATGGTGACGTCGGCACCATCTCCAGATGTGGATTTAAATTAGCCAGGACACTTAATCTTCCAATACGCTACGACTGAATTATAACCAATACAACAGTTTCATATTAAATGAAATCATTATTCAAATTTTGATTTTGTTCCATGAATTAAACTTAAGATTTGTTTGCGCTGGAAATTAATACACATAAGCATTCGTATTAAAATATACTTAAAGAAACAAACTGTTAACAACTCGATTGTAACGTAAATAAACGTAATTTAGCATAATTTAGCAAAATCCTGTATTTGATTCCGAATAGCAGCTTTTATCATGAAAAATGGTAGAACTTACGTCCTTGTACTTTTGATAAGCGTATGCATCACAAATATCAAATCTAGATAGTGCAATAATTTTACATGTTTTTAAATGATATTTCTTGGGTTATCCAACTAGCTCGCTTACAGTCCTATTAATGGCACTTGTGACCCGAATGTCTTTTTTGAATGGTCGCTCTTATGCGAATCGTCTAATCGGGGTCATATCCACGTGATTTGTTAAAGGTATAAAATGGTTTGAGACCGAAGGTTTGGGTGGAGATGCCGAAAGGCTAAATCCTTTTCTTGAGTGATGGCCAGTAGATAGGTACTCCGTCCTCGAGTAACAATGGCCAGTATAAGTTAAATATTTATCACACACATTTTTTTGTTGGTATTTTAGTGCAACAATCTAGGGTTTAACTAACCTAGTATTATGTTTTCATTTACTAAATTTCTTGCGTTGGAATTTAATCCAAATAAAGAAACAATTTTTGCTAATTAAATTATCGAGACTAGGGAAATTTTATGATTGGATTCAATGGAAAATAATTTGGTGTCGCCCCGAGATAACGTTACAAGGATAGACACCTAGTTGGAAATTGACATTGCTTGTAAAGTCAACCTTCTAGAACAGTGGCAGGTGTTGAAGGCCGTCTCCCAAAGAGTGGTCTGGTTCTGTTCTATTTCGTATGTATGGAAAGGGATAAACGATCTATTATCGAAAATTATGAAAATACTATCCGTTTCTTGAAGCTAAACATTTTAGTAAACAATTAAAAATTTCCTAGAGGGATCTGTTAAATTTTTATAGAGTAAAAAACAGCTATTTTTCATTTTTGTTGTAACTGAGAATATAAAATTTCTCGAGTAACTATGAACATCGAATTATTAATTTTGCTTAACAAATACCAACTTTTAGCTGTTAGATCTTTTGATTAATATTTTATTACGTTTTGCAACTTGATGATATAGTAAATGTGAAATCAATAATATTTGAGTGGAATAAAATAACTTGTAATATTAGATTTCTATAATCTTGTCCAAATTTGATTATCTGTAAACAACAAATTTATGACAAAATCGAACTTCATATTTGATTATTGTTAATTATTAAACAGTTCCTTAGGGGATGTTTCCCGAATTTGCTTTGTATTTTGAAATGAATTATGATGCTTTTATTACACAGTTGTCATTTTTTTGCAAATACGATAATTATTGAAATGGATTTAAAAAGTGGTTTATTTAAGAGTGGTCTTTCACCCTAAAATTAATGCCTCAAAATTAAAGTATTGAAGGACCATTTACACTCTAGTAAAATTTTGTTTTGTGCTTATTTGTGTCTAGGTGGAGAACCACAAATCCTGGTCTTGGTTTAATTAATTATTTATTTTCTTTAGAGTATAAAGGGTTAGTAAAGCAGTCCGTTTTTAGCGTTGAGATTCATTTAAGAGTCAAAGGGGTTTTTGCGTTTTCCCCAGAACTTTTGCTTCCGTGTCGTTTCAACGTATATGCCGTGGCGCCCTCCCTTTTAGTGTTTTTGATGATGAAACAAAATCGGCCCACGACCTCATCTCATCCAGAGCTATGAAGTAGTGTTCAAGGTTAGCCGTTTAACTAAATAGGAGTTTTCTTTTTTTCTTAAACACGAACTTCCTGATTTTCAACCACCTGCTGGAGGCGATTACGTGCTATTTGAAAGAGATAAAGCTTCACCGTCTAACTCTCATCTTCCTCCTTATTCTCATCTTCATGCCAAACCTAAAATTGGCTAAAAAATATAATCATATAGTTAGAACCAAACAAACTTGCGTGTGACTCATCGCAATATCTAGATAGAAAACACAACTATAGTATAATGTTTGTTACTCGTGTCTACTAATTTCAGCTTGATAGAACAGGATAGCTATAGAAAGGTGTCTCTTCATAATTCTGTAATAAAAAAGTAGCAAACGTATGTCTTATTTTGGTTCATAAAGTTTGTAAATTCATTTGTATTTTTGAGCTTTTGAAGGTTAAGTTAGCTTTTCTATTTATTTAGCGTTTTGTAATTTTGTCTTAATTGTATTGTAGAACAGTTTTTTTCAAAACTATTGCCGTTTACTATTGACAATAAAAATGCTGCGTAATAAACATTTAAAATTACAAACACAGCAGTTGGTGATTATGGATGTTCTAAATTACTTTGAAAGCGAACGTGAGAATCAAGGTTTGTTTGTTCCATTTGAATCTGTAATGCAAGTAAGAACAAATGCTAGATCAACTTTAGTAAAAAAGATGGTTTAATTAGATTGTTTTAGCGGACTGCTGAAGCCTGTGGTGTAGGACTCCAAACCCTTACTAAAATTAAGAAGAAGGTATCCGAAGCACATAAAGAAAATCAACCACTGCAATCTCGTGGTATGAATCGTAAATGCACAAAATTAAAATCTTGTAATGTAGACGATCTTGTTAAAGATTGTTTCAAGAGAAAAATATACGATATGCATTCTAAACATAATAAAGATAATATTAATTTGGGATATATTTTGTAACCTATGTGTAATTTTTAGAGCTCCATGTTACAGTAAAAGCATTACAACAAGAACTTGCTTTGTCTGGAGTATTTAGTTTTAGTATAAGTAGTTTGAAAAGGCTTTACTTACTATTGGTTTTACTTTTAAAAATGATGATAGCAGACGGGGATTATTTGAATTAGAACATGTTGCCGCAGTACGAGTAAAATTTTTGAAAGAATACGAATTAAACTAACAAAGGGAATTGTACGATCCTGTTTTCTTAGACAAATCGTGGATTTTCAGTCGGGGCTCAGCGAAAAAAAGTCGGATTGATAACACAAAACAAAGTATGTATTAAGAAAAAACCATTTGATGAAGGAAAACGGTTAGTTTCTAATTACTTGTTTTAAATAGTCTTCTTTATTTTGGTAGTATTTTAGATTCATTGTACGACATGTGGTAAACAAAGATGGTTTTGTTCCAAACGCATCCCTTTTGTTTTCTACCAAATTACCAAGTGCAGACTATCATGGCGATATGAATGCTAAACTGTTTACGAAGTGGTTTCAAGAAACTTTAATTCCAAACCTGAACCAACCCAGCCTTATTATATTAGACAGTGCATCTTATCATTCAAAATTAATGGAAAAAATGCCAAATACAACCTCTAGTAAACAGGAATTAATACAATACCTGCTGAAACATAAAGTATCTTTTGAAACTAGTATGTTTAAGAGAGAATTATTGACGTTAGTAAGAGAGAATCCAAAACCTAAAGTTTACGAAATAGATGAAATTGCAGCGAAACATGTTCATAGAGTTTTACGATTACCTCCATTTCATTGTCAATTTAATCCAATTGAGTTAATATAGGCTAAATCCAGAGAGTACTATAATAGAAATGTGGGACGATTTAACGAAACACTCAATATTTTTAAGAGTTATGACCAGTGCCGGCTCTAGGATTTTGGCGCCCCGATGCAGCACAGTAATTGACGCCCCTCAAATAAGCATTACGAAAAAATTGATTTTATAATTTTTATTGATTTATTTTATAAACAGATACAACATGATTATTATTACAAATACCAAGATGAAGTAAATATTTATTTATATCGTACTTATTTCAATAGATTTCAGAATTATTGCATTAAAAGACTATTCCTGATAACTACATTTATTTCCAGTATTAAAATGCAATTTTTCTTGCTTTCATTGCACAAATTCCACAGAAATTTGGCTTGCATCGATATTGTCACATATTTTGAAATTAGTGATAAACCAATAAATTTTATTTGAGATATCGTTAATCTCAAATAAGTTTTGAATAACTTCAATTTCGAAAAGGAACGTTCACTACTAGCTATGGAAACAAAAAGTGTAAGTAAAATTTTTATAGCAATGGTCAAATTTGTAAAAGCAGAGTTTAAATTATTATTAAATATAAATTGAAGAATATTTAAAGAATTTTCTTCCCGGCAAATATGTAAATTTGTGTCCCTAAAAACCTTAATTTCATCAAATAATTCTGCTCCAGAAATATCCATTTCTTCTTCGTTGCTTAAGAAATTAGGGAATTATGGAATTATGCAAAAATGGAATTATGGAATTATGGAATTATAGAATTATGTAATTATGGAATTATGGAATTATGGAATTATGGAATTATGGAATTATGGAATTATGGAATTATGGAATTATGGAATTATGGAATTATGGAATTATGGAATTATGGAATTATGGAATTATGGAATTATGGAATTAATGACTGTTTCTAAAATTGTAAAAAGAATACTATTTTTAATTTGATTTGTGGATCATTTGGCGTCTCATGTCTTGCTTCATAATCGGACATTTTTTTTTCGTCTACGAATGGATTTTTCTTTAAATTCGGGAGAAATGTCTAATAATTCAGCGAAATCATTTTCGGTTATTAAAATATTTTTAAAATTGTCATCTGATCAGTAGTTTTGATGATAATTGATTAAATTATCAAGTGCTTTTGTTGCATCATTTAAATGTTTACTCCGATTTTGGAGCATTTTACTAACGACGTTTATCCGTGATAGTATAATGTACCAAATTATTATGGAACAAACAAATTCAAAATCTTTAATTTTGAAAGCTAACGATTGGGCTTCGCATTTGACGTTATTATCAAAATTATTACTTTGAAATCCAAATCCAAAATCTTTTCAATACTAAACTGTACGGGTTTCAGTGCTTCAACATTAGACTCCCATCTAGTATCAGATAAATTTTTAAGTGTCATATTCGTATGTTTTAATAAAACATTCTAAGGTTTAACCGACGAGCTAAAAAAGTTGAAAAAATGCTGAAGAGTAGCGAAAAAGTTAAAAGTTTCTATATTTACCATTGCTGCATCACAAATCACTAAATTGAGAGTATGTGCTAAGCAAGGAACGAAAAATGCTCTGGGATTTACATTTAATACATGTTTTTGAGCTTCGTCGATTTTCCCTCGCATATTTGCGCTATTGTCGTACCCCTGAGCGCGTAGTTTTTTGAAATTTAACTTAATTTTGTAAAAAAATCAATTAGATAATTTGATAGACCTTTTCCTGTAGAATCTCTACCTCTATACACCCGAGGAAATGTTCGTGAACACTTATTTTATTATCTTTGTCTTTATATATAAATCTGATAACTACTGATAATTGTTCAGTGTGACTAATATCTGGGGTGCCATCCAATATAACGAAGAAATACTTTACGTTATTTAACATTTGTACAATATTTCTAATAATTTGACTGGAAATCACACTTCTAATTTCATTTTGTACGTTTTTACCTTTATTTTGAATCTTGGCTAAATGATTTGCCATAACAATGTCAAAGTTCAATAATAAATCGACAAGTTTTAGAAAATGTCCATTATTCTGAAATGTTTTAATAACACATTCCATCAACGTTTAACTGATGAGCTAAAAAAGTTGTGAATCTGCTGCATACTAGCGAAAAAGTTACAAGTTTTTATATTTACCATTGCTGCATCACAAATCACTAAATTGAGAGTATGTACTGAGCAAGCAACAAAAAATGCTATGGGATTTACATTTAATATATGTTTAGGAACCCCGTCGATTTTCCCTCGCATATTTACGTCATTGCCGTATCCCTGACCTAGTAGATTTTAATTTAATTTGTTTTGTAAAAAAATCAATTAGATAATTTGATAGACCTTTTCCTGTAGAATCTTCTACCTCTAAACGCCCGAAGAAATGTTCACAAACACTTATTTTATTATCTTTGTCTTTATGTACAAATCTGATAACTCCCGATAATTGTTCAGTATGACTAATATCTGAGGTTCAATCCAATATAACGGAGAAATACTTTGCGTTATTTATCATTTGTATAATATTTCTAATAATTTGACTGAAAATCAGACTTACAATTTCATTTTGTACGTTTTGCCTAAATAATGGGCAGATTGCAATTCTTTATTTTGAATCTTGGCTAAATGATTTGCTATAACAATGTCAAATTTCAATAATAATTCGACCCGTTTTAAAATTATTCTTTTCATATATTACATCTGACGAACCTTTTAAAGCTAAACATTGCTTAGCAAGATATTTAATAATTTTATAAATTCTTTGGAAAGCTGCACGCCAATGTTTTTTTCTGATTAATAAATTTTTTCAATTTCGTTATCTAGGGTTGTTTGATTTTCCAATTGATTTTTTAAATTCATAAAACATTCTATAGTGAATTTTTTCTTGAGAAGTCAATGTTTTCGACAAATTTTGCCAGTTACAAAAACCGTCAGTATAATTAATGGATGATTTTTGGTTTTCGAAAATAGTTTGCAACATATGCAAAAAACATAATTAGCAGATTCTGAATAGGCAAGCCATTTTCTTGGAACAATGTCATTATTAGTTATAGTTCGGTTATAATACGAATTGTTGAAACAACGATCGGATTCATTGCGTGGAAAAAAAATATTTTTTATTTGAGCGATATTCGCTTCAACAATTAATTTTCGAATTTTATCGTTAATAATTACAGGCCAACTTGCAGGATCGTTTACTTTAAAATTTACTTGGTGCTCAGTTGACGGCGATTCCCGTTCCATGGTTGATGTAGGCTTTTGTTTTTTATTTTCATTTCTAGATTTCTTTTTTTTTTGGGAAACAACTATTAAAAAAAAATAATATATTATTTTGCTTTATTGAAAAATTAAAAAAGTACTTACCGAAAATTTAAGAAATATCTATATCTAATACTATATCAGGAAGCACACACTTGAATATTTGATTGACACAAATGTATAACTGATTATCGTAGAAATTGACATTAGTATTTATTAAATTTTTATAGTATAAATTTACTAAATTTACTAAACTCGTCGATGGCAGGCTTATAAATGGTCATAAAATTTACTTCGTGGCAGAATAACATCGATTGCATGGTCAGCTGCAGACAAAAATAGACTCATCATATCGCGCAATCTTACTATATTGCAATGTACAAAAGGTCGATTACAAGTCTACAACTATTTACATTTCTCTTTAAATATTGTGTAAATTATGCCGCCCTTATGCGGAAGCGCCCCGATGCGACGCATCTTTTGCTTACACGTAGAGCTGGCCCTGATTATGGCGATAGAATTAAATTTACAGTAGAAGTAGGAAACAGTGGCGATTTCTTCCAATGATCTAGGTGTGCACCATACACCTTGAAATAATTAAAGAAAAAAAAATTCTGGTATTATTTTTATCATAAAAACACTATAGTCTAACATTTCTGACTACACTTATTAAATATATAAGTGGTCATTAACATTAATAGCAAATTTGAGTGAAAGTAAAAGTATTGTAAAATTGCTAAATACCGGTATGGGAAAGCACGAACGATGTAGGTCGTGTTGTGCAGTTCAAAACGCTTTTGCATGTAAGTAATATATTTAACACATCCCACTATTGCTGTTTAGGATCGGTGAAATCAAGAAACGGATCGATCTCCCAGGAATTCTTTCTCCTAGAGAGTGTTGATGTGGTTTAGTTTTTTGTACTCATTATTGGTATCTTGTTTGTAATTGAGAAGTCTGTTCAATTTTACGTTTTTTAGGTCGCAAATATGGAAGAACGTCGAAGACAAAATAGAAACCCTGGAAGGAAATTTTATTGTAGGTATGGTGGAATTACAGAAAGACATAAATTAGGTTGACAATGTAACATGACATTTGACCGAAACCTAGCCATGTTACATTGTGTTTCGCACATATAAAATACCTATCTTTACCTTACTTTAAAAATACATTTTATTATTTTTTGGAATTAAGTTGAGTCCAAATATATATTTACGTTTACTCTTTTACTAGAAAATATAACTAAACACAGAGATTACTATATTAATTTAGGATTTTATTATTTCCCTAAAAACCAATCAAGCCCCACGAATTGGGCGCCATAAAATTGTTGTGGACTGTCGGATTAAGCTCTTAAATCGAGTCCCAGCGTTGGGCCGTCATAAAAGTGCCGTCATAAAATTTCTGGAAAAAAAAATTTTAAAAATTTCTTACACTACCTTGTGAACGCCTCCGTAGTTCTGCACACCCTGGCTAGCTCAGCAATCGGCTTCTTCTTGAATACCTACCATCCTAAGTACTTTCCTTTCTCACAAACACAGTCAAATGAAATTACAACTCAAATAATGAAACAAAACATACAACCTTTTTATTTACACATATTAACATGTTTCCATTATTAACAAAATATTTACACCTTGTTCCATACAGTTTGATAACAACTGTTACCATCTCAATCTTTAAATATTTCACAATTTTATGATTTTAATTATTTCAACAAATTTCTTTAAGACGAGTAGATGGGCCCATCATGCAACCCTAGATTGATTTTATTCTGGTCTATTTTGAGCACATTATAACCCAGTTCATCTAAATGCTTTTAAAACCTCGTATTTTCATTAAAAATAAATCTAAAGACCCGTTTACTCCTTACAACAACATTTTATAACATCAATAAACATTTTATACCATCAATAAACATTTTTAAATAATCAATATTAATTGTCCTGTACATATACCCCTTTAAATGAGTTTTTGTGGTAATGAATACACTTCCAACAAGTCAAAACACTCAAACACAGAAATATGAGCACAAATGTTTAAGCAACAAGCAGGAAATTAATTTTCTTTACCTGGAGTAGGCTTCGTCCATCGTTACCTCAGGAGATGTGTACTACAAACCCTCGTCGTTGTGTCCATATACTTAAAGATTATGTCTGGATCCAACTGATCCCCACTATCCAACTCTCAAGTACCATCCTATCATTTCATTGTATCTTGTACTAACGGCTCTTTTGTAACTTTAGCAATCACTCGTGCAAATCACTTTTAATACTTTTATGATCCGTTACAAACTGCTTTACATACTTTAAATTAGGATGTTGTACCGAATAAACAATAATTAATACAACTTAAGATCCCGTACAAGCAATTACGTTAGAGATCTAAGCGCGATATCAAATATAAGATATAAGAGATATAAGAGAGCTTTAATATCTTCCTCAGAGTATTTGTATGCTTTTCAATACCCCCCATGAAACCTATTTCCATTGAAAAGCTTATTTTCTAAACCGATTCTCAAAAATTTTATCGTAACGAACTCCAACGGCCGAAAAATTCCCCGTTCATCGTGTTGTTACATAGAAATTCGTTCGATACCCTCAACGTACGCGAACTTCTCAAAAACTGCCCTCCTTCGTCCAATGATATTGCTTTGCCTCGTTATAACGTTCCACCTCCCAGCTACCTTCTCCGTTCCACGCATATTTATCGTCTCATTCCGAATCCCACTCAAGCTACAAAAAATCGATATTGTTGTTGGCCTTCACATTTTCCCTTGTATTTTAGACGTGACTTGTAACCAAAGCTTTCTTATACGCTTCTCTGTCTATTTTACATTATAGATCTTATATTTCACTCATTATTCGAAGCACTTGTTATTTTAGCAGCTTATACATTGACCGTTACAAACAAAATTCTGTAGAATTTTGTGCTAACATTCGTTTAAGTTTTCTGAACTCGACATTTAACTAACAGGTGTTTCTTCGAAACAATCGTCCGCTTAAAATAACAATTCCGAGTTTAACCATTCTAAAGATTTGTAAACCGACCGTTTTCGTTTATGTACTTGGAAATCTGCGTTTAAATTATTGGTTTTCTATACTTGAAAGCTCCTTTCTTATCCCATACGCTTGATTTAAAATTATTACAATTAACTTGCGCATCCTTGAGTCTTTATGTACTCTAAAGCTTCTACCTGTTATGCAATTTTAACCTTCTAATTGAGAATTACAAAATATATTAATAACCGTTCGTCTTCCCTATTTAAACTTATTAATTTGACGCGTAAATAAATAGCTCCTATTTCTTATATACACAGTGGTTGAAATTTTATTATCTGGACCTATTTAGCCTATAATTCCATGTCAATATATATATATATATATATATATATATATATATATATATATATATATATATATATATATATATATATATATATTTATTACAAGAATTTGCTTCGGATGTTATTAAATATTTCTACCCCAACTTTACTACAAAGCATGTGAACTTCTAAAATTTCCTGTAGACTTCTACTCCGAAAATATTTGAAATAGTTGGTACGAGACTAATTTGCTAAAACTTAACACGACGACGTTAGAATAAAGGATTGGCTGAGATGTACAACAGAAACGTAACAAGATCAACGATTTCGAGAGGGACGATTAGGATAGCCGAAACAGATAGAAAACAGATATGGAAAAGAGATGCTGCTTAAATTTGACCGGAAACGGTTTGAACAAACGATGATTTTTTTGGACAAACTGGCCAAAATATTATACAGTGAATCCGAACCAATCAAACTACAAATCATTAACGCTACATTATTTGGAAATGCTGAGAAATGGAACAGCATAGTTAAAAAGGAATATGACACCTTTACCAAATTTAAAAGACTGTTCATAGAGCAATACTGGGGGCACTCATGTCAAACACACATATGGACGAACCTAATTACAGGACACGAAAAGACTACATTATCCACAAATATAACCAGGTACAGTACTTGACATCCAAAAGGAGGGAGGACGAAATCATATAGTTATTATCACGACAAATGGATCCTGAATTTACAAGGGTTGTTGCAATTCAAAACATTGAAACGCTACGGGACTTGTTTGAGATAATGCGTAACTATGACGTGGCAAAAGCCTACGAGACTAACTACAAGGGGAACGCTGACGTACGGAATTGGGAAGAACAGAATCGTAACCGCTAGGACGGCGACAATGGGTCTAGAAGCGGACATGAACACCGCAGATATGAAAACCGATGGAAAGAACACAGGTCATTCCATTTATTTTATTCATTCTTCCTATAAAAACGTATTTGTATTAAAAGATCGCCTCTTTTGTTTATGAATGAACTAAATGAAAAATATTACTACTCAATGATCAGAGTATCGAATAAGTAGTACATGTTTGCAAAGCTAAACTGAAGTGGAAAAAAATCTTGTCTTCAGTGATACTCAATCTCATTACAAAATTGTTTGTTAGTAAATATGTGTTTTATTCACGCTTTTTGTATATAAAACTGATGTGCTCAAATGCCTCTCTCTGAAACGTATTACAACTAAGCTATTTTGACTAGTTTACAATGAAAAAGTGCTATGTCGTGCAATTACTCTCTTATCTCATAAGAGTTCTCAAATATTATCGCAAAATTTCTCTCGCTGCATTTGCATACGGGACTTTGGAGCACTTTGGAATTTAAAAAATTATGAAAATTCCTACTAATTTTTGCTCTCACTATGGCGACAGAAATTGAAACTTTAAGTAAAAAGCGAACGTTACTCTAGCGAAAGGCAACAAATTTTGAAACATTCATTATTAATTTACAACAAACGGCCACTCCTTCTGGTGTTCAATTAACCGAATTGCGTAAACGATTAAACAATTTTGTATGCATTTGATGACATTCAAAATCAAATTGAAACTCTCTCTGAGGATTTCAACTCTGAACTCACGCGACGCGATGGCTTTGAATAAAAATATTACACTCTGATTACGGAAGCTGAACTTTTGTTAAGCGTGAATGTAAAAGCTAACTCTACGAACTCCGCCATAGAATTTAAAGTTACCGATACTGACAATTCGCCAAGGCAATCTCCTAACTCACTTCACTCGAGAATCACAAGTGCTAATGATTGTCCTGGGCATTCGTCTAACACGCTCTTTGTGTGTCTTCCTGTCATAGAGCTCCCACGGTTTAATGGCAAGTGGCAAACTACCTGAATAAAATTTCGAGACGCTTTTGATAGTTTAATCAACTGCAACAGTAATTCCAGCCGTATATAAAAATTCCACTATTTAAAATCATCGTTGACTGAAAAGGCGGTTGATGTTCTTAGAACGCTCAATCACTCAGTTCGGAAAATAAGGAAATAGCATGGCTAATGATTTGTAAAAGATATAATGATAAACGCAGTCTCATTAGGAATCATGTGAATGCTCTTTTCTCTTTAGAAATGGCTCAAAAGAAGTCTTCCACTCATATCAGAAAAATAATAAACAATACGTTAGAACATTCTAAATTCTAAAATGCGTTGGTACCTCAAAAAAAATTAGGCGAAGTCATTATAACTCAAAATTAAGTTTCTTTCTTAGACCCGGTTACTAAGTGTGATTAGGAAACGCACAAACATGATGACGAAATACATGTCTTATCAAAATTTATTCAATTTCTGGAACAGAAAGAAAGCGTACTTGAAGCATTAGAAAGCGAAAATATGTCACGCAAACCGACTACAATCGCACGCGAAAACAAAACTTTTGTTAAGCAAAAAATCTCTAAATTTTTTGTAACTCATACTAACAACCCCTTTTGCAATTACTGTAAAGGTGCATACTCAATGTACATTTGCAAGAAGTATAAAGCTCTCTTTGTGGAGGATAGAATTTCCAATATGAAATCTCTTAAACTCTGTCTAAATAGCTTTGCTCGTGATCATATCGGCAAGGATCGTAAATCTCGACATTCCTGTCGCACTTGCATGACTAGGCATAATTCTCTGTTGCATATTGGTAAATATCAATCATAATCACCCGAAGAAAACGCCCCAAGTTCGTGGAGTATTTCGCAACCACCTCCTTCAGAAGAAAAAATCTGTCTCTTTTCGTTTATCAATAATAGCACGGACATCTTTCTCTCGACCGCTGTCGTGTATATCTCAAACTCGCAGGGTAAGCTCCATAATGCTCGTCAGAGTAATTTTATTATGAATGATTTGTGCAACCGATTAAAGCTACAACGTGATAACTTCAAAATAAACGTCACTGGTTCAGCCAATTATAGATCTCAAATAAATGCAAAGTGTAATGTTTCTCTAACAGCCAAGCATAGTTCGTATATTTTAAAAACTTATTGCTTATTAATAACTTCAATTACTGGCAATATCCCAAGTGCACCAATTGACATAAGTTCTTTCTGGTATGATGCCAATTCAAGACCAACTCGAACAATTTTGGAAAACTGAGGAGTACCGTCTGGAAAAAAACCGTTGTCAATAGAGGAGAATGAATGTGAAAATTATTTTGTACCTAACACTCGCAGGGAATCCGATGGTCGATTTTTCGTCACAATTTTTTTAAAGGTGTCTCCGTTAAGATTAGGCGATTCTTATAAGTTTGCAAAAAAAATCTTATATCTCTTGAAAAACGACTAAATTTAAACGAGCCTCTTCGTGATCGGTATTCAGAATTTCTGGATGAAAACCTAGAGCTCTCTCATATGTCCTTTTTTAAAGTAGGCATTGGCGACTCAGAGGTATATTATTCTCTGTCTCACCATGCCGTGCTTAGAGAACAGAGTTCCACCACCAAAATTGGGGTGGTTTTTAATGGCAGCGCTCCGTCAACCACTGGCTAATTTCTTTAATGATATAAAAATGGTTGATCCTGTAATTCAACGGGATTTATTCTCAATCTCCCTCAGTTTTCGATCTCATAAATTTGATATATCTGCTGATATACAAAAGATGTATGGACAAGTACATTTTTCTATAGAAAACTATTCAAATTTCTATAAATTCGCAAGAACAGTTGCATATTGCTTGCGTTTTGCTAACAATTGTTTTATGACCCTTGATTTAAGACACAGTATGATCCGCTATCTGCAAAGGAAGTTGATTCTGCTCTTATGCATTTAGTAAAACTCTTAGAACTAGATTCTTTCATAAAAGAAATAAAATTGTTAAGTGCTGAAAAAGGTATCTCGTCGCGTAGCAAATTGATAACTTTGTCACCTTTTCTCGATAGCGAAGGTTTGTTACGCGGAGGAGGGCGTATTCAAAAATCTGAATTAGACTTAGATAAAAAGCACCCTATTATTTTAGACGGTCGCCATTCCCTTTTCAAATTATTAACCGCATGTGAATATGTTCGACTTTTACACTGTGGTCCACAGTTACTCCTCTTGTACGTTAGAGAACGGCTCTGACTTAGCATGGTAGGAACTTGGTTCGCCAAGTCCTGCATGATTTTGTCAAATGCTTCCGTTGCGCACCAAAAGCAATCAATCCAATAATGGGCAATCTGCTACAAGATAGAATTGCATAAAATTTTCCTTTTGCCGTTGTCGGTACCGAGTATGCTGGACCTATGCTAATTAAAACTACTAAGAGTTACGCATGTATCTATATTTGTTTTGTTATCCAAGCTGTACACCTTGAGCTAGTTAGTGACGTATCTACTCAAACGTTCATAATGTGTCTCAGAAGATTTAGTGCTCGCCGTGGCAAGCCCTATAGAATATACTCAGACAACGCCAGCAATTTTGTCGGTGCAAATTCTAGTCTAAATGAATTACATAATTTCGTTAAAATTAATAAAGATGCGATTTCGGAGAAAGGTATTGAGTGGCATTTTATACCTTCTCAATCATCTCACCTTGGGGGCCTTTGGGAGGTCGGTGTTTAGAGCATGAAACATCACTTAAAGTGTTCTTAAGTTTGAAGAGTTGTATACTCTTTCGGTACAAATCGAGTCCGTTCTTAATTCCAGACCACTTGCCCGCTGTCCTCCTACCCTCAAGACTTACACTCCTTAACTCCCGTTCATTTTTTAATCGGGAGGCATATAAGTACGATACCTCATTCAGACGTTACTGATGCTGTTTTATATCGACTCAAGAACTTTGCTTAAATATAGCAATTACTGCAGTCATTTTGAAAAAGATGGAAACTACAATATATTGCTGAACTACAGCGTCTCGCCAAACGGCAATCTAATCATGACATGCTTAAATTAGGTCAACTGGTTGTAATTAATGATGATAATACTACAGTTCCATCTTGGCGACTCGGGCATATTATAGACGTTCATTCTGGAATGGATCGAGTCAACCGCGTCGCTACAGTGAAGACCTCAAATGGACTTGTGCGTCGCTCGTTTGCGAAGCTTTGTGCGTTGCCTGGCAGGGTGTATTGAATATGCTTATTTAACATTTTATTATTTTGCGCTAGTACGTTAAAGTGTTTCTTTTCTTTGTTTATTTTACATGCGTTTGTTTGTGTATTTAATACTACATACAAAAATAATGACTTTTGGTTTTCTTTTTTTGGGGTCTTATGTTCAATATTTTTAATTTGTATTTACGTTGTGTTACTTTTGTAAGACTGTACCACGTCTGCCCTCTGGTTTGTAAAGCAGACGTGTTTAACCACCATTCATTCGTTCGCGTGCATCACTAGTACACCAACACTCTTGTGCTTGCTCCTCATTTGTAGATATACTCAAGCTCTTATAAAATAAATAATTATATACAGTCCTACGTGCTTTTGTTAGTTAATTTATTATCAACATTTGACGTATTAAGCACCACGTAATCATTTGGTAACTGTAAGTTGTTTATAAAGTTAGCAAACTCAAAAGAATCACTTATATTATAATTGATAGCTTCATTAGATTTCTGTAAAATATCAGCTATATATATGAAAATATTTTCTCTATGACTATAATTTGACACTGTTCTAGGTTTTAAAGACATCAAAGACAACAAACATAGACATAAGGAAAATATTGCTTAAAACATTCGTGTGGAGCACAGCACTGTGAGGCTGTGGAACCTGGACAGTAGGAAAAGATGGAGGAAAAAGATAGAAGTTTTTGAAATGTGGTGCTACAGACTATGATGAAGATATCATGGCAGACAAAACTAAGAAATGGTAGGGAAGAAAGAAGTATATGGAAAACAGTAAAAAATAGGAGAGATAGGATGATAGGCCACATACTAAGGCATGAGGGAATAGTGCGGAATATATTAGAAACAGATATAGAAAAAAAAGAGGTAGGGGTAGACTTAGGTTAGACTATTCAACACAGATAGTGAAAGATGTAGTCTGTTAAAATTTCAAGGAAATGTGCAGGCTAGCTTAGAATTGAAATCAATGGAGGTACGCGTCCAATTAGTTCCAAGTTGGAAAACCTAATGACGAAAAAAATAACTCACTAAAACCTTATGATTATTATAAGCAACTACATGTATTGGTTTTGCAATACTCTCAACTATTGATAATTGTGCGAAAGGATTTACTGCAAAACTATTAATTCTGTAAACGTCTAAGTGTTGGGGGATCCTTGGCAGTCACAGGCTGTTTAACCCCCTTCACATACTACTGAATCTTGGTAAAATAGATCATATAATAAGGAAACAACAGAAAGAAAACCTAGCTGCCTCTAGGCTGTGGGAATTTCAGCGAACGGTGTAGGCTAGCTCAGAATATAAATAAGTGAAAGTACGCGTCCAACCAGTTTCAAGACGGAAAACCTAATGACAAAAAAATAATTGCACTTAAATCTGACGATTATTATAAACAACTACAGGTGTTGGTTTTGAAATATTTTTAACTAATTTTGATTGTGCGAAAGCATTTATTGGGAAAATATTAATTCGGCAAATGCTCAAGTGTGAGGGGATCCTGGTAGCCGCGGGATGCTTAACCCCCTTCACATACCACTAAATATCGGTGAAATAGGGTATATATTTGTAAACAATAGAAGAGGAACCGAACTGCGTCTAACAAGAAAGAGTAGCAGCTATGTTCGAAGACAACAAACATTGAAACAAGGAGAAAAATTGTTGAGATCATATGTGTGGAGCACAGCACAGTACGTCTATTAAATAGGGGCAGTGGGAGAAGCAGACAGTAAAACGGTAGAAGCCTTTTGGAATGTTGCGCTTCAGATGTATGAGGATGATAGCATGGACAGACAAAGTTAATAACAAAGAGTTATAGAAATAAAGATATCAGTGCAAAACAAACAAAAAATAGGAGAAATAAAAGGACAGGATACGTTCTAAGGCATTTTTTGGGAACAGTACCGGATATATTACAAGCAGAAATAGGAAAAAAAAGTGGTAGGTGTAGACCTAGATCAGACTGCAGCAGATTGGTAAAGATGCAGACTGTGTAAATTTCAGGGAAATGTGTAGGTTAGCTCAGAATAAGAAACAATGAGGGTACACGTCTAACAAGTTCCAGGACTGAAAACCTAATAATGATGATGATGATAGGTTTTACAGAATATCCTGCTTCATGAATTTTAGGCAAGCCGTATAATTTTGGACATGTGAAACTACAATTATTTAAAGTTTTTGCTTGCTATACGCTAATGTACATTTTTTCTTTTAATTATTAAGCGTGCATATTTGTAAATTTTGAAAGCGTGACGTTGGACCTTCGTTAATTTTTTCATAAACAGTTAAGAAATTAAGTAATTCAAATCTTTTCTATATATTCGGTTTTGGACATACTTACACTCTTCACTGACATTTCCTTCATCAGCTCTAATTATAATTAAATCTTAATCTTCTTTTACACATGTTTTACATTTGTTAAACTCCATAATGGATTTCGAGTTGATTTTTGAATCATTATGTATAAAGTTCGTCTGAACATTGGTAATGTAAGCTGTGCATGGATTTCTTTCTTTGGCTTTTATATTTTTCAATATATCTTCTAAATCTGTTAAAACATTTATGATATTTTTTGATATTTTGCAACATTACATATTTAATGCATACACACGGCGTCAGAATATTTATTAGCTATAATAAAATGTTTTATAATGAAGTTAAAAATGTTAACCTAAAGAAGACAGATAATCTGTTAAATTCAAATAATTGTAATCTTTATAATTTGGACATATGGTTTAAAAACATTAGTATTTTCGACATTCCAAATGATATCAGAATAGTGTGGTCTTTAGGTCCTAAATTCACTATTCCGCCGACAATAAGTGACAAATATGTTTAGAATATATATTTATAGGTTATGTTAATATACAATATATACAAAAAAATAGTTGTCAAGATTATAAAAATATGAATTGTAAGATGGGTAAATACGATTATGTGGGCGACTAATTATCGTAATTGAAATTAAACCAATTTTGTTTAATTGTACTTAACTTATCAACATCATAGTCATTCCTAACCGTTCCTGATAGATTCAATTCCCAACACAATGAAGCGGTATCGTATCGCCCCGCAAACAGCGGCCGGCACCTTCAATTCTAAAAGAATAAAGCCACGGTGAGTACTGACCTCTCAGTTATTCTACTTAAAGAAATAAATAAAGCTACATTTTATAACAATGCAAGTATGGTATAAAACTACTACTGCCATACACAAGCAACATAGCCAATAATTACCTCACCCTCTGCCGTCGCATCTACACCATTTGAATATCTCTAGCCTTTCCTTTATGGTTCTAACTAGCTAGCTTAGCGTCTAACATATGAACGCCCACCTTGGAAAACCAAGGTCTGGTCCTAGACCACAGGAAGCTAAACCCCGGGACAGCACGAACCCAAGACTTCGATTGGTAACCCTACTGCTTTAAGTGAAGTTAATACTTTTCACCTGGTACGCGTGTACCAATACTACTAGGTGCCACACCTAAAATCAGGTAATCCCAGGCTCACTATCTGGCGATCGTCAGTCGGAGCACCTATGTCCCGCACTTTGACTATTTACTCGCCTGTGAAAGGCAGAAATAGTACATTGCGCCTATCCGGTACCTCGACTGCTTTGCCTTGTAACGACAACAGCAGTCCAGCACTCCTATCACATGCTTTGACTAGCCTGCCATGTAAAAACAGCACTAGCTCCACACCCCTATTCACTATCACTACCTTCAGCTACCTTGCCATGTAACAACAACAGTATCTAAGACTACTAGCCGGTGCTTTGAATGACCTGCCACAACAGATGCACTTCTGGTTGCTATCCCATCTCTATTATAATTAAACGTACAAGATCCTGAGTGACATTCTTAGCTATATACTGTAGTTAACATTGCAACTCATTCACCACATAATAGCTAGCATTCAGTTATCTTTAGGTACTGCCAGTGCAATTCATTCACTTACACCAATAGGGCATGCAAAAAGATTAGTAAAATACAGTTCGCCGCAATACTACATAGCTTCATTCATGAATGATTATTAAGTAATATAAAGGAGTACACTCATCAATTTATTCAAGTCAACACCCGTGACAATAAAATACTCATCTGCAAAACTAAAAAGTTGTTGCCTAGACGTTCCATCAATATCTCTAACAATCGAGTTTCAATGGCATAAATATTTTTAAAAACTAATGGTAATCGCATGGACATTAAGAACTTTCGGTTGCGAAGGATTTGTTTGGCATTTAATTATTGTCATTCAAGGATAACTACAACTCTTTATTAAACACTTTTAAACTGTTTCTTACATAATCAAAAATCATTTTGAATCAACATTTACACAAAGCAGTTATAGTGATAGCCTACAATTTTAAATCTAAGATTTTTGTTTTATTTATACTCAAAATTTTATTTATTTAAATGATGTCAATCTTCTACAATATTAGTACAATAAGTATTATACATTAATTAATACCCATAATAGCGTTAATAATAAAAGTTTGAAAATAAAACGGAAAGGTTAGATTATAAAAAGAGTATTCATCATCAACCAGCTGACCTAAAACCTGCTAAAGTTTTCAATATATATATATATATATATATATATATATTATATATATATAGATATATATATATATATTATATACATATATACTTATATATACACATATATATATATGTATATACAGGGTGTCCACATTTTAATTGCACACTATAGGAATATCCTGAACTATAAGAGATACAGTGGTGGTTAAATTAGACAAAAGTTACCTACTTATGAGGGTATTTTATAGCTGATCTTGAACTACAAATGTTATCCATAGATTGCTAGATATTGGCTAAAATACAAATTTTGCAATTTTCAACTTTTTTTAATAACTTAGTTGTTATTATAGTTAGAAGAATGAAATTTGGTATGGTAACATAAGACATAATTTTGCATTTAATGACGATTTACAAAATGTTCTAGATCTATTACATTTTTTGTCGCGATAGTCAACTTTTTTTTTGTTATGGCCGCCATATTGGATTTTTACATTAGCGTATAGAAAAAAAATTTACAATTTCAACAATGCAAAACACTTATCATTAATTTTTTAAAATAACATGATTAAGACACAAAAAGTTTTTGTAGAAGATCTAACCTATAAATAATAATGGAAAGTTAACTACCACAACTTGAAGTTACAGTAAATGTTCAAAATGTTCACCATGCTGTACCAGACACAAGCAAACCTTTTTATACATCTGCGCAATAGCATTTGATATGGCATCTTGATTAACCGATTCTAACGCACTTTTTATTTTTTGCTGCAAGTGATGGACACTATTAGACGGAGTATCATAAACTTTATTTTTTACATCTCCCCATAGAAAAAATCCAGCGGGTTCATACCAGGCAAACGGGGTGGCCACGAAATACCACCATTCTTTCCGATCCAACTTTGAGAAAATCGCTCATTTAAATACTGCGTTACTAACCTGAAATTATGAGATGGTGCGCCATCATGTTGAAACCAGCATAAGTTTCTAATTGCTTCTAACAGTAGTTCGTCTAAAAATTCTTCAAGAGCATTAATTAAAAAATCTAAATATTTCTCTCCGTCTAAATTCCCTTGTATGAAATAAGGGCCTATTATTTGACCATCGAAGATTCCACACCAAAAATTCACAGAAAAACGAACTTGATTCTTTACTTCCTGCAACAAATGTGGATTTTCTGTAGAATAGCAGTGCTTATTTCTACAATTAAACATTCCACAATTTGAAAATGTAGATTCGTCGGTCCACAGAATTTTATTCTCAAACTGTGGATCATTGTCTAATTGAGTAATAAGCCACTCACAAAATGCTAATCTTCTTTCCGAATCTCCTATATGGAGTTTTTGTACTGGCAAGTATTTGTAGTCATGGTATTTATGCCTCTTAATAATATTATTTACTGTACTTTTGGAGACATTGCAGTCACGTGCAAAAGATCTGCACGATCCAGTAGAGTGAACATGTAAATGTGCTAATACATTAGTGTCGGCATTCGCTTCTACCTTTTTAAGATATTTACCTCTTGATTTGTTAATAGAACCGCAGTCGGACATGTTTTTACATATTCTATAAAACAATGTACGATTTGGTTGGCTTCGTTCAGGGTACAGATTATGATACTTGCGGGCAGCTTCTGTAGAATTTCTGCAGCTTTTGATATACAGTACATGTCTTTTTTTTCGTTTATCAAGTACTGTACCATATTTTAACCAAATTTTAATTTAAAACTATTAACAACAAAACTGATTATTGCAAACAATGGAACAGTTTAGAATTAATTGTATTTGACAGCAACACACTGTATCTTTTTTACAAAAACCGTTTTTGTGTCTTAATAATGTTATTTTAAAAAATTAATAATAAGTGTTTTACATTGTTGAAATTGTAAATTTTTTTTCTATACGTTGATGTAAAAATCCAATATGGCGGCCATAACAAAAAAAAAGTTGACTATCGCGACAAAAAATGTAATAGATCTAGAACATTTTGTAAATTGTCATTAAATGCAAAATTATGTCTTATGTTACCATACCAAATTTCATTCTTCTAACTATAATAACAACGAAGTTATTAAGAAAAGTTGAAAATCGCAAAATTTGTATTTTAGCCAATATCTAGCAATCTATGGATAACATTTGTAGTTCAAGATCAGCTATAAAATACCCTCATAAGTAGGTAACTTTTGCCTAATTTAACCACCACTGTATCTCTTATAGTTCAGGATATTCCTATAGTGTGCAATTAAAATGTGGACACCCTGTATACATATATATATATATATATATATATATATATTGTATACATACATACTTATATATATATATATATATATATATATATATATATATATATATATATATATATATATATATATATATATATAACAGAAATCAAGGAAAGTTAAAACAAAATCAAGAAAATTGAAACAGGAATTAAAATCAGATCGGAAAGCGTTAGGTCAGAAACAAAATTAGTAGCATAAGCAGGAATTAAAACAGAGTAATGACAGACTGGATAATTTTATATTTTTTACGAGACTAGAGGTTCAGAAAGTGGTAAACTCAAACATGATAGAGGTAAAAGCGAAAATAAATACAAGGTTGGATAAGGTTGATCTTACCATAGGGAAACTACTAGAAAAAGTAGAGGAAAATGAGCAGAATATGAGGGTGAAACTTTGCGAAGTAAAACAGAGTGTATCTGTATTAAATACTGAAGCTAAGAAAAATCTTAATGAACTTGAGGCTAGATGTAGATAATTTGAGGAAAAGAACTTAAAAAATTCAAGAAGACAGTGTTAGGCATAGTAGTAGGGTTATTTATTTAGAACAATTGGTGGAATTTTATCGGGATGGAAAAATTAATCCCAAATAATTTCTAAATAATTTAAAAGTTATCTTGTCACTATTGGGGATGAGCAACAAAAATTAAACATATACAGATCAAAGTTTGATTTAAATCAATAGCGATGGAGATGAGTGCACTTGCTGAATGTGAACATAAATTTTACAACTATTCGTAAGGGATAATTTATTAATGGGAGAATTTAATGATGCCTGGAACACGGGACAAAGGAAACGTGCGCTATGGGATAGTCACTAAGAACACATAGATAATTAATAAATAATGCACAACCATATTTTCCAAAACTTTAGTACCATAACTTTGGATTATATTTTTTTAATTTGAGGAACAGTGTATATGAAATTACTGTTGCTGTATAACGAAGCCATTTGCCTTTGTCTCTCCATAAAACGTTTCCTCTTTAAGTAGTCAGCAAGTTTGAAAGCAAGTACTAGTCCTACAATCTAAAAAAGCATTGTACTTTTCTAAAATTATAAACTCTTTAGTTACCTCAAAAACGCACATAAAGATTGCAATACATCCAGGTACTAAGGTTATGTAGTAAAACGTTTCTTTAAATACATCCCAGCATCCGTCTGTATGTATAGGTCCACCATGTTCAGCATTGCAATTTTCTATTTGACTGCAACAACTTGGTGGTACTTTATACGAAGTATATAAATATGGTATAATTGGACCATCGACGTCTAAATGATTCCAGTCATACGGTTCAATCACTCCACAACAATAATGCTGCAACATTCCAAAGGTTAGTTTTATAAAGGTGTAGAGAAATAGTTAGTTGTTCTTTAACTTCAGATGAAATAAATATTGCCCAGAAATAGTAATAAGAAGTTTTAAAATTTAAATCTGGTTTTGTTTTACTGATTATTGTGGAATAAATAAATGAACTTATCTGAATTTTAACTGTTTACATTTACTTTCTTATCATGCACAATAAAACAATTTTTACTGGATAAACATTGTGTGCCTTGTTATATGCCAAACTGGTTATGTACTATTTTTAGATTTTAGATATAGTTTATAAGTTAATTGCCGCGTATTTTTTAAATTAATAACGCTAACTTCCGTCGTCGCTGACAGTTGCGTCTGCGCAGAAGAAATGCGGATGTGCGCGAGTGTCAAAAGCGGGGATTAAGCCACGAGAGGTAAACCAAGCAACAATTATCTGGGTGGAGTGTGTGTTTTTCTTTAGAAACAGGTATATAGGTTTCCTGTATCATGCCTCTAGCGTTCCGTTGCCTTATCTCCTTCATCCCCCTAGGAGTGCAATAGAGGTTTAGGACGGATGGCAATTTGGTTATCAACATGGCGTAATTAACCACCGCTGGATCCTGAGATTAAGTTCCGAGATACCCATCACGTGAGTAATTTGATTTTACTTAATTATGCATGTAAATTTGACTTAGATAGCGATTGGGTCACCCGGTAAAACGTGGTCGGTATGTTACAAAATGGCGGGTAAAAATTGCCGCCTAATTATAACAATGGCGCCCAACGTGATGCATTGTTATAATTACGCGGCAATTTTTACCCGCCATTTTGTAACATACCGACCACGTTTCACCGGGTGACCCAATCGCTATCTAAGTCAAATTTACATGCACAATTAAGTAAAATCAAATTACTCACGTGATGGGTATCTCGGAACTCAATCTCATGATATAGCGGTGGTTAAGTTGGGTTAATTACGCCATGTTGATTACCATTTCCATCCGTCCTAAACCTCTACTGCACTCGTAGGGGGATGAAAGAAATCGGTAGCGGAATGATAGAGACAAGGTACAGGAAACCTACATACCTGTTTATAAAGAAAAACGCACACTCCACCCAGATACTTGTTGCTTGGTTCACCTCTCGTGGCTTAATCCCCGCTTTCGACACTCGCGCATATCTGCGTTCCTTCTGCGCAGACGCAACTATCTGCGACGACGGAAGTTAGCGTTATTAATTAAAAAAATATGCGGCAATTAACTTATAAATTATATCTAAAACTGAAAATGCTACATAGCCAGTTTGGCATGTAACAGACTAAGGATTTTTGTAATTTATAGATAACCATTGCAACTGAATTTATAATCTCATGTATTCACGAAAAACTTTCAAAGCCAGACCGTGTAATACAATTGAAAAAAAAGTGTAGCACTTCATCACCTCAATCACTTAAACACGCTACTATAGAAATTGGAATATCGCTAGGACTTATAGGTCATTAAAAACATAAAATAGATAGGATTATTCAATAAATATTTGTCCTTTGACTATCTATTTTTAAGATACGGGGTGTTAAAATATTAATTTAAAACATGTTGTCTCCAGCAACTTATATTTTAGCTAATATTTTTTACAGCACTCGGCAGACTAACTAATTTAAGAGACATAGTTCTTAGCAAAAGTGTTTATTCTTTATAGTCGGGTGCGTATGATGGAAATGGGGGACATCTTAATTCACTAAGTTATACGTCATTGCATAAATCTCAATTGGGATGGAAGTTTTGAATTTGCAATGTCGTTTACGTAAGTTTTATTTTAGTTACACTTTCAGTGAAAGTGTTCTTCGAGATATTCGAACTTAGTAAAAATAGTGTTTGATCAGATTGTAGTTAAAATCATAAACAGAATAAAAAACAATATGGTTTTATTGACAGTGGTAAATAAATTAAATTGAAATCAAAAGCAACGGGCATCAAATGAACTAATCACACTGACGCCTTTTGAAAGAATTGTTCAAAGTATCCACTTTGTTCGATATTATAATTATAAATCAATTCATTTGTATATCTTTCAATAGGTTAAGCTCTGTGTTATTAATTAATTAGAATATAATTCAACTCTTTATTGTAATTTTTTACTTAACCAAATATCTGCCATTGTGCGTATGTGCTATACCGAATCCAAATTAATTTTAATATGTAGACAACCCACTTATAGTGTAACGCCTCGGCGCCTCTCGCTACCGCACAACACCTTACACCGCTACCTGAACGTTTGTAACCCACGTACCTTACTCATCTAACCTATGTTAGTCAACCCACAACATGCTTTACCGTCTCACACATCCGCCACCTGAATGTTTGCAATTCATCTTACCCATTTATTCTAAGGTAGGCAACCTATCTTACCCACCTAACGTATTGAGATGGTGCACTATGTACAAAACATGTTTCAAAAACTGACTCTAGTTTACAAAAATACTCATTTATATGCATTAAAAGTGTCCTCTTGCATATTTTGAATAATAGTATATAGTGTGGTTTATGTACTATACCGTGTTCACGTTAATGCTGCGGCTACGTCACGTATAGTAACTTAAGGTAGGCAAATTATTACATTGAAAACATTACTTTAAACACTCTATTGGAAAGACTTTGTAATAGAGACGCATTTGAAGGGGGTAGAACTTCCTTATCGAAAGTTTTAAGACTGGGGAATATCATTGTGTAGACGCACATTTTACGATAGAGGGCAGCTCTTTCATCAAAACTATTAAACACGATTTTGCAGTCAGTTAGTGGAGTTTAGTTGCACTATTATAAACCAGTATTTAATTACATTGTCATAAACGAGCTTACGTTATCTTTTAAGACAGATACGCCCACTTAGAACTTCCTTCGAGAGCGCTGTGTATACATAAAGTAGGATCACTAGCATTCAATTTTATTATTTGGTTTGATTGTACATGTTATTTACAAGAAGATGCATTTTTTACTTTAGTGTTTGTTGGTTACTGTTTCATTATAAATTGGTATTTATATTATTTTAAAATACACTCAGTGCCAATTGAAATATAAATCGTTAGGAATTATTTCATTATGAAAAAGTATAGAGTAGGTTTAGATATTTTCTTACTACTAATTGAACAAAGATAGATATTGTTAACGCTAAAGCGCAGCACTATATGTGAATCATTTCTTATTTCATAAAATTGAGAAACAACCAAATTGCATAAAATATCACTAACTGCATATTTAGGCATAAACTTTTGTTGGTGTATGTTACTTATATGGCAAATTTCAGTCATATTTACATTACTGCGCTACAGTGATTGTCGGTACTAATTTAAATGGGCTAAAACCAAAATCGGCATGATTCGGTTTTTCTTGAACTTACAAAAAAATTGATTCAGTTAACATAACAGTTGTGTGGATGTAAATGCAACATATTTCTTGTTGACCGAACAAGTAGAATTTATTGTTTTGCTGCTTAATGACTAATTCGCTCATTTCAATGCAATAAACATTGAACATACTTTGTTTACCTGTTTGGTGTGTAACTTTGGCAAGGCAAGCAAAAAGACCTACAGTATTTACTGATTTTTCCCAACAAATTTGATTTTTACTTGAACGAAACTTAAACAACTAAATGCTAATACCAATATGACGATAAATAAATTACTACTCCTCATGCAACTATCCCGATCCTTTTTGGTATTTGCGAATCGACAAACAACGATATCCAACAACTAATTATTCCCCCACGAACGCTGTTAAGATGGAGAACGACAATTAATTATAGAAAATTTTAAAAAGGGCTCGAAACACCCAAAGCACTCGTTAATGTAAAAAATATTTTTTTGCGATAACCACTATTACCAACAGTAACGGAACGAAAATAAAATAAAATTTTTACAAAACCTTTAAGGCGGATTTATATTATTCACTTTAGATGTACACTAATGATGAATCATCCGCAGTAAAAGTGAATCGTGAAATGTAACCAATTTACACGTATCAAATTTTAATTCAACCACTTGTAGCTTTAAAATGTCCGCAACTGAACTAGTGATCGTAGGAGTTGAATTAATACGCATAGCTCTTACAGAAGAATGTAGCAAAATTTTAAAAAAGAAAGGACGTCGACATCGACGTTGGTGGGTTCAGCCATGGATTCAAAAACGAGAATTGTTTGGGGCATCCACCCAATTGTTGGTTGAATTAGCCGAAGAAGAGCCCGACTTCTACAGGAATCACTTACGAATGAATGAAATTCAATTCAATTTTTTATTGAACATTATTAGCCCTCTGATACAAAAAGCAAATACATGTTTAAGAGCGGCGTTGCCAGCTAAACTAAAGTTACAAATTACTCTCCATTATCTTGCAACAGGTACTTGTTTTAGCACTCTTAGTGCCCTGTATAGAGTACCAACCTGTAGCATATCCTTGATGATACCTGAAGTCTGCAGGAAAATTTATACAGCTTTGGAAATGTTTATTCAGGTAAGAAAATACAAATTAGAAATATAAAATAATAATAATATAGTTAGTCGTGATTACAGTGCTACTACAAATCTGTATAATTGTTAATATTTCCATCAAATCCGCCCATTTTAAGAATCGCTTCTGTCAATATATTATTGTCGCCTTGACAGGAAATTTCAGAATCAAAGACATGTGAAGAAGATCCAGATGATTTTGGGTACGAAGTGGCCAAAGTAGAATGAGGACATGTATGACCAATTATTGTACTGTTCTCTGAAAGAAGTTGTGATAAACGTTCTTGTGTCATAATAGCTTGAAGTTTTTCTTGGCAAATAAGAGCTCGGCGCAGTGGCATTTTCTTAAGCAGTATAGCCAAACTGTTGCAAAACGCATCGAACTCGTGAATCTGATATTTTTGTAATTTCCATATTGCGTTATCAATTACGTCCAAATTATTCCTTGCCTTGCGTTTATATTTTTGAGGAGTAGAATGGGGAGTGCCGGTAGAAGTTGTATCATGTTGAACATTAATATTTCTACCAAAATCTTCCGTTAACTCTTCATCTTGGATCTCAATATTGTGTTCCAATTCCGAGCTTTCAACGTCGACTTCGTGGAAAGTTGTGGCTGTTTCAGATTTCTTTTAAGAATGTCCTACAACACAGCAATTATGATAATTTCTTAGTTTCTTAGTGCTTGTTCTATAATGATGTATTTATTTCACGTTCCTACAACTTCAGAAAAATGGAATCAAATCATGAAAGATTACTATGTAACATGGAACTTCCCTAACTGCTGTGGCTCTATGGATGACAAGCATGTAATCGTACGTTGTCCCCCTAAAAGTGGGTCAGACTACTTTAATTATAAAGAGGATTTTAGCATAATATTATTTGCAATAGTTGATGCAAGTTATAATTTTATATACATTGATGTTGGAACAAACGGCAGGATTAATGATTCCTCTGTGTTCTCAAAATCTACATTTAATCAGGCACTAGAACAAAATGTATTAAATATTCCTGATCATGGTGTCTTTATCGCGGACGATGCATTTCTACTAAAACAGAATCTACTTAAACCATATCCAAGAGTAGCAGCACTAGATAGAACTAAATTAATTTTTAACTATAGGCTTTCTAGAGCACGTAGAGTTGTCGAAAATAGCTTTGGAATATTGGCAGCGTGATTTAGAATTTTTGAAAAACCAATTCCTTTAAATATTAATACAACAGAATTAATTGTGAAAACTACTTGTGCTTTGCACAATTGGTTAAGAAAAACATCAAATAACAACCTGCCCTATCTCGAAAGTGATTTAATGGACTCGAAAGATTGGATTGAAGGAATAGTTGTACCAGGAAAGTGGCGATTGCTAAAAACTGAAGGATTGCTTGATGTATCAAAGTCATTATCTAGTAACAACTATAGCAGAAGGACTTCATCAGTGCGTGATTTTTATGAGAATCAGTTAGTTACAACAGAAATTGTACCATGGCAATGGAACATGATTTAATAATCTTTTTTTGATTTATTCTTGAATTATTTAAAATCTGTACTGTTTTAAAGAAATAATAAATTACTTCAAGAATTTTATCTTACCTTCATATTTAAAGAACTTTGTTTTGGCGTACAGACTGCCCGCAAAAAGGAATCCGCTCGCTTCTTTGAACCAAAATAGACGTGGTACATACAAATCATCTTGGCCAGCACCAGAATGTTCGGATTTTATTTTTTTGGAGAGTTCAGCAGCGTATCTGGTGCGGACAGTTTTTATTTTTGCTTTAATATCTGTTATAGTTACTCCAGGCAAATTAATTTCTTATAGCGACTTCACGCAAATTTACTTTGTGATATTCTTCGCATTTACTGTTCCACAAACACTCCCAATTTTTATAAGTTTCTAAAAATAATAATGTTTGTTCGTCCTAACGAAAACTCATTTTTTATAAAGCTTTTGATAAATTTGTACGTTCAAACTACCAAGAAGATATTGCTAGCAATGCATTCTTCACTTTAAGATGTTTACACTTTACATCCTGAGTGATTCATCCATTTGTTTCATCCAAAGTAGGAATATGTTCAACTTTATTCACTGTCACTTTCGATGTTCATTAAGGGTAAAATGTAGATGAAAGCAGTATTTACACTTTACAAATTGAATGATTCATCATTAGATATCGAACCGCTTAACGCAGTTGAAGTAAATTTTGTGAACAAGATGGACATTGACGAAACTTCAGAGACCAATCACGATAATCTTTTAAAAGATAATTTAAAAAACATAAGGTTAAATCACCGTAACAAAGAAGTAAGCGAGACTGTTAAAGAATTATGCTGCTATTACCAAAATGCATTTTACTGCGACGAAATACCTTAAGCTTTACAACTAAAATCAGACATATCTTGACTTGATACTATCTTAACTTGAAAGCTGCAAAATACTTGTTAGTTTCAGTTTTATTGCATAATTACTTCCCCTACATTTGATTTTCCAATGCTCCACCCGAAAGTAGGTATACTGCATTGACTAGGAAGCGAGTTTTTTTTACATGGAAATTTTGAATTTTGCCGAAGCTTTGCTATTTCAAGCAAGGTAGGGATCTTTAACGGAACGTACATTTTACTTCTCGGTCAAACGATGGTGTGTTTTGTGAAAAATGCTCGCCTAACATTTTTAGGAATTAAACCAGGGACCTTAGGTTTAATAGTCACACGCGAACCACAAAGCTGCACACAATTACTTCCGCGTCATAAAAATTTATCAATATTATTAAGTCGATAATGTATGTACAATTAGTTGATTTATGAGGGGGGGGGGCTATATTTTTTTAAAGTTAGTAAGCTAATTTATCCTTTATGGTTTATTCATTAGACTATGGTTGATTATTGATATCTCAGCATCGGTATTTCGAAACGACTATCGCAAAAAGTATAATGGCACGAATTTTGTCTTTTATGTTGAACTTGAAACTGAGTTCATTTTAATGTGCTGCATCTCCGAGCCGAATTGACGCAAAAGTTTGACTCATATTTATCTCTACTTGCAAACCTGAACGCGGGTTTCACAAATATCTGTATGGGAAGTACGGATACTTGACATTTAGTCATCTAATATTTTATAATACTTTATATTTAGAATTGTTAATATATGCTTTCTATACTTAATAGTTTTAAACAAGAAGGTTTTATTAAAAAAAAAGTGTTGCAGTAAGTAGGTATATGTGTTCAAAGACAATATCATCAAGCTTTTTTATAATTTAGTACATTTCAATATGTGTTCCGTTTACCGCATAATGGCCACATCTAGATAATTGACCGCATTACAAGTCTTTGCCAACGTCTGGTGTGATATTTACAACGATATCGATTATTCTGTCGCAAATGGTTGGCGTCTCGTATTTTTCAACATAAACCATGTTCTTCACATGTTCCCATTGGAAAAGGCTAGCGGAATAATGTTTGTACCTTTTGGTGGTCAAGACCTTCTTTTCTAATTCGCTTACTGCCGAACCGATTGCAAAGTGCAAAAGTTGTACTTTATATGCGTCAGACTAAGTCTCTTGTGAAGATTTTATGTGAGATAATCTTGGTATTCCGAATTGAAAACTACCTCCTAATAAAAATTTTTGGGGTTCATAAACACGAAGTTCGAATCCTTTCTACATTTACTTCAGAGACGGATGAGATAGGTTTTGGGCCATTAGGAGCTTCTTTTTAAAAAGTTTTGTCGCCAAAACACTTTTATCAAATTTATTTTTAATTGTATAATTACAAAAAAATTACTTATTTCTGTTACAACCACTTAGACGTTTATATTCATTAAACATTAAGTAATTGAAATTGCCAAAAATACTTGAAATTAGTAAATTAATAATTAATAATTAAAAATTGCGGTGAGTAGCTTGAACCACCAACAATGTTAAAGTTATGAAGTTCGAAGACTGACTGACGACCAGGGGCTCCTCAGGGTATTTATGGAATACCTGCTCTCACATCATCTCGTGGGAAAGTGCAGATCTCACCGTCTGCTATTTCTTGATAAACATACGTCTTATTATATGTAATATTTTAATTAGCACTGCTTTATTGCAGTTCATTGTGTCTGCATCTGCAGTATCAGGTTGCGTCTGGAATACAAAGTAGTTGTTTCCGTTCTCATGTCTAATATGAACTTTGATTAACATTCAATTAATACAATATAATATGCTATTATTAAAACACGATAAATGCTTTTAAATTTTATATACATTTTAATATGGGGGATATGTAACTCCTCCCGACTTAGATGAAAATTCAAAGTTGTAGTTAATTTTTAAAACTGATTATCTCTAAAGTTTCATCTGTAGTTTCTTTGTGCACTTTTGTTTCTTTGTTCTTATATTTAATATACATTTTAGACAATAAATATAAGCTAATAAAAATAATTCAATAATCAATAAAATTGTCCAAGCATTGATATTGTCACAATGTAACTTTGGCACTTTTAACTCGTTTAAATGTTCTTAATAATTGTCCATTAATTTGACTGCATGGTTGAGATCGTCGAGGTCTTGGTGTTCTAGTTGCATTGGCTTCTGGATAGTACCGCTGTCTTCGGTTTGAATCTTAAATTGTAGTTCGGCTAGATTTGCAAATTTCCTCGTCACCACTGGGTTTTGATATACTCGAATAATTACACTTTTTAATTTCAAATAGCAATCTTCTTTTATGGTGATCACTTTGCTTTCAATTAGGGCTAAGTTGTTTTCGTCTTTGTTGCAATTGGCGGTTGCTATCACTTCTTGAGAAAATGTAGCAATCCATTTGTTGTTTGTAATTTTATGAATTTTCATGTCCGTAATTTGTACTGGTTTTCACAGACAATTCTCATAATCATCAGAAAATCGTAAGAATTGCACTTCACAAGGGCTATCTGTTTGAATAGCCGTTGTCGTTATCGATTGACATAAGTATTGGCCGGGTGCCACTTCTTTGCATTTCTCTCTTGTGAATCCATTACCTAAGTTCATTTAGGCAAAGAAACTTGGTCTTAGAGATAATAACTTGATATTAACTATTAATTTTTATAGGGAAGGCAAATAAATGATAATAATTGTAAGTGTTAATCTCTACAATTGGAATTTCTATTAAAACTGTAATTTCATGATTCTTTACATAACCTTTTACTATGGCTAATTTTTCAAATGCAATTATGTAAGATTTTGTTACTTCAAAAGGTAGTTTACTATGAGTTATAAGTGATTTAATTCCTAATAATTCGTTTAGTAAATCAAGCGGTTCGATAATACTAGCATGTAGAGTATTTGATTTAGCAAATGGTACAGCATCTTCTAATGTAGCTAAAATTTGTTGAATTACAGTGAGTGTTGCTATTATTTGATTAAATATCATGTTGAATCTTATTAAATCTCGCATTCCTAACATTGTGGTTTGTATGCTATTTTCAAGAGTTAGTATTCTATTTGATATACTATATTGATATACTATATTCTGGTTTTTTACTAATTTTTGGAGTGTATTGTTAAATTTTACTAGGGTTGATTGAGTTAAGGAAATTTGGTTTCTAACAACAGTTTTTATGTCATTCTGGTTGTCGATCAATTCTAATATTGCATCTTGATTGTTACCTGTGACAGTTTTTATAATATTACCTAATCCATTGATAATTCCTCTTTTCTGTCTTGTGGTTTCGCCTGTTGATATTAATCGATTAAATTTGTCGCCTGTGTTCCTTAGGATATTTTCCATTATACTTTTGTAATTAAGCATTTATATCGCATAAGTTTTTCCAAATTTGTCTGTGTCGATTGATTCTTTTAGTCTGTCATAATTGTCTCTAATTATATAAAATTTTTGTTTTAATTCAGTTCAATCAAATTTTTGTGCGAAAGTCCAATAGTCTACTGTGTTTTGCATACTTTCCAATTTTACTGGTAGTATACCGGGGTTGTTTTTTATATCTTCTATTATTATTTCGTTGTCGTCTGTTCTACCTGGGTGGAGGTTGACGGCAAGGGTGATGGCTGTCCATCTAAAATTACAGGGTGTCTTAAATTCTTTAAATGTATGTATCTTATGGTTTTTCCGTTGTCTACTACTGCTACATTTTGGTCTGAAAGCTTTTTGATTTTAAACGGACCTAAATTTTTGGGAACCGTTGTCGTTTATTTTTAAAGTTTCTTTCATAAACGGTCTGTCCAACTGCGAATCCATTTATATTGGTGTTTTCATTGCAGGTTTTTGTAGTACGTTCCTTATCGCTGTCTAATTTATTTTTACGTTATTACAAGTGATTTTTAATTTTTTTTTGTGACCTATGGCGTATTGTTGATATACTTCTTTATTATAATGTATATCATAAGGGTTGCGAGAGTCTGAGTGTCCTAATGTTAATTTGAGGGGTGTAAAGTTAGGTGATGAATGAATTGTATTGTTATAAGCAATTATGGCATATGACATTAAATTGGTGATGGGTTCTTTCATGTATGTTAATCTTAAAAGTCTGATCTGTTCTAATAAAGATAGATGTAATCGTTCAATTAATCCGTTTGATTCCCGTTGATTTTCTGTAATAAAATGAATATTTATTTTATGAAGTTCTAAGGTATTTTGTATTGCCTCGTTTCTGAATTTACCGCCATTATTTAAAGTTATTGATTCGGGTGTACCGTAAAATGTAAAGTATTGTAAAAATCCTTGAGTTACATCAATACTGTTTTTCAAAGTAACGGGTATCGCTTGTCCTACTTTAGTGGATGCGTCTACGATTGATAAAAAGTTCTGAGCTTCTACTACCAAAGTCTCTGCGTGTAATTTTTGAAAAAGTTTGTCTGGTGTTTTAGTTAACATTAAGGGTACTTTTGGTGGTGATCTGTCGTATTTTGCTCCGTCACACAGTTCGCATTGATTAATAAAATCCGTGGTTAATTCTTTCGTATCTTTAAAATAATATCTCTTTATGAGTTGTTTTAGAGTTTTGTTTATTCCACGATGATTTGTTTTACCTTCGTGTTGATTGCGGATTACGTCGTTTATTTCATCTGGGTCATCTAAAGTAAATAGTTTTCGTGTGCATATGATAATTTCTTTTCCCCGAGTTATTAAATAATCGTTGTGAAATAAAAAAACGTTTTTTTCTCCGGGATATACTTTTTTAGAACTTTAATTATTTGCTCCTCGTTGTTGTCATTCTTTATTAGAATGTGATATATTTTCCTACTGTCTATTTTTGTATATTTTACCGGGTCGGGGTTGGTTAAAACTTCGGTAATTATAAATTGATTTGGTTTCGTATCTATCGCTTCGTTTAGAATTTTAATTGCAGTTTCTGGTTCGTCATTTTGAGTTGAATGTATAGTTTCTATTTCTTCTGGGTCTTCCTTCAGCTCGGTTTCGTTTACGTTGCTTGCAACTGATTCTGTTTCTATGGCGTTAGGTTGTATTCTGCTTAATGCGTTCGCATTATTGTTATATATCCCTTTCTTGTATATAATCTCGTAGTCGTACTCTTCTAATCTAGTCCTCCATCTCTGTAATTTTGAGTTTGATTTTTGAGTTTACATAACCATACTAATGGTCTGTGGTCTGTGTATATAGAGACGTCGCCGTGGATCAATGTAGTAAGCGTAAGACTACGGATCCCAAGGTCCTGGGTTCAAATCCCGACACGCCCGACTGCTTGAAAAATGGCAGGTGAGCATTTTTCACAAAAATTACGCCCTCGTTTGGATGAGAGGTTAAATGGAGGGTCACACACGTTAAAGATCCCTACCTTGCCTGGAACGGCAAGGGTTCGGCAAAATTATAAATTTCCAGGCAACAAAAAACTCGCCTCCTGGCCAATGTAGTACCTTCGAGTGGAGCATTGGAAATGTAATCGAACGGTCTGTGTATATAGAGCGGCTCCGTGGCATAGGTGGTATGTGTGTGACTACTACGCCCAAGGTCCCGGGTTCGAATCCCGACACGGTCCGCTTGAAAAATGTTAAGCGAGCATTTTTCACAAAAATACACCCTCGTTCGGATGAGAGATAAAATGAAGGTCCCGTGTGTGAGTGTTGTCACGCACGTTAAAGATCCCTACCTCGCTTGGAACAGCAAGGGGTCGACAAAATTCCAAATTTTTCAGGTAAAAAACTCGCTTCCTGGCCAATGTAGTACCTTCGGGTGGATCATTGGCAAATCACATGTAAGGTCTGTGTATATATAAAATTTCCTTCCATAAAACTATGACCTAAAATATTTTGTTGCCCAAATTATGGCTAATAGTTCTTTTTCAATAGTACCATATTTTTGTTCTGTTTCATTCAAGGTTCGTGATGCGTAACTGATTGGTTTAATGCTACCTACTTTGCCTTGACTAAATACTCCGCCTAAAGCAACATTGGATTTGTCTGTTGTTAATATAAACGGTTTTGAAAAGTCAGGGTACTCTAATGACGGGTGATTCGTAATAATACACTTAATTTTCTTTACTGCCTTAATAAATTTCGGTGTGTGTTCGATTTTATTACCTTTCTTTAAACAATTGGTTAGTGGTTTGGTTATTTGTGCGCATCCCTTATTGAATTTTTTGTTGTATCCACTGAATCCTAAAAACTTTTATTTCTTTGTTTGTTTTTGGTAAAGGGTAGTTTAATACGGCATTTGTTTTATCTGGGTTTGGCATAACACCTTGTCGCGTTATTATGTATCCTAGGAATGCTACTTCTTTTTGCAAGAATTCGCTCTTATCCAGTTGTACCTTAAAGTAAGCTTTTCTTAAACGTTCAAAAACTTTTCTTAATCTCTCAATGTGTTCGTTGAGTGACGTTGAATATACAATTACGTCGTAAAGGTATACAAGACATTTCTCGTTATGTATCCCTCTCAAGATATTGTCCATAACCCTCTGAAAAGTGGCAGATGCGTTCTTTAAACCAAACGGCACGCATTTGTATTCATAGTGTCCTCTGAGTGTACTTAAAGCTGTTTTGGTTGTGTCTTTCTCGTCCATTTCCACTTGGTGGTATCCTGACGAGGTTTAATGTCGAAAAATATTGACATTTTCCTAGCTTGACCAATATTTCTGTAATATTTGGCAGTGGGTACTATTCGTCTACAGTCTTTTTGTTGAGTTTTCTGTAATCCATAACCATTCGGTATTTGCGTTTGCCTGGGGCATCTAATTTCTTTGGTACAATTAGTATGGGGCTGCTTATGGTGAGTGTGAATGCTGAATGATATCTTGATTTAATAAGTCTGCTACCTGTCTATCGACTTCTTCTTGATGCGCTTGAAGTAGTCTATACGCTTCGGTGAAAATCGGTTTCTCATGTGTTAGTTAAATACTATGTTTGACTGTGTTGGTAAAAGTTAAAGGTATTCCTTCACAATATCTTGATATTCAAAACATAAATCTTTTATTGCTCCTTCTTCTTCGGTGTTAATATTGTCGTTAAAACGAATGTTAATTAGATCTTCCTTTAACATTTTATCGTGGTCTGCGGTGTTGGAATTATTTTCGGAGTCTTCGTCGATTTCCATTTCACTAAAATTCACTTTTTCCACTTCTATTGGTGTTGTTAAGGATACTTCTATGGGGTAGTCATTTAAGTTCAAAATTGTTGTAGTTGGGTACTTGTCTTTTATGTGTACCAACGCGGTGGATGTTTCTACTCTCTGTTGAAATGACATGTGATTTATGATTCCTATGTCGCTTTTCGAATTTACTAGGTTGTTTACTTGTTTCTGTCCTAGGTTCGATTGTGTACTTTTGATCGGTTTAAATGTTACTATTTTGGCATTTAATTGGAATTTGTTCGTGTTTTGTTCTTAACAATCGATTTTTTTATTTTAATATTCGCTCCTAATTTTCTTAAAAGTTCCATGCCTATCAATCCGTCGTATTTGTCGTTAAATTCAAAAATGCAAAATTTATGTTTAATTTTTACATTGAAAGTTTTTGGTAGAGGTATATTCGCAATAAATTGGTGTAGCGTCGTTTTGTGTGTTGTTTTGATTTTAAAAGGTTCTCTTTCTACAAAATCTAAATGTTTCTGCACAGTTTTGGGGCTAATTAGAGTTTTTGAAGATCCTGTATCGATTAATAATTTAATTTCAGTATATGGTATAGTGTAAAATGTGTTGTTTAAATTTATAACGTCTAATCGTATTTGGTTCTGTCCAACTGAAAATTTGAGTATGCGTTTTCTTCATCATCCTCTTCGTGATTTTCGGAAAGATTGTTACGTTCGTAGTTTTCTGAATAATTTACTTCCTCGTTTCTACTTGGGATTCGTATAATTACCTGTGTGCTCGGATATAGCTTGATTGTTAAAATCTTCTATTTCTTGGTGAAATAGTTCTTAGGAAGTAAAGTTTCGTTTTGTGTATAGTTGGGTCAAATTTGAGATATTTTAGTGTTCTGTTTGGTGTTACCAGATGAAGTGCCCTTAGGGGTTGGTTTGTATTAATTATTGGGTTGTTGTTAGTCTTCATGGGAGTGTTTCTGTTAAAATTTACGCCAAATGTTTGCCATGTTCGATTTGCGTTCTGATTACACTTGGGTGTAAATGTAGGTTTGGGGAATTGTCGAAATTGATTCTTGAAATGTGTATTATTAAAGTTTGGATTATTCATGCTCGATTGATTTATTGGTGCGTTAAGCGATGCAAATTTGGGTTTTGTCGGTATTTGCCTCGTTGCCTGCATAGTTTTAATTGGTAGGTAATTTTTGTTAAAGTTAGGGTTGTAAATTCTGTTTCTATAATACGTTACGTTTCCTTCCTCTATAATTAAGTTCATCGCCTCCTCTAAGTTTTGGGGATTTCTAAACCTTATTTTGTCCGATAACCGCTCGGATAACGCGTTTATACACGTGTCCAAATCCATTTCGTGGTATATCTTAGTTTTAATTAAACGTACGCTAGGGTCTGGTTTTCTAATTTCAGTTTGTTTAAAATTAAACTTCTCACGTTTTGACATCGCATACCAAATTGATATGGTGATTGATTATTTTCCATTTTTAGGTTCAATAAGTCCCTATAGGTCATTTTATATTGCGCTGGTCGCCGAAATACGCGATTAATATCCTTTTTTAATCCTCCCAGTCCGTTAGGTCATCCCTACTTACTTTAAGGTCAAAGCTCTACCCATTAGCTTACTGAGGATCAATCTTAAAAGCCACATTTTCCGGTCAATGTCACCTTGTTTGTAAAAAATCTTTAGAAATGTCCCACGTGGTAATGAATATCCCTAACAATACTTGATTACCATCGTACATTGGAATTGAATCTAAATATAACCTTAAGTTTTCAGAATTCGTCGTTATAAATTATTTATTTTCTGTTACTTGTACTAAAGTTATTTAAGAAATCACTTACTGTTACTTGTAATGTGTGTAATCATAAACTTCTGTTATAATTACATTAGTTTCAGACTTTTGCTGAATAATTGTTTCATTAATAATTGTTGCAGTAATGAATTGTACATAAAATGTGTATAATTATCATTATTATTATTATTATTGTTATTATTATTATTATTATTATTTCAGTAATAATTTGTAATAATAAATTGTACATAAATTCTCTCGTTTCAAATCTTACTTGCTAATATCAATATGCAATTGAAAAAATGGTAAAGAAAATGAACTATAAGTACTCACAATAATTTGATTACCAGTTCTATTAGCCTTCCTTCTGTATTGGATTCGGTCGATTTTGTACTTAGTCTAATTTTTGTGTTCTTTGTTCCAGTTAAGAATTGAAATTTATGGTCACTAGTTCTTCGATTTGGAATTGTTAGTGCCATTCTGGAATCCGTTACGACTGAGCCAGATAGGTTTTCGGCCTTTGGGAACTTCTTTTTAAAAAGTTTTGTCGCCAAAAACTCTTCTATCAATTTTATTTTTAATTGTTTAATTATAAAAAACAGCTTATTTCTGTTACAACAAATTCGACGGTTATATTCGTTAAACATTAAGTAATTGAAATTGCCAAAAATATTTGTTAATAAATCAATAATTAATAATTAAAAATTACGGTGAGTAGCTTGAACCACAAATAATGTTAAAGTTACGAAGTTTGAAGACTGACTGACGATCGGGGCTCCTCAGGGTATTTATGGAATCCCTGCTCTCACATCATCTCGTGGGTAAGTGCAGATCTCACCGTTGGCTGCTTTTTGATAAACCTACAATGTCTTATTCTAAGTAGTGTTTTAATTAAGACTGCTTTATTGCAGTTCTTTGTGTCTGCATTTGCAGTATCAGGTTGGGCCTGGAATACAAAGTAGTTGCTTCCGTTCTCATGTCTGATATGAACTTTGATTAGCCTTTAATATTACAACCTTCAATTAATACAATGTAATGTGCTATTACTAAGACATGATAAATGCGTTTAAATTTAATATGGGGAATATGTAACTGATGGCCTACATGTCATTTTCTGTTTCAAAATCCTTCCAGTTTCTTTAAATGCTTTACGTCACCGTCAAATTGAATTATCAGAAGAAGCGTTAAAGCTGCGTACACGTCGAAGGACTCGGAACCAGGTCGATTATAGTCTAGATTCATGCCGTGCGGCACCTATTGAAATACACTAAATAGAAATTGCTTTTAATACGTATATTTGGTTACAGTCATACTTTGTTTTATAATTAAGCATTTTGATTTGAAACAAAGTTTATAAACACTCGTAGACAGTGTTATTTAAATTAACAAAGTTAATTACAACTTTCGGTTTAACCTATATTTTCATGTGACAGCACACATTGACAAATACATTCATAAAAATTTTCAGATTTTAATTCGTACGCCATATGCGGTTAACGGTCAGTCATTCTGGCTAAACGGATTACATAGTTTTCAAAAATACAAGTGCGTTGATATTACTTACAGTTTGCTGAAGAGAATCCCAAGCTTCTTGCACTTTGTTGTCTGTGTTATACTTGTACATAGTAAGTCCCATATTACTTTTTAACGAAGTGCTAGGGTCTAGGATTAGCAACATATACGCCGTTATAGGTTGAAGCAGGCATATAGCCAATATTAAACTTGCATACTAAAATTCAAATAATTAACCTGTAATATTTTTCTAAGTTTTGACATACAGTTTTGATTAGGGTGTGATGCTCTTTCATTGTACCCAGCGAACCCAATACGGCTGTGACCATAAACAGCAAACCTCCACAAATCAGAATTGCATCTAAATTAGAAAAAAACACCGCATCTTTGAAAAATTGTAATCCGAAGTATGATGTGTATGTGGCTCCAAAACAAATAAACAGAACTGCTTGGACCTGAAATTATACTACAACTAATGAATCTTTCTATAGATAATTAACATACCAAAAGAAGCGCGTTTAAAGCATGTATGTAGAATTTTGAATACTGTATAATTCTTGTATCGAACAACATTATATTTATATAACTCAATGAATTTGTAAACGTTTGTATGAGACTAATCGAACGAGAACTAATCGAAACTTATCTAAATATTATCAGTTTTAACAACACATATTTTATGAATAATACGTATATTATGTTTATCATTCTATGTTGCACAAAAACGCTATTATAAACAAAAGTGAAACTTATTAATAGTTTAATGGTAATGGTTAAATGCATTGTTGCAAGTCGCATTTAATATGAACATGTTTAAGAATTGAGAATGAACTGAAGGACTATTAACCATTTTTTAATGTTTTACTGTTTGCCGAATATATGTCTATTTCCTGGTAATGAAGTTTATACTTTATCGGTAAGATAAGATTAATAAGGGCAATAGCATTCTTTTTAGAAGCATGTAACGACCGAATAAAAATATTGGCCTTTAGAAGCGCATAATAGGTACAAACTTTTTGCTCATGACTCTAGTTCGTAGTAGTATGCTTCAATACAATAAAAACGTATGTCTAGCAAGCGCCAGAATACAATGTGGCCTTGGATTATAACGTTCTGTCAACATTGATAGATGTAAGTTAGGTTAGTATCTGTACAACTTTTAAGTGTACCAAATTTAAGTCAATGTCAATCAAAATAATTATTCATTTTAGTACAGTATTATTCTCTATAGTAGGGGACAAAAAATACTACTATAGTAAACCTGCTTATCGTAAAAGGCGATTAAAAGGCGCAGCAAAGGGCTGCAGCCTTGCTGGCTAAAAAATATTGGCGGAGAGTCGGTTGGTCTCGGGCAATCCTCAATAATTTACAAGGTTGTTGGGGGTTGGCCGTGACAGATACGGCTTTTTGCTAAAATCATTAAAAACCGCGTTGTGGAAAGATATGGGAACCTACCACAATAGTTCTCAGGTATGCGTGGCCTAAAACCCGAACTATGTATGATGGTGAGCTCACAAGTAAAATTCTGGTTCGGAGATAAAAATACCCTCTCGTTCGGATCTCTGGTAGGGAGTACTTGGGGCTCGTCATCGTAAGAATTTAAAACAAAGGTTCGATTTAGTGACAGGGACTTGGAATGTAAGGTCATTACTAAGATTAGATAAGTTAACGAATTAATTAGTCGAAATGAGAAAAGGAAAGCTGGACATTTTCGGTATTATTGAGGTGAGATGGCCAGATAGTAATGACTTTTGGAAAGATAATTATAATTATAAAATAATTACAACTTCTTCAACTAATGGACAGACAGGGGTAGAAATAGTGTTAGGTAAAAGATTAGGACGTAAAGTTAAAGAGTACTTACAATTTAGTGATAGAATAATTATGGTTAGATTGAGTACGAAACCCACAGGCACTGTTTTAGTACAGGTTTACATGCCAACAACTCAGTACGAGAATGAGGAAGTAGAAAAGGTATACGAGGATATAAATAGTATAGCGAGAAAAGTAAATGGAGAGGAGAATTTAATAGTTATGGGCGATTTTAATGCGTGAGTGGGAGAAGGTAGTGAGGGAAAAATGTTAAGAAAATTTGGGTACGGTAGACCAAATGATAGAAAAGAAGATTAGTTGAATTTTACCAGAAACATAAAGTAGTAACTGTAAACACCCTATTCAAACAACATGGTAGAAGAAGATACCTGAAAAGCGCCAGCTGTTAGGACTAGATACCAAATAGATTATATTTTAGTTAAACAAAGATTTAGGAACCAAGTTAAAAACTGTCGTAGTTATCCAGGGGCTGACATAGATAGCGATCATAACTTAGTTAAAATGAAGTGTAATCTAAAATTTAAAAAATTGAGAAAAGCTACAAGAGAGGTATGGGATCTAGGTTAGCTTAATGATAGTGAGGCAAAAGAGGAATATATACAAGTATTAGATAATAAGATCAATGAGATAGCCATAGGAGGGAACGTAGAAAATATATAGAAAGAAATAAAAAGGGCTGTACATGATACAGCAACATAGACTATACGTAAGAAAAAAGTAAAAGCGAGAAAACCCTGAGTAACAAAGGCGATATTAGATTTAATAGACAATAGAAAAAAGCTTAAACCTTTCAGAGAATTGGATAGTGAAAGTAAGCAAAAATATAATAGAGTTAGAAAAAAGATAGTACATGAGTGGAGAAAAGCTAGAAATAAATGGATTGAGGAGAATTGTAAGGAAATACAAGATAATTTGAGAGTAGGTAAGACAGACAGGGCTTACAGGGCAGTTAAAAAGTTTTTGGGGAAGATAGGAAAAAATATAATAGTATACACTCGAGAATAATGAGCATCTAATGAATAAAGTTGAGGTAGTAGATAGATGGAAAAGATATTTAGAAGATTTATATAAGGGAGCCGATATGGATGAGTTAGAGAACGACCAAGAAGAGGATGTAGAAATAGGGTTCTCAATATTAAGAGAGGAATTTGATAGAGTTGTTAGGGATCTTAAACTAAATAAAGCACCGGTGATAGACGATATACTGGCAGAATTAATAAAATATGCAAGTCAGAATATTTTAAACAGATTATATGAACTACTAAAGGTAATATATGACATAGGTGAGGTCCCACTAGATTTTGAGAAAAATATTATTATCCCAATCCCAAAACAGTCAGGAGCTAATAGGTGTGAGAATTTTAGAACGGTTGGTTTAACTTCCCACGCCTCCAAAATACTTACAATAATAATTAAAGATAGAGTAGGAGCATTGACTGAAAATTATTTAGGCAAAGACCAATATGGTTTTCGTAAAGACTAGACAACCGATACTAATAATTAGAGTAATTATCGAAAAAAGGTTAAAAAAAATAAAAAGATTCATTTCGCGTTTGTAGATTTAAAAAAAGCATTTGATAGGGTTAATTGGATTGTTATGTTTGGGGTTTTGCAAAAAATAGGAATCTCTCATAGGGATAGAAAAAGGACGGACGTAGCAGAAGGGATATAGTAGCTAGAATAGCTCAAGCTACAAAAATGCTTTAAAAAAGAAAGACTTACTAATAGTTAATAGTATTAGTTTAGATAATGGAAAAAGTTTGTTAAAGTCGTACGTATGGAACGTTCTATTATACGGTAGTGAGATTAGGACCATTAAAGAGGTAGATAAGAAAAAGATAGAAGCTTTTGAAACTTGGTGTTATAGGAGTATGTTAAAAATTAGATGGACAGATAGAGTAACAGATGAGAAAGTTTGTAGAAGGATAGGTAAGGAACCCTGTATGTGGAAACAATTAAAGGTCAGGAGAGATACAATGATAGGACACCAGTTAAGACATGAGGGACTATAGTAAAGTCTTAGATTATAAAACTACCAAATAAAAATAGAGTGGAAGATCTAAACAACGCTATATTAGTCAAATTTTTAGAGATTTAGGTTGTGATGTGTATGCAAACCTTTTTAGACTAGCTCAGGTTAGAAAGGAATTTAGAGCTGCGTCAAACCGACCTTTAGTAAGTTCGAAAACAAAACAAAAAAAATAAATAAATAAAAATCAGTTAACTAAATGTCACCATGACATAACTCACAATTAGTTAGCGGTCTGGCATGTTGGTAGCCATTCGTTGCTTAAGCCTTACCATAACATATAATTTAACACTTTTTCGTTTTCAGAGGGGATAGCCAGGTAATATTTCATTTCCTTATAAATGGGTATCATGTGAACATGTTGAAGTTCTTTAACAACCGTCAGGTAGAGCCAGGTAGATAAGAAAAAGATAGAAGAGTATAGGAAGACCTAGACGAAGCTATATTATTATAAATTTGGGTTGTGAAGGGTATGTAGAACTTTTTAGATTAGCACAGAATAGAAAAGAAGTTAGAGCTGCGTCAAACCGACCTTAAGTAAGGTCGAAAAGAAAATGATGATGAGTACAGTATTATAAATGTTTATTACGAACGATTTTTAATTTCAATATAAAATTGCTATAGTTTTGAATTAACTTCAAAAGTTCAAAAATGCAAATGAATTTACAAACTATATGAACCAAAATTAGACACACGTTGGCTATTTTTTGATTACAGTATTGGGGAGACGCACTTTCTATAGCTATCCTGTTTTATAACGGTAGAATTCGTAGCACAAGTATACCATACATTATAGTCATTTTCTTTCTTTCTTGCGAGTCGCACGCAGGTTTGTTTGGTTATAACCAAGATGTATAAAGTATTAGGTGGCTCACATAAATTCAAGGTCTGCTTCAGTTACCATATTGTGCGTCATAGTGTCTGCCCTTTGTCAATGGTTACATTTGCGCTGTAGAGTTATTACTAATTATTAGGGTTAATGTTCTGAATTGTTATCAAAATGACTACTTTAAACATCTTGGGTTGTGTTAACGAAATCGATATTTCAGTTAGCGAACTAGTTTTACTATAGGTTCATCTTCATTAAGATTTAGATTAGCTAAAATGGTTTAACTTGACAAATAATTAAATGGACTGTATATTAAATTAACTGTATATTAACTAAATTGTAATGAAATATTATTACCTGGTTGAAATTATAACATGAGACAACCGTATCTTATGAACGCGGCAATACAACTGCTTCAACCCTTTTCTTAAAAACGTAAAGGATAAAAATAACGTTTACCTGAGACTTTCCAACACCCTTAAATAAAATTAACAATAGCATTGACCGTTATTTCTACGGGCTGTGCATAAATATGGTCGCTTTTGCTACCATAAACTGCCCGCGCAACACTACACAATATCCTTGATAACTGTTCACAACACTAAGTCTAATTATTATTATGATAGCTGCAGGTTCCTATAACCTAAATTCTACAAACTACTCTAAGTACAAACTCATTTTCTTACAAAACAATGTTAATTAATTATATACTTATCAATTAGAGTTAAATGGTAATTCCACAACCTTGGAAATTGACATTATTGAAGTACAATTTTTTGTTCTTAAATGAACTACTCTTACTTTACCATCCCTACCATGTACAATTCTCGTAATGCGCGCTAATTCCCATTCTAATGGAGGTTATTTACTATCTTTAATTAACACCATTGTACCTTAAATTGGGAAGAGATTTTTGCCATTTTCGCCTATTTTGTAATTTTGATAGGTAGTCTTTCGACCACGTCTACTGTATATGGCTACATAATTTCCAAAACTTCAATCTGTTAATAGTGGTGTTCAACTCTGCACCACCTTCCGGGATACAAGTTAACGACCCGCCAGTTAAAAATGTCCTGGGGTTAGGCAACTAAGATCTTAGGGATCATCTGGAAGTGGATACAGCGGTCGTGAATTTAGCATACCCTCTATTTGTACAACAACAGTATTAAACTCCTCGTAAGTTAAAATTGTTGAACCTACAACCTTTTTTAAATGACTTTTAAAAACCTTAATTTGGCTCTCTCCCACAATCCACCAAAATTTGGACTATAGATAAGAATAAACAACCATTGAATACCGTTATCTGCTGCAAACTTTTCAACATATTTATTTTCTGCACTTCCAAAGTGATTATATAATTCTTGTATGTCTTTATGTGCCCTTTTAAATGTACTACCATTGTCGCTATAAACTATTTTTGGCAGTCCCCGTCTTCCAACAAATCGTTTTAAGGCTGCCATAAATGTGTATGTTTTTAATTCAGACACAGTTTCCATATGCACAGCTTTCGTTACAAAGCAAACAATATTGAAATGTAGGCATTAGTAACGATCACCTTACGCACTCGCGATTGTTTCACAAAAAAAAACTCAGAGAAATCTACACCTACCTTTTCAAGAGGTCGAGCAACATTTACCCTATCAGAAGGCAAGCTACCCATCAATTGTTCTGAAACCTTTGCTTTTAACTTAAAACAAGGTAAGCATTTGTGCAGAAGTTTCTTCACTTCTTTGTTTGCATGGATTACCCAGTACCTTTGTCGTAACACGGATAATGTTAAATTTACTCCTGAAGGAGTCGCAAATGTTCATTTTGAATAATAATGCTAGTTATAAAACTTTTATTTGGTAATATTATCGGGAATTTCTTCTCATACGGAAGAGCACTGTTCTGTAGCCTTCCCCTACCCTTATAATCCCGTCTGTATCCAAAAATGGGCTAAGCGATAATAATCTTTTAAACACTTCATCTCGTTGCAATTCAGCAATTTCCTTTGCAAAGTGTTTGTTTTGGACATTCTTTATAATAATTTTGTGTGCTTCATTTAGTTCACTCGTACTTAAATTACCAACTTGTTTGTTGATTTTATTTTTGCAGTTGTGTTTGAAACACAGACTGTAGCATAAAACTCTCTTCATTTTTGTGAAATAAGAAACCTTTTTAAAAATATCTAATTTATTGTTTTCATTTTTATTAGTTACAAGAACCAAATACTTCACTTCCGGCAATTTATCCTCAGCTACCATAAATTCAGAGATTTTTTCGTTAATATCTATTTTACAGGTGCATAAAAATTATGGCCCATTTCACCACGATTCACAATAAACTATATTTTGTGGTAACATTCCTCTTGATACCAAATCGGCTGGATTAACTTCTGAAGCGATATACGTTCAATTAAAACCCAACGTTAATTCTTGAATCGATTTTACTCTATTCGAAACATACGTATTAAGCTTCCAGAAATCCATTTTTAACTAAGCTAATACTATTGTTGAATCACAAAAAAGAAAAACATTTTGAACTTTGTCTGTGAAAATCTTAAAAATTCGGTGCGATAACTTTGCCAATACTAACGCTCCGTTAGGAATAGTTAATTCGTTTTTTACGGAGTTAATTCTAAATTTTGAGCATAACAAATGCATTTCAACAATATAGTCACTTCTGGTCACTCTTAAGTAAAGACAAGCGCCGTGAACCAACTGTGACGCATCACAAAATCCCACGAGTTCCACTGAAATGGCATCAAACCTATTCAAATTTCTACTAATTTCTATAGGAGGAATATTTACCAACCCTCTATAAAATATTTCCCATTCATGTTTAATGTTGGTTGGTAACTCTGCGTCCCAATCAAGCCTTGCTTCCCAAATAGTTTGCATTAACTTTTTAGCAACCGTAATTATAGGAGCTAAAAATTCGAAAGGGTCAAATAATCTCGCAATAATTCCTAGTACCGTACGTTTGGAAAATCGTATGACTGATACCTTTGAGTTGCATCTTAAAATAAATTTGTTACTCTTTATATCAAATTCTAATCCCAGTGTTTTAAGAATTGTTCCTTCTTCAGAATTAATATTTATGAGGTTAAAATGTTGAAGTTTTTGAGGGATATTTTTCAGTAGTTCTTTATTATTTGCGCACCACTTGTGTAACTCAAATTTTCCTGTGCTTAGTAATCGAATCAATTCAGCCTGAGCCTAGAGAATTTCGTTCAACTTGTTGGCTCAAAAAAGGCAATCATCAATGTATGTATTGCTTTTCAAAAATTTGTCGCCAAAGGATATTCTTGTTCTCCTTCAATTGCTAACTCTAGTAAACACCTAGTTGCCAAATGGGGGCTAGATTTCAGTCCAAATGGTACTCTATTTAACTGAATGACCCGAGAGGAACCGCCTATTTTATCTTTCCAAAACACTTTCTGTGTTTCGGATCAATTAAAATTTGTAAATATATTTGACGTATGTCCGCCACGCAGACATACCGATATGTTCGAAATAATAAAAGTATATCAAACATTCAGGTTGATATATTTGTCCATTACACAAAATACTGTTTAATGAAACGCCACTTTTTGTAAGCGCACTACCATCCATGACAACTTGTAGTCTAGTCGTGACCTTGTCTTCGCGCACCACTGCGCGATGCGGCAAAAAATACCAGTTGTCTTTATAGGTTTCAAAAGGATCGACATAAACTACTTCGGCTCACTTATTTTGTAAGAATTCATTAATGAATTTCGAATATTGGTTAAAGAATTATTCATTCGCCGGAGAACGTTTTTCTAAACCCTGAAAGCGCTTTAAAGTTATTTTTGACGAGTCACCTAGTTGAAAATCTGCAAGATCAACCTTTAAGAACAGTTGAACTTAAAAACGTCCTTGAATTCGTTTAAAATTAGATGTAAAACAATTTTCTTCTATAGCGTTTCCGAAATCATCTCAGCATTATTTTGAATTTCAATGTTTTCAGTCTCCCAAAAACCTTCCATAACCGGATGTAAACTTTGTGCATTTTCGATGGTTATGCTATGGAGAGCTACTGTGGACGAATGTCGGTTAGCCCTAAATCTCATGCTACTATTTACGCCTCCACTTACAAGGTACCCTAAGCGTGAATTTTGCAAGGTGGGTTGATCCGCTGATAATTTTAATTTCTGTGGAAGTAAAACTAAACAAAAGTAAATCTATATCCGCCATTTCATAAAACTTATCATCTGCTAATGGCAACCCTTGTGGTATTTTAAAATGCTTAAACTCAAAAGTTAATTGAGATAATTCAACTGTGATTTTGGGTATGACACCAAAATTCTTTGATAGGTTATAATTTCCCCATTTACATGTAATTTGTAAATTTAGCCACTGCGTGCACTCGGTCGAGTTATTGGAAATTTCCGATATTTAGAATACCGTATCAGCGCAATGGGAACTCAATCCTAATTTATTTACTAGCCCTGAAGTAACGAAATTCGTTTGCGATCCCGAGTCTAATAATACCCGGTGCCATAACTGAATTGCCTCGAGCATCTTTAACCATCACTATGGCCGTGGGTAGAAACACAAAACCTGTGGCATTGGAGTTATTCAAGTTTATCTTTTGGGCAGAAACTATACTGTTAGATTCGTTTGGGTGAATATTTTTATGTAGCAGCGTGTGGTGCTCTTTTGACTGGCAAATAATACATTTGATAATATTAGCACACTGATCACCCTCATGAATATTTAAACATGCCCTACAATTCCTATTGTCAGAAATTTTTCCCTTTCATTAATCCGCGCCTCTTTAAATTGAGCGCATCGAAAAATCGCGTGTACGCCCTTTAAGCAAAACTTAGAATTGTCGAATTTTCGTGGTTGTTGCTGACTTGTGTTCGTAAACCCATCGTTACTTACAAATTTGTTAGTGGATTTGAAAGGTTTGGATGATGTTGGAGCGTGCGAAACTGGTTTATAATTTGATAGATTTGATTATTTACCTTTGGAAGGCCTTAAAGATACTGATTTACTAAGTTCTGTATTCACTGCTCGCTTATCCAAAAATTATAAAAGCTCCTGTAAATTCGCTTTTGTATTTGGCTTCCTCTCACTTTGAAATGCCCTATTAGCATAAATATCTAACTTTCCCAATACCATATGTACAACAATAGCATTCCAAATTAGTTCACCTAAATTTTTTAAATAAGAAATAGTTTGCCTAATCTTTGAAATAAATTCCCTTAACAATCCTGCATCGTTACAATTTGAAATGGATAATTCCATCAAGTACTAAGTGACAATCTATAACTATCAACGTATCTCTTTCTTAAAATTGTGAGGGCGATTTCATATGAATTATTCTCTACTGATAAAGCTGAAATTAATCGCAATGGTTCATCCCTTAAATGCTTGCGCAAATACAATAATTTTTCAATATTCATTAACTGGGGATTCTTATCAATAAGCGTTACAAAGAGCTCATAAAAAGATTTGAAACTCTGAATTTGACCATTAAATATGGGCAGCTGCAATACTTCTAACTTCACATTACCTTTGAATAATTGGTTTGCATTACTCGTAGACGGATCCTCTACGGCACTATTAGGTTTAAGATTATTTAATTGTCTTTTTAATTTAGCGTATGTAGAAGTGTATAAATTTTCTACTTCTTCAACATTGTTTAATGAGGTTTCATCTATTTCCTGCAATTGACGCAAAACCTGCATAAACTCAGAGAAACTGGATTTCAAAAGCTCAAACTTGAGCATTAATTCTTCTAAGTCAGGTAATATCGGAGGTTGACCCTCTGCCAGTTCTAAGATCCCAACAATGTAATTCTTAGCTCTGGTAATACTACCCTTTGAAAATTCTCGCTCAGCTAACAAAGCCTTCTCGCCTTTAGTTATGTTTACTAATGCAATATACGGTTCTACGTCAAACCAATAACCTTACACTGTTTTAATAATCACAGCTGTTGTATTGATTCCACAAAAGGGTTCAAATTCAAACAACTTTAAAATAGATGAATTTTTAAACTTACAATTCAGTTGAATATAACTGCTACTTTCTGCTTTGCTGTAGGTAGTAGACAGCTTATTCACATCCTCAAACACGCCCTCGTGGAATGTTCGTGTTGTAGCACATCTGAACCGGAATTACTTGGAACAGTATGAGGTATTCAAACTTTTAATTTAAAATATTAGTCGTAATGACCTTCCCGTTTTAAATAAGCCTTTTAACTTTTAAACTTCCCAATCGAAGAACCTCTTAAATGTTAACGAAACTAATATTTTTAATTAGCGAACTAACTTTTCCATAGGTTCATCTTCATTAACATTTAGATTAGCTAAAATAGTTTAACTTGATAAATAATTAAATGGATTGCATATTAAATTAACTGTGTATTAACTTGTAGCATACTAAATTCCTCAAAAGGTAAATAGTATGTTTACTCTACCATATAGGCGACAGAGCCTCGATAGATTACGAGGGGTTCCTATTTGACGGTTAAGCCCAGGGTACAAAGGATGTTAAATGGCTTTGAGAGAAATAGGTCCCTCTAAAGAGATCTTCCAACCAGCTAAGCTTCTTCAACTTAGGGCAGAGCTATGAGCTAGGGTCGTAGGATGGTATACGATAAAAAAAGAAATGTTATTGGACGCCACCGTATCTTAATGAGGGTTATGATAAGAAACTATCCGAAGATCAAATACGGAAATCTTCGAAAGAAAAAAACTTAAGACGAGTAACGTATAAAAAAAAATACTTACGTTTGACTCTGCTATCTGGAATGGGAACGACGATCTCGTACTGTCTGAAAATTTAACCACATCTAAACATTTTTAGACTAGGGCTACATTCGAGCCTAGTCACTTTATCACCAAAAAAATTATAAATAGATCCACTAGTCAAAATTATACTTCAAAAAACTTTTAAATTTAACACCAATTATATCTTTCTTCAATACCAAAATTTCATATTTGTAAAATGTTTGCTTCTATAGGACAATTACTGCTGACTTCAAAGAAAGAAAGTTTTACGACAACTTATTATTTTTTCTATTAATTTTAAAAATATATATATATATACATTGTTTACATAAAGCTATCTGTACGGAGACTTTCAAAACAGTTTCTTTATTACGATTTAACATTAATCTCTGAATATTCATGGGATATTTTTTTGATTGCATACTTTACATTAATTCTCTATAAGGAATGTATGATTTTATTTTTTATGTTACAGTTTAATCATGATACTTGAATAGGATCCTGTTCAGTTTACAAGAATCAAATTAAATGCTCAAAAACAATTTTTAGTAGATTATAGAACTATATTTTTAATAGATATCTTTAATGGAATCAAAGGTCAACAAAAATACTTATTGTCGGCATTAAGCTGTACTTCAAGTGTACTGTCAAAATGTGTTATACACTATAATTTGCAAACAATTCTTATCGTATCACATGTTTAGTTATGCAAACATTTTAATATAACTTTGTAACTTCAAAATTATCTTATAGAAATAATCAGGTCATTTATGCATTATTCAAATACTAAATTTTGAACTAAATGTTACGTGTATCAATTTAAATGATCATTGAACCTTCACAAAAAATTCGAAAATTAACTTTATATAAACATATATAGCTTCTTCGAAAATTATTTGTACATCTTAACTTAATGTTCCTTAAAAAGAATATAGGTATAAAATGGAGGATGACTCACCGCTGGATATCTGCTTGGCGGCTGAATTTTTTAAGCATCTACGTACTTATAATTGTGGTTGCGCGCAGCTGACACAGGTGTCTGGACTTGACCTCTATACTAACCAATCATATGTGAGGATTTCCACTATTTTGCCTACCAACAATTGAAACTGCATCTAAAGCTCAACCAATTTCCATACGGTTAACAGTTGTTTAATATGATTCATAATTCTTTTTACTTTAATACTTGAAGTTTAAAACTTGCAACTTGCATAACACGGGCGTAATACTTCGTACTTAAAAAAACTTGCGTGATACTTAATACTTGCTTCATATTTAATACTTGGTACTTTAAAAAACTTGGTACTTTAAAAAAACTTGGTACTTTAGAAAAACTTGCGCTGAAATAAAACGGGAAAATTGAATTTAAAGGTAAGTTTGCGAATTATTTTCTTACCGTAGAAATGTATTTACAACTATCCTAGGTCGATGCTACAACTCAAAATGAATCCATGGTATACGTTGACACCACCTTACTTTCCTCTGGGACGGCATGTTTTAACACAAAAACTTGCAGACCCTCGATAACACCTGTATTCGGATTACATGCTAATATCAAAATGGAGCTTGACCACGAGGCAATGTTAACTATTCAAGCATGCGCCGGGAAAGGGAATTTTGTATCAAGATACAAGCAAATAGAAGAGTACTTAAAGTTTACTTTGACTATTCAAATGTAGATGGGGCACTATGTATGAATTCATAATATATGGTTTCAATAGAAATTTAATATTTATTGATTAAGTGTATTGAACAAAAGCGTATATTTAAATAGCAGAAAATCGTAATTGTTACAAACTAAATTGTAATGAAATATTATTACATGGTTGAAATTATAACACGAGACAACCGTCTCTTACGAACGCGGCGATACAACTGCTTTAACCCTTTTTTTAAAAACGTAAAAGATAAAAATAACGTTTACCCGAGACTTTCCAACACCCTTAAATAAAATTAACAATAGCATTGACCGTTATATCTACAGCATGTGCATAAATATGATCGCTTTTGCTACCAGGTTGATATATTTTTGTCGTATGGGAAATACAGTATTTTCAAGACATTAAACATAATTTTAAATATTGTTAACGAAAACTGTTTTTGCACAATAACGGTTCTTTATTATCAAACTGATTATACAAGCCTTATAAACAACTCCTAGCTACAATGATGTCATCTCCAGGCTTACGCCCAAACTTCAGATCGCATGGTAGACTATCTCGTGTCCCAGTATAGCACGCGTAGGTGTTTGTCTAGTTCTCTCATGAACCGAAGATCGATGGGCCTATTAAAATAAATATAAATTGGTTCCAATGTCTCTGATGTAGGGAAGCTATATTAGAAAGGCACTTGCTAAAGATGCAGGGTGCAATGGTGTTGTTCGGATCTTTCTCATACCCAGCAACCGACAAACTTCTTAGAATACCAATGACTCATAATTTCTGTACTGATCGGCGTACAACGCTATAGGAATTCCAAAACGGTAGAACAGTTTCTTTACCATCACATCAGCGCCGGTTGCAGCTTCTTGATTTGGTATAGCATATGGGTCGGTCTGCTTCGTATAATAGTCCATAGCAATCAAGATGTACTTATTCCCGTAGTCAATCTCACCGACAATATAAATTACCACTTTCTCAAAAGTGTTCCCCCACGTAGCATTGCCATATTGGGGCCTTACGGTATTTCGATGCTACACACAGCTGACACTTACGGCACCACTCTTTTATTCATCATACCCAGTAAAATCTTGCTCGGACATTCTCCAGGGTCTTTTTAACGTCGAAGTATTTTCCCGAGGTCACATTATTTAGTATAGCGAAACTTTATGTATAAGGGCATAGTTAATAGGTAAAAAGGGTTTTAAAACACATACAAGATGTAATGTATAGGTAGACACTTTGATATGACAAAATGAAGCATTTTTGATTAGGAAATTAATCTCCAAGCGTTTATGTTACCGATTATTTCAAGTAACAACCGTTACGTGGTATGTGGATTATGTATAAGTGGTTAAATGAAGTATGGTCTCATTATATGAAAAACTATATTTACAAAATAAAACGATCTTGAAAGCTCATGGTTAAATATAAAGGATATTTAATAATGAACAAGTTAACCAATAAAAAATTAATTGTATGTAAATTTTTAAAAATGAACGTATCGTAGTTTCTATAATGTACATTGTTTGTGATTTAGTTATTAAGTTATTATAAACCCAGAATAAAAAATAACAACAAAACAGAACAAAAAACAAATTATGTAAGCATAAAATACTATAAACAGCTATCACACAAAATTCAAAATTGTTTAAAACACTATAATATAAAATTAGTTCATAAACCCAATAATAGTAACAACGCCTTATTTACAAAATTCAAGCCACCAACTCCTATAAAAAATAAAACCCATTGTGTATAAATAATAGACTGTACAGGATGCAATAGCTCATACATCAGTAATACAAAACAATATCTTGAAAAACGAATCTATGAACATAAATACTCCGTTCGAATGCATAAAAGAGATACAGCCCTCACTAACCACGCGTTAAATGAAATGCATAAATTCGACTTTGAAGATACTAATATAATAGACACAGAAAAAAATGATAGCAAACGAAACACACTGGAAATAATTCACATCCAACGACAAAATAATAGTATAAACTGTAAAACCGATCATGAACATTTCACACACATATACCACAATCATATACACAAATAATATTAAATCATTCATTATATATCTAGTCAATTTTTTACGCGTACATCCTATCATTACAGGTTTATATATTTTTATCTTTATTTTAAATTATCAATAGTGTGATTTTATTATTTATTTTATTTATATTTATATTATTATATTTATTTTATTTATATTATTTATATTCATTTATTTTATTTATATTTGTATTAGTTATATTTGTTTAGTTATATTGATATTTATTGTTATTTTTATTGTTAGATTATTTTATTTTATTGCATTTTATATTTTACACTTGTGTTATATTTCAAGTACTTTATTTTTGTTTTGTTTTTATTCTTTTGTTATATTAATTTTAATTTTTAGTAGTTAATTGTTCACACATTAATATAACAATAACATAGAACAATAGAAACATACACGATTATCTGACATAATAATTTTTAAAATTTAATACATTAAATAAATTATAATATTTCACATAATTTTTAAAAATGATTTTAAAGAATGACTAACATTAATATAAAGCCGTTTAATTTTTATATTACGATTCTAACTAACACAATTTAAGTAAAACACCCTATACATATGAAAATAAAAAATTTTTATTAAACTTTTACAAATGTACTAAATAATAATCAATTATATAGGAATTAACACATCTTTATGTAAAAATAATCTTATCTATACTGATACTGCTTGGACATATTAACACTAGTATAAATTTCACCATTCATTATAGTCTAGTAGAATGCAAAACAAATGTAAATTACACGTAAGATTTTGTAAGTTTTATTAATTAACTATATATAATATTTTTTAGATTTTTAATATGTGATCAAGGTTAATAAGACCGAAACGCGTAATATATGTTGATATAATTTTATATTTTAATAAATGACCTATATCTCAAGAATATTTTTATTGATTTGATAAATAAAAGGTCAAGAAACATACCAACTATATATATATATATATATATATATATATATATATATATATATATATATACATATTGTTGTGGCACGGGGATTCAAGGTTTTAATAATCGAGAGTGAGTCATTAAATACTTTTCAAAAAAAAATAAAAAGTTCACAACAAAAAAAAATTCTTACCCTGATTCTTCTGCTGCAACAATCTTCTGCAGCTTCCCTGGCTAGCTCAGCTGTGCCTCTTCTCGTATACCTAAATTTACAATTATTTTTCTTTCCCACTCATACATCATTCAATAAAAGCACATAATAATACAACAATCATACAATCTTTATTTACCTCTATTTACAAACAATTATTTACAGATATTTACAGTTTGGTACACTAATTACAACTCAATAAGTGATATTTGTGTAAAGTCCGTGATTAAAATTTTTAATTGCAAACACATTTAATATAACAGGAGGAAATGGGCCCCAAATAATACCCTATATTTATTACACACTGGAGTTTGGTGAGCTCATAATAACCCAGTTTATTAATGTATGCCTTTTACCTTGCATAAAATTACTATAAATTAATAAACCCATGTACCTTTAACAATCCAATTGAAATTCATAATGCAATTTTGTAAGCTTTACATACACCTTTTTTTCAATATTTAAAAAACCTTCATAATTGTCAAGTACACGTATCTTTTCCGATACGTTATATTAACCATAAATAACCATCAAAGTTCACTCACACATCACAAATAATTCCAACAGTTTATCAAATAACAGCAAATTCAAATGAGTTACCTGGAAAATGCTTCAAGTCCCATCTCCTTTGATGATGCTTTATCCTCCCAGAACCCCTCGGCTTCGTGGTTATGCGCTCTGATCCTCCAGAACCCCTTGGCTTCGTGGTTATGCGCACTAATCCTCCAGATAGATGATAACCTCAGTATACGCCGAGCTTGTTGCTACCAATTACTATTCCATCCCAGCATCCAAATTCACGTATATTATACTTTTGTTTATTGCTTTATTAGCTTGTCACGTTATTAGTTGGACCTCGGTTAATTTAATTCATTCGACACTACACACGTTATAACTACACGTTATAAGTGCTGATATTATTTTTACTGAATTATACACTTTTTCAATACTCACAAGCCTGTACTATAATCTCAGCGGATCATTATACGTAGACTAAAGCGATGAAAATACAAAGAGCAATCAGAATACAAAAAGGACGATGCTAATTTTCTTAAAGTATTTATACTATTCGAAATGCCACTTCTCGGGCCACTCTTTGCGCGAAATACTTAATTTAAAATAATATTTCTGCAAATTTTAATTTAACTGACTTAAAGCTTCCAGAAATTTACCTCGTAAACGCGCAATTTAATCCGAAAAAGCGCTTTCACTTGTCGCGTGTTCGTCCGTTGTAAAACTATCTATTTCAACCAATGATACAGTCCTGTGTGGTCATAAAACTCCGCCTGTAATATTTTTATCTCTGTCTTATGCATATTAGATGTCGCGTTCCAAACCTCGCTTGAGTTATATAAAATCGCATGACTCCACGTGGATACAAACGTGCGTTTTGAAACCAATGCTTTTATACCCATCTTTATCTGTAGCGTATTATTGATCGTGCATCTCCTCCTCTCTTTAAGAAACTTTGTTAGCTTGCTTATTCAAGCAACTGACGGTTGGAAATATATTCTATGAAACCCGCTTTATTATGTTTATAAATTTGACGAAGGTAACCTTTTTAAACATGCAGGTGTTCTTAATTATCGATCGTTTAAACAACAATTCTAGGAGCTTATATTTCACGGTATTCGATACAATTGACGACCTCGTCTGCTACCACGAACCCTTTTGCCTTCGGATTATTGATTGTCTATACTCTGGCGTGCTTTCCAATGCTATTACACGTTGAATTAACATATATTAAATTAATTATGCGTTTCTATTTGTTTTTAAAAACTGGTTTTCTTTATGAACTTATTACTTTTCAATCATTAATTATAAAATTACGTCAATACGTATCCGTTTAAATTAAATAAATGAAATAATAAATTGTTCCTTTTTCTATACAGGGTGTTTAACATTGCATAGCTCACCCCAAATTTAATCCTTTGAATCCATAACAATATATATATATATATATATATATATAAGAATAAGAAAATTTGAGTCTTAAAATAATATCAAAGAATGAAATTTAATGGCAAGTGACTCAATATTAGCAACAAGGGCATCCTGTCGCGTTTTGCCCTAATTGGGGCTCATCAGGACAGGAGTAGCAAAGATGTAATATTTCACACGAACACATTATGGGAAGTACAGCATCACCTAGCCCACAATTTGTGCCTTCGTGCTGTTTCACCTGACTTTGCAGGTTTTATCAATAGTTGGCACGGAGGAGATCCAGATCAACAGGCAGTTGATCTGCCTGCAAAGTCAGGTGAAACAGCACGAAGACACAAATTGTGGGCTAGGTGATGCTGTACTTCCCATAATGTGTTCGTGTGAAATATATCATCTTTGCTACTCCTGTCCTGATGAGCCCCAATTAGGGCGAAACGCGTCGACAGGATGCCCTTGTGGCTAATATTGAGTCACTTGCCATTAAATTTCATTCTTTGATATATATATATATATATATATATATATATATATATATATACATATATATATATACATATATATATATATTGCCGTGTAACCTCTGTAAATCGAATCTCAGTAACAAAAATACATTCGAAAATTTATTAATTTTCTAAAAATCGAAAATTGCACACAATAGAAAAAATTTTTCAAAAAAAAAATTTCTTACCCAGATTCCTCTCTTCATTTCTGTAACTCAAGTGGGGTTTTGAACGAGACAACAAACATGCTCAGAACAGAGATAAATAGAACTTAGGCGGAGTTTGTGACGGCAGAGAATTGTTTCATTGGTTGAAAGCAGACAGTTTTCCAAACGTACGCAAACGCGAAGGTTGAAAGTGAATTAGGGATATACAGCACGTAGGACGGAACAAATTTTACGAATTTAGAGATGGTTATATTAGAAATTTTTGGAATTCGTTTTGAAAATAAGCTTTTCGTAGGAAGCACGTCCACTAGGGGGGTTTAAAAAGGATATAAATACCCAACCTAGGTTATTAAGGCTCTCTTCTTTTCTCTTTTCCATTACTTTGATAAAGTGCTGAATGCCGATTCAGACCACCATAACAGTAAAGCTTTGTGTGAGTATTTTATGTATGTGATTATGTTACCGTAAATATAGTGGCTGCATGTATAAAACAGTAGTAGCGGACCTCTAATTATTGACGTGAAGTACGAGTAGTGCGTATTAAATTAATAAAGATCTGGCTACTATAACACAAAAATCATTAACTGGAAGCATGATATATGGGGGTAAGCACCACAAGTAATCGAGTTTGTATGCATGATATATGGAATGGTACTGTGAGACGAGGCGCATAGCTTGCAGAGATAGCAGATGGTAGAGGCCTGTGGATCCACTGAGTAGCACGGTGAATGGAAACGAAGCCGAGGGGTTCTGGCACTCATCTCTGACGGGAAGGAAGACTGAAGAATTCTCCAGGTAATTTATTTGAAATTTCTGTTGTTTTATAAACATTTATGAAATTTTGTGCTGTGTGGTTGACTTTTTTTTGGTGGCATAATTATGGTTGTAGAAACTTATTGTAAAAGATACATGTACTAGACAATTTATTGATGTTGAATATTGAAAAAGAGTGTATTTAAAACATCCAAAATTTTAGTCAGAATAAAAATTGAATTGTTAAGGGTAAACGGGTGTGTAAATTTTGTTTTATTCTATGCAAGGTTTAAAAGACATATACAAACTGAACTGGGTTATAATGAGCTCACCATACTCCAGTGTGAAATAAATTTAGGGTAACATGTGGAACCCATCTACTCATATCTCATTGAATTTGTTTAAAAATTATTAGAAAAATCAAGAACTTTTAAAACATACCATAATTTGAGTTTTATAATTATTGTATCAAACTGTTTTAACACATGTGAATATAATTTATCTGTTAATGGGTGTAAATAAAAGGTTGTATGGTTGTGGTATTATTTGGTAGTTTTATTGAATGGTGTGCGAGTGTGAAAGAGATATGTCTGTAAATTTAGGTATTCGAGAAGAAGCTCAGCTGAGCTAGCCAGAGAAGCTGAAGGAATTCGAAGGCGATCTCATTAAGAGGGGTAAGAAATTTTTTAATTTTTTTTTTTTTTCGAAAATTTTATGTTGGCCCTGGTAGGGCACGAATCTAAATAGAGAATTTAGAGACTGTCCCGACTTCCACGACGATTTATAAAGGTTCCACGGCAATATATATATATTGCTGTGATATTCTTTGAATGCGGGAACTGGTCCTAAAAACATTCGAGCCCCACAGATTGGGCGTCAAATTATGCTGTGAAACCTCCAAAATCCGTGAACTACGCTTTTCGCCTCGGCCGCTCACCTAATTTTATAAACCTCCTCATTCATAAAATTAAACAACACATTCCTACCACAAACATCAACGTTAACTCTATTTACATCAATATTCAGAATACATTAAATTTTCAAATTAAATTTCAGCATAAAATTCAGTTTTAAAAAGAATTTCAAGATTAATTTTATTATCATTTTAATGTGCATCCAGAATTAAAGTCCTTGTTGGATGCCTATTAATTAATATAACAATATAAGCAGACCGGAGTCTGAGTATAAAGGGAGCATCTACCACCCCTTTACGTTAATTGACCAGGTTCGTCTAATTGAGCTCAAAGACATACCCAAATTTTCATCATATTCCCGAACATCAAAACAAAATACCCCTTTTTACTTAAACAAGCAAATTTTATCTTAAAATTAAACTTTTATGGTTAGAACAATTTCACTAATGTCCATTCAAAGTAAATCAATTATAAAGTCATTCAATACACACAAAAATGTCAAACAAAATAGTATAATTTACCTGAAGGTTACTGTCCTCGTAGCTTCAAAGTATCGTTTCTTTAGTTAATCACACCATTCAACAGGATTATATTTACGGCTTCTGATTCTCTACGCTATCAAAATTTTCTCCATCACCATCCATTCAAAGTCGTTTCTGGGCCTTTCCGGAACTCATCTGTGTTTATCTGACCCTTGTTTCATGGATCCAGACACGTATTTGAACCATTTAATTATTAACACCCCCGAAAAATAGCAAAGAAATTCATGCTTCTGTCACCAATATACGCCAAAACTGCCTACTTTTGTGTATACCTTCGTCGTTGTAAATTTTGCTAATTGGTACAGTGAAACTAAATTTTATTACCTTGTATCTAAGTGCACTGAAGTACATTCATGTTAGCACGTAAATAATAAGCTATTTTGAATCACTAAAATATACTAGCAAACTTTAAATTATTTAATCAAACTAAAATGCACGGTTTAACATTTTCAATCAAGTCGCGTATGTACGAGCTTTTAACGCATCGAATCGTCAAAAGTCTAAGAGTCTAAGAGAGTTTGTTTATATTCATCTCCGTATATATAGCGAATAGCCGGCACGTCGCTCTGTTCCCCAAAACGGGTAATTCTAAAGAATTTCTCATTGTATGTTCCCAGTCTGTCGCTTGCACGTCGATTTTTATGAATTTTCACTCGCCCCATTTAAATCTCAGAAAATTTCCACACGGCACGCAAGCATGTCCGAGAAAAACTAATTGATTTTGTACAGAAATTGTTGTTTCTACCTCTCATATATGCATCCTATTTTTAACCAATCGCAACCCCATGACGTTGCTTAAATCCCGCCTTTTCCAATATGTGTCTTTGCTTGAGGCATTTTATCTGTCTCTATCTAACCTGTTCTTATTGATGCAAATTGACACTCTTCATTATCGATTATTTTAGTCCACATGGAGTGTGAAATAACCCAGCTTTAGCAATTCTCGTAACTATTATGCGACGTTTTCCCCAAGATTCTTTGAAACATTAATTATCTGCAAACTTTACGCCGTATGTGATATTTAAACTACGCAGGTGTTCAAAATAATATTAATTCTCAGAGCCTTATTCCGTGGTATTTTAATCTTGGGTTTTTACAAGTTTCTATAGGTATTATATGTTATTAACGGTTTAATTAACTCCAATTAAAATTGATTTCTATCCTTTTCATTTTTAGCGAATACAACTTAAATATTAATTATTATATGTACACTTTGTTTTACTACCGGTTACTTAAAATAGGGTTAATTAATATAAACTTTGCACGTAATTTCCATTTGTTTAGGAATAATTACATTATACGCAGAGCTTTTCAATACTGCTTCTTTTGATATAAAGCGTCTTATAAATAATTTAAATTTCTTATTTTTACTGAAACAACCGAGTTTATTTATGCTTCATGGTTTTAATAACGCGTATTATTTAATGAAATTCCTTATACACGGTGATTAAAATTATTTGATGTGATTATTTAATTTTCTACCCTGGTCTAAATATGAGTATTTTCCCCCTATTTGAATACAAATAATCCCACTTATTTGACTTCAAATATAAAACATTTAGACAAAAAAAAATTACAAAAAAAAACTGCCTATCTCTCTCTACCCTTATCTATCTAACTTACCTAACTTTGTCTCCAATCAAAAAAAAATATTTACACCTATCCTATATCCCTATCCTATTCCTAACTCTCACCTAATTCTATAAACTGAAATTATCCCTAACTTCATCCTACTTATCCATCTAATTCTATATACATCCTATATACCTATCCTATCCCTATCTTTTAACTAATCTTCACTATACTTTACTTCCCCCTACCTAATCCTATATGAAATATCTATACTTAACCTATCTTATTTTCTTCCTACATTTACTCTTTATCCTCATCCTAAACCTATTCCTAATTATCTCCCATATTTATCCTATACCTAGCTTTATTTTCTATAAACACTTACTTCTACTCTTCTATCTACACCTATTCTATTCTTATCCTATTTAAATCTAACTCTCTTCTTGACCCTCCAAGTCTTTCTTCTTACCATCCTAATACTCTTCATCCCTATTTCTCCCCCTTCTATATCTACACTTAACATCCCTGTTATCTCACCTACAATAAACTTATCATCCCTATTATCCTGATTTTTAAATATTGCTTCTTCTTTAGTCCCTACACTTGTCTGTTTCTCATTTATTATTGTTTCCCTTTCTGCCGACAAACCAAACGATACTACTTTACAATTCTCGATTTTTCCCTCTACGGAAAATCCTTTGTACCTTCTAGAATTTTTGTGTAATGGAATCCGCCAGAATGAATCCCTTAAATCTACTTTATTAAAAACAAACTTGCCACTTAACCTCGTCGAAAATAATTCTGCCTTCACCTGCTCCTGATATGCTGCTTCTACCCCCACTACTTCTGCATTTTCTTGTACTAAAGCTTGAACCTCTACTCTCCTATCCTCTGGACATCTTATTGTGTTGATCTGTTTTACTTCATCATCCTCTACCTCTACTACATTAATACTGAACCCCGTGTCATCCTCTGTGACTTCATAACTGCCCTTCCATGGCACTACCCTATCCTTAATCTTTATTACCTTCCTTTCCATATCTATCAAAACCCCTAACTTCATCATACAGTCAACACCTAAAATGCTCTGAAACTTCAGTCCAGGTACAATTACAAACTCCTGTTCACAGCTTAAATCTCCTATATCTATCCTAAGCACCACAACACTATTTACTACAGCAAACTTCTTTTTATTTGGAGCTACTAAATGGCTACGCTTTATAGGCATAATTCTATCACAAACCTTATCCCAAACTTATCCCAAACTTGTTTGTTATCTATAAAAATAAGGGGAACATGACATTTAGAAACATGCAGGTGTTTAATTAACCGACGTTTTAACACAACATTTCTAGGAGCTTCTTTTCATGGTATTTCAACTCAACCGATTTATTTGTTTGTTATAACGAACGCTATTCGCCTTGGATTTATTGATTTTTCATGCTTTTATGCGTATTAGATGTAATTAAACTCCATTCAATTAATCAATAAACTGCATTAGCTTCTAAAATTTATTTTCTTTGCGAATCTACTAAATTTTAATCATTATTTGTAAAATTTTTGTTAATACTTGTTACATTAAACTGAACTAAATGAAATAAATTTCGCACGTAAATTCTGGTTGTTTCCTCTATACAGGGTGTTTCAAATTGCTTTGTTTATAGTTAAATTTAACTTTTTAAAACCACTACAATATATATATATATATATATATATATATTGCTGTGGATCGTGGGAACAGTCTCTGGATCTCCCTAAAAACCATTCAATCAGTTACGACACGAATCAATTTCAATTTCAAAGAAACAAATGCAGGACTCCTGGCTCAGAAGTTTATTAGCTGAGCTTTTTATAAACAAATTATGATCAGGTAACACAGTTGAAAATAATATGCTGTTGTTTTACAAAGATTTAAGATTCGCCCATTTCTAGAACCGTAACCCTGCATGTTATGCTCATGCTGAATTCTTTGATGCAGATTCCACAATGAATTTTATCCACACTTATAAACTCTGTACGTATTTGAAAAATTCATACTTCAAACGTGGCTCTTAATGATATTTAAAGAATTCTAAGTTCATTTTCCAGTTTTTTTTATCTTGACAGTTTATTTCTCCTGTTCGAAAGAAATAGTAACTTTGACCTTATAGCGAATATCCCATAATTTTTCTTTATATGATTTATTTAATTCACTTAATCCCAAGAAGTAATATAAAACTCAAAAGTGAATTGCCTTTTATCATAAATTAGTATTAAGGTTAGGTATTTGTTTACACATTAATAATTTGACATTACATTACGGGCTATTTTAGCGAATCGTGATGTTTTTAGGTTGAACTGAAAACACCGTGTTATATCCTTATTTCAAAGTGGCGCACCTCGGCCTTTGTTGAGCTGAAAACTGAGTTCGATATCACTGTACCTGCTAATATATCATTGATCTCCTACTCCGTCAGTTCGTATGGTCTACAAGCTCGTCGCTCATTTTAACCAATCAAATTTTTGCATTTAAAGTAGTTTCTGATGTAATTTTCTATGCTTTCAAATAATTGTGGCCTGCTCGCAGGTGTATCGTTATCAAACATGCGGTGTTTTGACGAATTTAATCGCTTTTCCATAAACAACTGATGTAATTCGACTTTTAATTTTCATATATGCATGTTATTTACGCAATTTTTAATCTTCTTTCTTATTAAAAATGGTTAACTATTTTGTACGCATTTACACTATGCTTCCTGAAGCTCTATTTTTTATCTCCGTATTAGCCTAATTGTTTGGAACTCTTTTGAATGCGTGTTTAATTACACTTTATTATGTTTACTTACAAAATACGCGTTTCCACCGAAAAATATCATTACTCGCCTTACCTAAATTAACTAAAACTGTATCTACAGGGTATTGAATATTTACTATTTACTTAATGCGCGTCTTCCTTGTTTCTTACGCTAACTGTGCGTCTTCCTGTGTCTATTTGCGTCGTTTAAAACTATTTATACTTCATATACAGGGTGTTGACTGCTTACTATTTACAAACTATCTCCATTTCTCAATTCTTTACTAAATAAATGCAGTTTTCTGCTTCCTATTATAATTTCCAATTCCTAAACGACCTTTACTATAAAGTACACCCTTAAACATCCCCTTATCAAAGCAATATATATATATATATATATATATATATATATACAACAGTTAATTATTAAATGACTTATTTTATTATAAAATATAAGTAGTGGGTTTTAGATCTACTGGATGATAAATAAAACACTTTTTTAATACCTAAATTCTCGAATATATTTATATTCTTCTTCGGAGGTACTATAGAATATACAAACGCATTTATAATACATAATTAAATTCAAGATATACTCACTAAATTGAGGTGTAAAATATATAAAATGGCATCAAATATATAAATAAAAAAATGTAAAAGGTTGTTAAAACATATAAAGTAGTGTAAATACCTATGTTCTGGCACACTTTGATTCTCACCGATCGATCCCTCCCCACCCAGCCTAGCCCCGCCCCAACAATCTGATTGGTCGATGTCTCCGCCCACCCCTGTTTTCTGATTGGTCGATGGCTCCGACCAAGACCCACCCCCTGTTTTCTGATTGGTCTGTAGTCCCGCCCCAACCACCAGATTGGTTGATGACTCCGCTATTTACCCTACCACTTTTCATATAGGTAAAATCACCACTTTGCTATGCACTCGGCTACCTAGTTTCGGCTACCTTCCCCAGGTCGTGGTAACGTCATAGCCTTTTATAAATAAAGAGCAATGTAATACTATTCTAAAAATTTTTATTCTGACATTATACATAACACAATTTAAAAATATTTAATGCCAAGCATGGAGCCATTGAAATTAAATTAAAGCAATACCCGATTTTGAAGAACCCGTAGGATGGATAAAAGAAGCTGTTAATATGCAGCTACCTGGGCGTAAACCTCTAATTCATATAGTTAAAATCGCCACTTTGCTATGCTCTCGGCTACCTAGTTTCGGCTACTTTTATAAATACAGCACAATGTAATAATATTATGAAATTTTATTCGACATTACCATGACCTTGGAAAATTAGCTGAAACTAGGTAACCGAGAGCATAGCAAAGTGGTGATTTTACCTATATGAGGATCGAAGTGTGCTAGAAGAAGCAAGGTGGAGGGATCGATCAAGTGAGGATCGAAGTGTGCTAGAAAGAAAAGCTAATAAACGTAATGAAGAATTCAAATGAGTCATGAGTATCGTCATAAGGCCCCCTCCCCCTCAACAACCGACAACTAGTAGGCAGGGAGGAGGGAGTAGGATGGCGGGTGGGCCGCAGCGGCGATCCAGTGAGAAACGAAGTGCGCCAGAAGCGTCATGAGGATCGTCAGAATTTACAATGCACGCCCCTCCTCAACAACCGTCAACTATGCGTGGACCACACCTGGAAGTCGGCAAACATCAAAGGACCACGCTTCTCGAAAGAATTTTCCCACGGTATTGAAATTTTCATAAGTATGCCCCACACGGAAGTCGGCTACCCCACCCCCAAAATTCTCCAAACAAATTTGGCGTATGACCCGCCTCCAAAAAAAATAAATTGGGGTATACCCCACTCAAGAAGTTTGAGTAATGGCCCACCCTAACCCCCAAATATTACTAGGATCCCCAAAAAAAATTTGGTGTATGGCCCGCCTCCAAAAAAATTTGGGGTATACACCACCCCCAAAATTTAGGAGTATGGGCCACCCTAACCCCCAAAGAATTGGTGTATGGCCCGCCTCCAAAAGAATTTGGTGTATACCCCTCCACCAAAATTTGGGAGTATGACCCACCCTAACCTCCAAAAATTATTAGGACCCCCAAAAACAATTTGGGAGTATGACCCACCCGGAAGCGGCAAACATCAAAGGACCACGCCCTTCAAAGGAGTGGAGGAGTGGGGGATCGATCGGTGAGCTTCGAAGTGTGCCAGAACATAGGTATTTACGCTACTATATAATAAAACTATTTTGTATAGGTTTGGGCAAAACTAAACATAAAAGTGGCATCATTATATAACCGTAGAAAATTTTTATTACAATGTAGAAAAAATGGTCTGATACCAAATCACATTCCACAGTCAATGAAAAATCTGATTCTTCATACAAATCTCTTCCTTTCATAAAAGAACTAACATCTAATTATGCAACACCTTTAAGAAATTTAATATTAAAATAGCAAATAGAAATATTGAATCAATCGGAAAAATCTTTTCAAAATCAAAGATCCATCAGAGGCTCTTAGTGAAACAAATGTTGTATATAAACTTAATTGTATTGACTGCAATCAAAGTTACATAGATCAAACTTCGCAAAATTTAAAACAACAAGTTACCCAACACAAAAGTGATGTTCCTTATAAATGCATATCATAAATAAAGACCACCATGTAGATTTCTAGAATGTTAAAATTATTGATAGGGATAAAAATGAAAGTAAAAAAAAAAATTAGTAATATGTTATATTTATAAAACCCTTCATATAATCACGTATCAAAATTTAGTTGGCAAGCACTAAATGTCGCAAGTGGCTATATTGGATGTATTTTGGTTTGGAGGTGCATTTGAACCATAGCTGCGCTCTAGGACCTACTTGAGTAGTTTTACGGTACTTCAAAAAACACATCATCCAAACCTATACAAAATAGTTTTATTATATGTTTCAACAACTTTTTACGTTATTTTATTTGTATATTTGCTGCCATTTCATATATTTTAAAGCTCAATTTAATGAGTTTATCTTGAATGAAATTATTTATTGTTAATGCGTTTATATATTTTATAGTACCTCTGAAGCAGAATATAAATATATTCGAAAATTTATGTAAGTAATAAAAAAGAGTCGTATTGATCATCCAACTACATAAAACCTACAGGATGTAAATTCGTTGTTTTTTATTCCATCCGATAACCATATTTCGCTTATCGCAACGACATCATATTCGCAATCACATATATTTAGTGTAAATTCATCGACTTTACCTCACATGCTTCTAACGTTTTGATAATAACACATAAAAACCTTACGTTTGAATTATTTAATTTCTTTGCACAATACAAGGTAAACCGTTGACAAATTTTATAAGTGAGATATACATTGTATTATTTTCTAAATCTTTTAAATATTTATGTTGTGTCTATAAAGCAAGGTATAATTATAACTAAACTGCTTACTACTAATTTACAAACTCTGAACTTTCTTTAACATCTAGAAAAATTTAATTTACAGTTCTTATCTACTTATCTAGATACAGCAAGCGGCAAAGTTCTAACATCATCAAAAATCCTAGCACACATAGAATACCATATTATGATATACAATAATTACAGAAAGTATACGTAAATGGGCGTTTGTAAGTATGGAAACATACATGTGTTCTTAAGTTCCTTACAAAATATTGCTAACAAATTGGTATTCGTTAGTATGTGATTGTATAAGTTTTTGCAAATAAACTTTTTATAATGCACTTTAGCCGTACACAATTCATAGCATATGACTTTCGCTAGTACGTATCGGCTTTCTAAATTACCTTTGTGATAAAGAAAAATCACACATATCGCATTCCCATTTCTACATGATCTATTTGTGATGAACCACAGTTACATACAAAAAAGCTACAATTGGACGTTTGCTAGTATGTAAGGAGATATAAAGGATTAACGCATTTTGAGATTTATACAGAATACCCAAAAACCAATACACAAATTATACACAAAATTGAAACTCGTCAGCATGCAACCACAAAGGTTTTCATAGACACTTTTTTATGTATAATTACATTAATTGCACAAAATAAACGCTCACTCACTACTATTTTTATGTGCACAATACCAACATAAAAATCATGCAAACGGAAATTCGTTAGGATGTGTACAAATTGACATATCTTAGCATAAAATCGCCAAAGCCTTCAAATGACTTATGAGGTTGTAAATAATTACAGGAATAGCATGTGAAAAGACGTTAGTTAGTATGGGACCGCATATGTCTTTTCAAGTTACTTTCCTGAGATGCAGAATAATTACATAAATTGCATGCGTATGGTCGTTCGTTTGTATGAGAACGCATGTGAGCCTTCAAGTGAGTATTTTGAGATGCAGCATAATTTCATAAATTGCATGCGAATAGACGTTCGTTGGTATGGGACCGCATATGGATTATGAACTTACTTCTAAAAGATGCAGAATATGCACATAAAAAGCATGCAAATGGGCGTTGGTTTGTAAGTGACGACATATCAATGAGTTGTTATAGTTTGAAGAATAAGTTCATAAATTATATGTTGCAGATGTTCTTTAGAATATTGTCGTGTAATGTAATTGTAAGTGATTTTGTGATAGCACAAAAATCACATCACGAACAAATTTTGGGGGGTGGGGTAGTAGACCTCATAGGTGAAGCACAATAGTTACTTAAATTGTCTGCGTGTTCAAAATGTTTAAATGATTTTACATCATCTATAGGTCTTTCAAAATCTCATGGGCTGTGAGATGCGCAATGAAGGAAGCGAGAGGTATCGTATAAAAAGAAAGAACAATACAATATAAGTAAAATCTAAAAACGTTGAATTTCCGGATGCGTATCCTGAATTAACTCCACTGCTATGCTATGTGGATTGCATAACCAGTAATTTATCAACATAATATAAATTATAAAAGTACAATGTTTGTATGCGGAACCTGTAACTTTTTTGATGTATTGTTTATTGTTCTATTCGTGTGTCATGTTTCCGTGCGTGTGTGGATGACAATAAACAGGCTAAATTTTTTAAAACTCTTGGCTGCCAAAATACTGTCTTCTTATTATTTTTTAAGAATGCATATTTCATAGAATCATAAAATTACTACCACAATCCTCAAATTGGCCCCAATTAGATTTAGGACTTCTCTTAATAATTTTCTTCTTCTGAAATAATTCGCTAGACAGTGTTTAGTCCAACTCCAGCTGCTGTTGCTACTTGTTCTTGTAAATTATTTATAGGAATGACAGGCATTCCATTCTTTTCTTTTCTCATAAACTTTATGCACTATAAATAATTTGTCTTCCTTGACTGTGAACTGTTTTCTTGCGGTTACTCATTGTAAAATTAAAAGCTCAGAAATAACAAAATAATTTGTAAAACCAAACATTATTCCTCTAACTAAATTGAAACCTTCATTATACCTGCAAATAAAAAACTAGACTGAGTTGCAGAAGTTTTGAAAAAAACTGATTGAAGTTGAATCAAGGCTGAAATCTCATAAATAATAATCAAAAACAATAATAGTGAACCGCAAATCTTAATACGCAACAGCCGAGTTGCAAATGTTTTTAGGACGCACTTTAACGTAAATAACTTAAATTGGTTTCTGCGCAACAGCCCATGAGGTTTTGAAACACCTTTACTATTTCATCCACTTGGTTCAATATTCATGTTCGCATTTTATTTTAATTTTGCATTCTTTGTTTGTACCATGCAGTAGATTAAATGGTAGTAACTTTCTACATACAATACGCTCAACCACGCTAGTAATGCCAAATTTTATAACGAATCTTCTGTAGTTTAGAACTGTATTTCATAATAGTAACACAAATTAACGTTTTTTATTTTTAAGATTAAAATAGGAAAACAAGGGACGTGTTTGACTTGGTTCGGATTGGATCGTTTTGGAAAACTATAAATGTATAAAAGCCAGGATGGTACTTAGCAATTTATGCAATATGTGATTTTTGATTTGTTACAAATTAAACTAAACGTAAAGGGCATTAACATATCGCCTACCAAAATAAGAATGAAACACTTACTTTCTATAAATAAATAACACAAATGAAATGTTTAAATATACAGGAAAACTAAGAAATTTATATACAACAAACGAGAAAAAAATGCAGTTAATGTATTACGAACTCTTTTCCGAAGTGAGAGGGCAAAGCTTAAGTAAAGGCCGCTTGATGAGGCTATTAGCGGTACGTACCAATGCGATACGAGAAACACCGTCTGTACCTGGGTTCAGCTCCTCAATTCGTCCCAACCGCCATGACAATAGACAACTGTGTTCGGATGTATAAGGTGTGTTAGAAAATAAACATATACATACCTCGTGTGTGTGCATAGTTGAAAAACAATAAATTGCTAAAGTAGTAAAACCGTGTTGTTACGGGAAAGTATACATATACACGTTTCGTGTGTGTGCATAGTAGGAAAGTATTTGTTGAACAAGAAATAAATAAAAGAGTAATAATGACTGAACACACAGCTTTTGTAACTAAACTTAATGGTGACAACTGGACAACTTGGAAATTTCAGATAACGGTAATTCTGAAATCAAAAGCGTACTTTGTTATAGTTACCGAAAAGAACTTAAAACCTGCCACGAACGCTGATGAATGGTGTAATAAAGATGCCAAGGCCTAAGAACTGATAGTGTGCAGATTAGATAAAACCTCTTATACACATTTTCATGTTGTGGAGCTAAAGAGATGTGGAAGAAACTAACAACAATTTACGAGAATAAATCTCAAACTAGTATCCTGTGAGGTAATAGAGACACTTCCACATACATATATACACATATATAGATATAGTCAAAACCATTTAAACTGACCGATGACTCACCGCGGTACATTATTAGAAATGATAATGAAAATTGCATGTCTTTGTCAGTATATGTAACTATTTGCCCTAAAACAGGATGGATAGAAAAAAAATACGTCTTTTAAGGAGTACATTAAGCAGTACATTTCTAAACTAAGATTTTATCTACATTCCTGAAAATAGCTTGTCCATTTCCATATTATTAATATCTTCATTTAAACACAATTCATCTAAATAAAATGTTGGTCTATTTCCCTTCCAAACTTCCAATTTACCTTAAATTTTTTGGTTTAATTTTATAAAAGAAAAATGTATTTGATACTTATGTTAACGCCGTTGGCAACTGCATATCCAACAAACATTTCTTATAATTCGTAGAAATTATAGGATCATTTATAAAAGCCCTGGGACATACATTCTCAGCTAGTATTTGTCACAATATAAACTGCATGCGCCATTTTGTATAAACAACTGAACTAATCCAGAATGCTAGAAATACGTTCTGATTGCATTGATGCATATGCTTTAACAAGATGAGTCATCGGTCAGCTTAACTGGTTTTAACTATATACGACAGTGTAGAAAAATGTTGGAAAATAAATGCTCCTAGATTCTCGTGTTGTAATCTTAATTTATATTAACAATTGGAAGCTATCGTTCGTGTTAATCTCAAGTAACGGTTTAGTTGAGGTTGTTCCAGTATTTTATAATAGTCCTACGACTATATTGCACCGTTCGAAGCGTACAAGGTAAAAGTCGATGAATTTACACTAAATATATGTGATTGCAAATATGATGTCGTTGAGATAAGCGAAATATAGTTATCGGATGGAATAAAAAACAACGAATTTACAGTCTGTGAGTTTTAGGTATGATGGATGATCAATAAGACTCTTTTTTATTACTTACATAAATTTTCGGATATATTTATATTCTTCTTCAGAGGTACTATAAAATATATAAACGCATTAACAATAAATAATTACATTCAAGATATAATCACTAAATTGAGCTTTAAAATATATGAAATGGCAGCAAATATTTAAATAAAATAACGTAATAAGTTGTTGAAACATATAATAAAACTATTTTGTATAGGTTTGGATGTTGTATTTTTTGAAGTACCGTAAACTACGCGACTATGGTCCTAGAGCTCAACTATGGTCCAAATACACTTTCAAACCAAAATACATCCAATGTAGCCACGCGCGACATCTAGTGCTTGTCAACTAAATTTTGATACGTGATTATATGAAGAGTTTTATAGATATTTCACATTTCTAAAAATTTTCTTTCCTTTCATTTTTATCTCTATCAATAAATTTGATTTTCTGGAAATCTACATGGTGGTTTTTATTTATGATGTGCATTGATAAGGAACGTGCATTAGATTTTACTCGAACATCACTTTTGTGTTGGTTAACACGTTGTTTTAAATTTTGCGAAGTTTGATCTATGTAACTTTGATTGCAGTCAATACAATTAATTTTATATACAACATTTTTTTCACTAAGAGCCTCTGATGGATGTCTGATTTTTGAAAAGATTTTTCTGATTGATAAAATATTTTTATTCGCTATTTTGATATTAAATTTCTTAACGGTGTTGCATAATTTAGTTCTTTCAAAAATCAGATTTTTCATTGACTGTAGAATGTTATTTGGTATCAGGCCATATTTTCTACATTGCAATAAAAATATTATACGGTTATATCGGGTGTAACAAAATAAGTGTAGAACATTTCAGGGGGTGATTCCTCATCGTAAAAGAGATAGAATCTTTCATATAAAGAAACTTCATTGGAGCATTCCCTTAAAGGGGGTACATAAAATGTATTTTTCATTTTTTTACAAACACTAAAAAAGTTACAAAATTGAAATTGAGGTGACATTTTTTACTATCAAAAATACACTTACTCAGTAATTTGTTTGGTTTATCCCATGGTTGTAAAGGGTGGAAAACGCAACCCCTAAAATTTATTTTCAATGGAACTTATTATCTTATTATTTGTTTACCATTAAAAAATTTATTTCCAGTAGCTTATTTCATTCTAAACCAAAATGTCTCTTGAATATTTAGCCCAAAATTAACCAGTTCGCAGAAAAAAATTATTTCCGGATCATTTGTTTAAGCTTGCGGAAACAACTGATAGAGGTCTTGTTGAGTCGGACATTCAAAATAACCCAGAGAGTTAAATTTACTGCCATCTACAAAAACCTCGACAAAATTAATTCCTTCCGTTTTCAGTAACAAAAATAAAATTATTAGATAATCACCTCAACCGAGATGTTCTGTTGCTAGAACCCCATAGGTGCCCGATACTGAAGCGTCAATTTCACAAGAGTCTCATTCGACTAATATTTCTGACATGTATTATTCTCCAAAAGACATTACTTCATTGCCAAAAGCTGGAACAAGAAAAAAACCCCGAGAAACTACAAGGAGGGGTAAAATTATGATATTAACCAAAACGCCTAACTACAAAGAACTAAAAGCACATTCGATTGAAATGATTTCAAAACGTAAACAAAAGGGCGTTAGGAAAAATTTACTAGCACCAAAAAGATCAAAAACATCCATGGATAAAATTTCATTGGACAATTCTGCCGAGTTAGAATTAGCAGAATCTGAGGATTCAGAAATAAGCGATATTGAATTTTATTCAAAGACAGGTGATTTTACCATCGAAAAAGTTAATTTGTAAGAGTTGTCTAAAGGCGAGTTCTTGCTGATAGAATTAACTTCAATAAAACAAAGCAAAAAGAGGTTTATTGCTCAAATTACAACTATTGATTCATTGGCTGATACCTCGGCTGATACTGCCAATTCCAGATATTATTGAAGTTGTTCAAAAAGAAATTTTAGGAAGACTTAAAACAAAAATCTTAGGCACAAAAAATTCAGGTTATATAATATTGTGACATCAATTTTTAATTCTTGTTCCGTTAGTCATGTTAGTATTTTTATAAGAGTTCATTCTTTTTAACTATATGAGTTTCTGAGTGTTTTTTGAGTCTTTCCATTGACCTAAATATTTAATTATTTTGCAGATGCTCAATATATGCCTATTTTTGTCTATGATAGTAAGTAAGTAAAGGAATAAAAATATCTGTGAAAAACAAAAAAAATTAGAAGAAATAGGACAGGATACGTTCTAAGTCATTTCTGGGGAATAGTACGGGATATGCTACAGGCAGAGATAAGAAAAAGGAGGTAGAGGTAGACCGAGATCAGACAAATAGTGATAGATGCAGACTGCAAATTTCAGGGAAATGTATAGGTTGGTTTAGACTAGGAAACAATGAGGGTACGCGTCCAACCAGTTATAAGACTGAAGACTTAATGATGATGAGTAAGTAAGTATATAATCGTATAATATTTGTTACTATAACAATGCTATATTCTTGTTTAAATCAACTTATATATTTACGTTTTACTTAGTTTCATTATGACCACTCTGCCCCATCAAATTGTTCACTTTGCTCCACTTATGAGACAAAATGGCACATACCACATTAAAAAGATTATATATTAACACTATTAGAACAAACTGCGGAATAGCTTATAGAGCAGGGTTAGTCATAAACAATATACAGGGTGCCAAATTTAACGTGTCTACCATTAGTAATTCGTTTATTCTTACAAATAGAAAGTATGTTTAATCGGGAAAGTGTCAGTGTATTTCATTGTCATTTAAGGCAACTAGACACATGTTTTCTATCACTTTCGGTTTAGCCGGAAATGGAACCAACTTTGAAATCCTTAATGGAACACCCTGTATATTATAATAGTTTTGGATATGAAATACCTTTGTCTTTATAAAAGTATAAGCATTAAGTATACCTAGAATGAAAAGTAATGGAGATATTTGACAATTCTTGTTTTTACTTTTACAAAAATAATTCTATCCAATAAAAACAATTGACGACAAAAAACAATATCGGTTATAATCAGATGTCACTTTTAGTGTTTGTTCTAATTTTAAACACTATCATTACGATATTCTAAAATGAATTTTGCAAATACTGAGAAGATAGATATGCTAAAAGTGTATTTTTCATGCCAAAAAAAATGCTACCAATGCGTTGCGATTGTATTCAGAACACTACCCACAGAGAAATTTCCCAAGTACAAAAATATTTTCAAGATTTGAGACTTTGCTACGAGAAAGGGGAAATCTGGACGAAAACAACAACTACGTATAGTGACCGAACTAGTAGAGGAGCAAGTACTTGCTTTGTTTGAAGCTTATCCTGAAATTTCTACACGGCAAGCTGCAACCGAATGTAATATTTCCACAGGAACAATTCGCCTAATTTTAAAAAAGTATCACTATAAACCATATAAGATTATATTAGTACAACATTTACATTCAGGAGATCAAGATAAACCAGTGCAGTTTCGTAACTGGTTGTTAGATAATATTAGAAGAGACAGAACTTTTCCAAATTACATCCTAGGGTCAGACGAATGTAATTTTTCTAATGATGGCATGTTTAACCGAAAAAATAATCATTACTGGTCTACCATCAATCCACTACCAACCAGAGATAAGAATTATCAGCGGAAGTTCTCAATTAATGTTTGGTGCGGAATTTTCAACAACAGCATTGTCGGGTCAATTTTTTTATAACGGAACGTTGTCAACAGGAAGATATCTCGACTTTTAAAGAAATTATATGAAGGACTGGTTGGATAACTTGCCACTAAATCTACGACAAAGATTGTACTATCAGCAAGACGGTGCACATGCGCATAATGCTGTTTTAGTAAGGCAGTACCTTACCCAAATGTTTGGTAATAAATAGATAGGAACTCACGGTCCTACAAAATTTCCTTCACGATCGCCCGACTTAATCCTACTACAATTTTTCTTATGGGGTTATTTAAAAGACATCATTTATAAGCAAACAATTGAATCTGTTGAAGCCTTGCAAAACAAAATTGAAGAAGTAATAAGAGAATTTGATAGAAGAAAACTATGTAGCCTATGCAAGAACATACTGCGACGAGTACAATTGTGTATAGAGAAACAGGGGACATTTTCAAACAATATCTATAGTAAATATGCAAAAGTTGTAATATCTCCGTAATTTTTAATTATAGGCATACTTAATGCTTATACTTTTATAAAATCAAAGGTATTTCCTATCCAAAACTATTATAATATACAGGGTGTTCCATTAAGAACTTCAAAGTTGGTTACATTTCCGGCTAAACCGGAAGTGATAAAAAACATGTGTCTAGTTGCCTTAAATGACAATGAAATACAATGACACTTTCCCCATTTAACCGTCTTTCTATTTCTAAGAATAAACGAATTACCAATGGTAGACACGTTAAATTTGGCACCTTGTATATGTTAATAATGATTAAACAGAGTGGATTTTGTATCTAAGTGGTTTTATGACCATTTAAAGTTAAGGAATCCGCTATGCCCCGACTTCCCCTACTAGCAAAAGTTCTTTTTTATTTTTCCTGATCGTAACGACCAGTCAGGCCCACATCTAGAAGATTCTTAACCAACTTCAGTGATGTGATATAATTATTGCATGTACTATTTGTTTCAGGTCCTGGTAAACGACTTACTAATATCTTTATAACTACATCCGAACTGTTTTCTAAACCACAAAACACTTCTTTCTGTCGTCCAATAAACATTCTAAAATTATATCAGTACAAGTTTTTGCGTCTGTACAAGCCCAAATTTTTATTTTATACTTATCTATCTTCATCAAAACATATAATTCTTAAAACTGTAACAACCTCTGAAAACAGGAAGCATTTATCAACTATTACATGAGGGCCTATGCTGTATTTACTGTTGTAGTATGTTATACATTCTTCAAACATTTCCCTACTGTAAATAATTTGATCAATTTCTTTCCTTTCGGCCTTTTCAGTATCAGAAATATCATCATATCGCAACATTTGAAGTATGAAACCAAATCTATTGATCCCTATCACTAATGTAAAAATTTCAATCTCTGTTCCATCTATTTTCCATAAATCGAAACCATTTCAGTGACTTGGGCGATTCGCACAAGTAAATGTAGTAAATCAAGAGACATTTGGTGCAATAATACATATCTTTTCCATCTCGTTCTCTACTACGATTTAGAAAAACCTACTTTATTTTAATATTTGTATATTTTTCATTTTGTGGTATACTGTCAAAAGAAATAATTGTCAATTTTGTAGAATAACGTGCATTTCGTTACTAACTCCTCCCGTTAGTTTCGTGAGTAGGTTTTTTTTTGTACAAGTTTTCGCAGCTAATGGATGTTTTCTCCAAATTGTCAAATTATCATGTCTAACAAAATGTACATTAGGTACTAAATCATCTTCTTCCGAATCATTTGCCTTAGAAATATGCTCTTCTAATTGTATAGCTGCGTTGTCATCCATGCATTTGATATCTGAATTACAAACTCTGATATCAGACCTTTTCTCAGCATTCACTTCGTACTCAATTGCATTAACATTCTGTTTATTCTGCATACCATTATGTTATTGTTAAAACAGTAGTTTTTGCAGCCCCACTACCTTCTGAAACCTAGTGATGGGACTAGAGTCGCAAATTAATCGAGTGACAACCCTACTCGTGTGCATCGAGTCAAGTGACTATGAAACTCGAGTTGACTAGAAATTCGAGTCGACTCGAAACTCGAGTCGACTTGAAACTCGAATTGACTCGTGTCGACTCGCAACTCGAGTCCCCTTGTAACTCGAACCGATTTGCAACTCGATTATAATCGACTATCGAGTTGTCATTTTTCAATTCTTAAGTTGAGTTGGGTGGGTTTTCCACTAAACTCAAATTTTTTACACTCAAAGTTCGTGAATTTACGGTGTTGCTCCAATTGATCTTCCTTCTGTGGTTTAGTTCGAATGAAAGTGAATCAAAGATACAATTTTCCCTTTTCTTTTATCGATATTTTATATACAAAAAGTTATTGTTGTTATCATTATTTTAATGTGTGAGAAAGTGTATAGAACTTAAGGAGTGTTCCGAACTCAAACGTGATGGAATCGATAGTACTTCATTCACTAGCTGTGGCTGCAAATATACAAAGAGAATGTGTATTTATTTATTACAGATTACAGCGTTTTTCATAATAAAAATATATTCCATATTTAATTTTATATACGTATAAATCAATAAAAGACACGGCACTTCCAATCAGCATAGTAGTTACTCACCACGTTGTGACTGGGGATTAGTGTTGATTAAATACAGTATTGCCCGAAATAAACAGTACTGAAATTGTAATTGTTTTGTATATTTAAAAAATACATATTATTGACACTTTACTATATGTTCTAAATGTGCACCTCCTCGTTCGAGACAGACTTCATAACGATGTTCTAAGTTTCTGGTCATGTTATTGAATAAGGGTTGTCTCAGGGCTGCGAAGAAGACTCTAACGGCATCCTTTAATTCATCGATGGTTTGTGGTGCCCGTTTGAAAACGGCATTTTTAGCCATGCCCCAAATGTATGCGTCTGGAGGTGTGAGGTCTGGAGAATGTGAAGGATAAGGGAAGTCAGTAAATCGTGATATGAATTTGCTTGGAAAATGTTCTTGAATAAATTGACGAATTGCGGCAGCAGTATGGCAAGTTGCCCCGTCCTGCTGAAAAAATTGGTTTCGAAATGCCAAGTTACGTGCACGACAGCATTGACGTAGATCAGGGATAAATCGTGTTAAAATTTGTCTGTACCTCTGTTGATTAAGTGTGACTTGCCTACCATTCTCTTCGATAAAGTACGGACCAATGATTCCGTGTCCGGAAACAGCACACCAGACACTCACTTTTTCACTATGTAAAGGAACCTCTTGAACCTCATCGGGTCTGGCAAAGCACCAGAAATCGATTTGTGCGACGATTCACATAGCCTGACAAGTGAAAATGTGCTTCGTCTGAAAACCAAACATTTTTCAAAATTCAGGATTTTCATACTGTAACGCGAGAATTCTGGCGCAATATTCCACTCTACTGCGATAATCCGAGAATGTAGTTGTTGATGTACCTGAATCACATACGAAAATGTACCCAGCTCCTTCAGGATTCTTTGAAAGGAAGTTCTTTTAAATCAAGTTGTAACGCTGTCCTTGCCTGGCTGACTTTCGGATTTTCTAAGATTTGCTCAAAACACGTTCATGGTTATTGTTGTTGTTAACTGTCCTGGGACGCCCCGAGTTTCCTTTTCGTTGGCACAATACACTACCTGTATTTCTGAACTTTTCAATAACCTTCAAAATTACAGCATTACTTGGAGAACGTTTATTAAACCTTTGTGTGAATTGATCAGACACGTATAGCAAACTTGCACCATTATGTCGGCCGATTCCGTATGAACGAAAATAATGCTCTACCAGAAACACTCTCTCCTCTGTACTTAACACCATTTTTAACAATTAGGCCCTACTAATTACTTGTTTGTGGTTTACTTGACAGGTCTATACTAGCTAACTTGAGTGTGGCAGCGCACGCATAAAAACACCGCCAACTTAGTTTCAGTACTGTTTATTTCGGGCAATACTGTACTTCAATCAACGGTTTTAGTTTCAACTCAAATCAGAAGGAATTTATATTTCAGTCACTCGAGTAAATAAATTAACTCGAGTAAAAAAATTACTCGAGTTCCATTATTAGGCTTTATAACTCGAGTTCAATATCGAACAGAGTTTTAACTCGACTCGAGATTCTAATCGAGTCAAACAAAAATTACAATCGAGTTACTCGAATACATAAAATCGACTCGAGTCCCACGAGTAGCTGAAACCTAATGTGAAACCAATTCAAAGCGACACTTATTTGTTGTAAAAGCAAAGAAAGAAAATTACCGACTCCATGAGCATATAGGAACTGCAGGGGTTTACGTTAACTGTTGGCATAGGATCAAAGGCAATGCCAGGAATTTCCCGAAAATACACCACCCAACTAAAAAAAAACTTTAGTGTTATTTAGCAGCGCCTATTTTAGGAATGGACTAAAAAAGTAGATGATTTTGTAATAAAATATATAAAAATGACGTCTGACGTAGGAAAGTCGGCGTAGGTGTAGGTTTTTGTGAATGATTCTGATGCACTATATTTACTTATACAGTATCTAATGAACCTAGGTTACTAAGGGAATGCACATATGCTTATACATTATCTTTCTTCGATGCGATATAATCACATATTGCAAACAAATTGAAATTCATTGTTATACAACCGAACAAGTTTTTGTAGAATATTCCTTGCGATGTAGAACAATCACACAAAAAAAGGTTTTGTAGTATGCAACCTCAAATGGAATTTTAAATTACATTTTTGTATTGCGGTAAAATCACACAAGTTGCATGCGAATAGGCGCTCGTTAGTATGCGACCGCAAGTGTATATGTAAACTACTTTTATGTACTGTGAAATAATTACACAAATTACATGCGAAAGTACGCTCGTTAGTATACGATCAAAAATGTATTTTTAAACGACTTTCATGTGATGTAGAATAATTACACAAGTTACACACGAAAGGACGCTTGTTAGTATGCGATCTAAAATGTACTCGTAAATTACCTTTTATTGATGTGGTATAATTACACAAATTGCATGTGAACGGAGGTTCGTTGCTATGCTTTCGGAAATGTGTTAGTAAATGACTTTTATGTGCTACGGCATAATTACACAAATTGCAACGAATGGACGCTCGTTAGTATGCGACCGCAAACGTGTTTGTAAATTACTTTTACTTGATGTGGTATAACTACACAAATTACATGTGAATAGACGTTCGTTAGTATGCGACCATAAATGTACATGCAAATAAAATTTTTTTAATGTGGTATAATTACACAAATTACACGCGAAAGGACGCTCGTTGGTATGCAATCAAAGATGTACTCGTAAATTACTTTCATGTGACGCGGTATAGTTACACAAACTGCATGCGAATGGACGCTCGTTAGTATGCGACTGCAAATGTATTTGTAAATTACTTTTTCGTGAGGTGTTATAATTACACGTTAGTGTGCAACCAAAAATGTACATATAGATGACTTTTATCTGATGCGGCATAATTACACAGGTTGCATGCGAATGGACGCTCGTTAGTATGCGTCCGCAAATGTGTTTGTAAATTACTTTTTTCTGATGCAGCATAATTACACAAATTGCATGAGAACGGACGTTTGTTGTTTTGGAACTGCATCATGCGTCGTATTTTTAAATAATTTATTAAGCTTTATTGACTAAGTATGTCTTTTGCTTCAATTTGTTTCATAGCAACCCTGTGCATACGTGAAAGGCAGTGCACAAGATTATCTTTTAGCGAAATTCCCACTGAAAATGTTACTTGATTTTCTGGCTTATGTAAATTGTAAAAAACCGCGGTATTTATGTATATAGGTCTTATTGATCTTTTTATATCTATCTATTTTAATATTATAAATGTATAAGAAGAATATTACGTCAATTTGCGTTCTAGTAATAACAATTAGTTTTGAATTACATTATCGGTTTAACGTGCAAAAGCCATAAATTTATAATTTCTTAAAATGGATGTGTCAATGCCATAGGTTTCCAAACTATTCCTTTCATGGATAACATAATCCACCGCAATTCCAAATAAAAGAAGCCGCGTAAAGTTTACAAATTTATTTAGCACTTAAAGCACTAGAATCCAACTGCACCGGTTAGGCTTAAAAGTTTAATGTGACTGCACGCACTTTAAGTGACACTTGTACATTCTAAGTTGTGCTTAAATATAAGTGGTAGTTAAGTTTCACTTAATCTCAAATTTAATAATACCTCCGTATATTTGCACACTTTGCTTAATTAAAAATTTACTTCAGAGATACAATGAATTTTGTTATAAAAGAAAATGATATACTTGATGATGTTGATGTGATGGAGTTGGTGAAATTTGGAATACCGAAAAATATTCATACAAGAGCTGACCATTTTCATAGTGTGGTGAGTATACATTTCTTAAAAATTCAGATTGACAAAAGAATCTGTAATGTTCATTTTGCCTCTAATTGAAAATCAACTGGAATTTTTACTAGATGTTAATTATTCGGTTTCTCCTATAAATCAGCTACTAACAATTTTGCGGTATTATACAACAGGAGCTCATTTGGACATGGTAGCAGATTTTATGGGTATACATTCAACAACAGCTGGTAGAATTGTAAAAAGAACATCAATTGCTATAGCGAGACTTTATAAACAATTTATAAAACTTCCGGCTACACCGAATGAGCAAGACCGAAGTAAGGAAGCATATTTTCAAATGACCCACTTTCCTAATGTAATTGGTGCTATCGATTGCGCTCACATTAAAATTAAGTTACCAGGAGGTGATGACGCAGAAATATTTAAGAATCGGAAAACTATTTTTCATCAACGTACAAGCGCAAGTTTATTGACATTGTTGCTCGTTGGCCAGGTTCAAGCCATGACAGCGCAATTTTAGTTAAAGTAACATAAAAGTTAATCTTGAAAATAATACTTTTCAAAATTGTTTTTTATTAGAAGATGGTGGTTATCCCATTAAAAGTTATTTACGATTCAACCGCTACACCCCCAAACTAGAGCAAAACAGCTGTACAACGAATTACATATCAGGACTCACTTTTGGAATTATTAAAAAGTATTTCCTTGCTTAGCATATGTATATGGATGTCGCTTAAAAATGAATACAGTGCTTGCAATAATAGTTGCTACATCAGTACTACACAACGTAGCAAAAGATGCAAATGAAACAGAGCCAGATATCCATGATGATATGGATGAAGGAGAATTACACGGCGACATTCCTCATATACCTAACCAGAATGTAGGTCTTGTAATAGAATGCAGTTTAGAAGTCCATTAATTAACGATTTCTTTTCAAAACTGGCATAACAGCATGATATTTATACGAGTAGTTGTTTGTTTAATTTTAGTATATAAATAATTTTTATTGTTCTGAATAAAGTACTATAATATGTCTTGTTTTATTTTTAAGAATATAATTGCAGGAAAATAGTCACACTGTAATTAAAAAGTATTATGCTAAATTCAAATCATATGCTAATTAAATAAAAGTGTCCAAAACTAATTATTTATATAAGACAATGAAGTACTAAAAATAATTGCCAAATACAAATTAAATATTAGAGTAATATTTTTAATTGTTGCTTTTTAATTTCTAGTTCTAATAAGACTTCTTTTTTTGCAACTCGTGAATCTCAATTTCTCTCTTACTCTTTTCTTGGAAAAGTTTTTACTCCTGAAATATATTGCTATAATAAGGTGGTTATTTGGGGGTGTATTGAGTCGTGGTGATCGCACAATGCAAGAAAATAGTACTAGGAATTAGAAAACTGCATTAATTTAGCATGAAAAATACGTAATTCGCATATTATCCAAAGAGCAAACACTTAACACCCTCTATAAGGAACGCAATTAACTTTAATCAATGCCAGTAAGCTTGTCCTTTAATAATATTCAGCAGATAAATAATTATATATGCAATTAAACCTGTTTTAAATCAAGAAGCGTTCATAAATAGATACGCATGAAATGAAGCAAAAGCTAGTAAATCATCGCGCAATATCTATTAAAATTAAGCATGCGATAATGAAAGAAGATAGTAGAGCGCTCTGATAAGAAACGCATATTTCAAAAGAAATGACTTTTAAATACAAGATATAAACAAAAATATGTTATTTTACGTCATTTATGCTACATCATCTTATTCATAAAATTCGTTCGATTCCCAAAAGCTTTATCTACACAAACAAGAGCCATAAGCTAAATTAAAGGCCAAAGTAAATTAAAATTTCCAGTAATAACACCAAAGCAGACGGTCAAAGATCGACAAATAATAGAAATATTAGGAGAATACGTGTTCACTGAATTGTTCCATCAGAAATACACTTGTAAAATCCACAGAAATATCCAAAACAACCTGTGGTTGGCTGCAAACTTTGAACGACAGTTCAGATAAACCAATGAATTTTAGATAGGGTTACTCAAAAATTTACGCGTTGAATTAGTATTTAAATTAAATAATTAAAATTTGTGAAAAGTAGTGTTATACAATATTTTAAAATAAATTATAGTAAAAATAGATCAAAAAGATTTTGCCGTTTGCTGGAAAACGTGAGTAGAAATTTTATTAATTAATTTAGGTTAAAGATTTATAATGTAGGGCTCTAAGTTACTTCTAAGTTACGTCCAAATTACGTCTAAGTTACAACAAGAAAATTCTAAGTTGCACCAACCAAATTCCAAGTTTATCTAAATAAATTGTATTCCGACAGTTATAGATACTTACATTACAGATCATAGGGCCACAGCTTTATATATACAGTGGGAACAGCGTAGCCAAGCCAAAAACAAATTAAAGTAAATTATTTACATAAATTACTCAAAAATAAAAAATGCCGTACAAACTCATGATTGGACTACTTACTATGATGAATATGATGTTAATAAGTTAACAGATAACCTGATCGCTACAATAAATACATATGTTACACATTGTAGAACTATAAAAAAAGTGAAAAGGAATAATTTATCACGTAAAGAGTGGATAACGCCAGGATTAATAAATTCCATAAATAAGAAACATTTATTATACAGGGAATACAAAAGCGACCCAAGTAACAATCTAAAAAGGCATCTTACACACAATACAGAAATTTTGTGAACAAACTAATAAAAAAAACAAAATACAATTATTATGTTAATGAAATTTATCCTAATAAAGACTCTGCGAGAAAGTTATGGACCATCGTAAATAATAGAAATCGTACTGTACAAAATAAGGGCGTCAAGGAGATTTTAGTAAACAACAACACGATATCAGATCCAACACAGATAGCAATCGCGTTTAATGATTTCTTTTGTAAAGTAGGGGAAGCACTTGCTAGTTAAATTAAAAGACCAACTACTACAGTACCATATACAAAAAAATGTGATAAAACCTTCCTCTTGACACCGGTTCAAGAAAATGAAATTTTAGAAATAATAAAATTACTTAAAAGTAAAAAAGCTGTTGGAAGCGATGGTATAAAATCAGAGTTATTAAAAGAAATAAGCCATTCAATTGTTTCACCACTTACATTTCTAATAAATAAAATATATGAGACAAACATTGTTTCTGATTCATTTAAAAATGCGGTTGTAATACCGATTCATAAAAAAGGAGATAACATAAATCCGACAAACTACCGACCTATATCTATTATTACATCGATTGACTTTGAAAACCCGCATCATACATTTTTTTAATCAAAATAATACTATAGCATATAATCAGTTTGGGTTTAGAGAAGGATATTCCACTAGTGATGCTATAAATTCCTCAATTGAAAATATTACAAACAGCCTTGAAGAAAGTAAGCCAACTCTTGCTGTTTTCCTAGATCTAGCCAAAGCATTTGATACTGTTAGTCATACGCAACTACTGGAAGCTTTGGATTATTCAGGAATAAGAGGAGATTCCAATAAACTTTTTCAGAGTTATCTGGAACAAAGGACACAAGTTGTCAAAATAGGAAATACTTACAGTAGTGCTCTAAGTATAAAATATGGAGTACCTCAAGGGACTGTTTTAGGGCCAATTCTATTTTCAATATATATAAATAATTTACTTACCACTCCTTTAAACGGTAAAATAATTAGTTTTGCTGATGATACGGCAATTACATATACGGGAAATACTTGGATACAGCTGAAAAAAATGGTTGAAGATGATTTAAAAATACTATTTAACATATATAGTCATAAATGATTAATAGTGAATTATGAAAAATCATGCTTTATTCCATTCTCTAATAACATAGTCGGATTACCAAAATTTAATACTCTCAAAATTCAACTATCCCACGAAAGTGTGGAAATTAAATCGCAAGAAAGTACAAGATACTTAGGTGTGTATTTAGATTTTCATTTGTGATGGAATATTCATTTAAATAATGTGGCTAAAGTTATAAGAAACTTATTATACAAATTCAAATGTTTAAAAGAAATACTCGATATTACCCACCTAAGAATTATTTATTATGCATTAGTCGAATCTAGACTTAACTATAGTATCTTAAGTTGGAGAGGAGCGTCCTCTTGTTATCTTCATCAAGTTGACGACTTACAAAAGAGAATTCTAAAAATAATATACAATAAGCCCTTAATTTATCCTTCACACCTGCTATTCCTTAAAACGGCTATAATGGATATCAAGCAATTGTTTATGTACAATATTATTTTATATTTATATAAGAATAAAAATAACAGGAAACATATCCACCATAAATACGACAAATGATAACGTTGAAAGACCTCCTTATATTCAAAGCATCACTATACGTAGCTTTATGAACCTGATGAGCAAGATTTATAACCGGTTACCTAACATGTATAAAAACTACATTACAATTTGCGACTCATTACCATTAGTAAAGAAAATGTTTAAATATTACATTAAGTGTTGGCACGTGCACAAGTATCGTGTAGTTTATTAGTTGAAACCTAAACCTTTATATTTGGAAGTGGGTCAAACTCTTAATACACATTTTGTTTTCACTATATTTAGAAACTATCAATACATATTATGTATGCAAAGTACAAAGATATAGAACAGTTTATTAATAAAACGCACTTACTTAATGTCAGTTTATATAGATGATAGTCTGTGCACAGTCGAATAGACTCAGTGGACTTATTTTTTGCATTGTTTATTTATATTGTTTATTTGTATAATTTGGTTCCTATATTATTACTTCGAATAAACTTTTTATTGTTATTATTATTATTATTATATATTTCAACAACTTTTTACGTTATTTTATTTATATATTTGCTACCATTTGTTATGTGTCGAAATCGGCCGTAAACATTCCGAATTTTAGTTTTAATTTGTAAGGATTTCGCGCCAATACATTTGAAAAGACATGTGTGTATTTTCGTCACTTCAGACAGTGCGTTTGCGCGAGATTGCGCCGACGCGGAGTGCCAAGAAGGGTGGTGGTGATTTCCGGGAGACGTGTCGGGACTGGTGACCGAGAGGCCAGCAAATGTAGTTACCCTGGTGTCTTATCGTGCCTTTTTTTTATATGTAGGTTTCCTGTTATACCAAATTACCGTACCTTTACCTGTCTTCCTTACCGTATCTCTACACCAGAAAGAAAAAGACAAAATTGAATTTGGATTCAACCAGGGCCAGCGAATTACCCACGCCCGAAAAGGATCAACGGAGCCCGCCATCACGGAGTAGGGCTGTGAGAATCCCTACAGTTTACGTGAGTAACCTTTTGGTTTGCCTTAAAATTAGTATAACTTTTTTTATTATGTTGTAATAATTTGAATATTGCATGACGTAATTCCTTGATTGCGCATCATTTTGCAATTATTTAACATTGCTACCAACTAACTGTAGTGGCTCGCGTACCGCACCGGCGGGGCTATAATACTATTCATATATTTTAAAGCTCAATTTAGTACATATATCTTGAATGTAATTATTTATTGTAAATGCGTTTATGTATTTTGCAGTACCTCTAAGAAGAATATAAATAAATCCGCAAATTTATGTACGTAATAAAAAAGAGTCTAATTGATCATCCAGCATACCTAAAACCCACAGGATGTAAATTTGTTGTTTTTTATTCCATCCGATAACCATATTTCGCTTGTCGCGACCACATCATATTCACAATCTCATATATTTAATGTAAATTCATCGACTTTACCTTACATGCTTCTAACGTTTTGATAATAACACATAAAAACCTTACGTTGGAATTATTTAATTACTTTGCGCAAAACAAGGTAAACCGTTGACAAATTTTATAAGTGAGATATACATTGTATTATTTTCTAAATCTTTTAAATATTTATGTTATGTCTATAAAGCAAGGTATAATTATAACTAAACGGCTTACTACTAATTTACAAACTCTGATCTTTCTTTAACATCTAGAAAAATTTAATTTACAGTTCTTATCTACTTATCTAGATACAGCAAGCGACAAAGTCCTAACACTAGCAAAAACCCTAATACACATAAAATATCATATTATGATATACAATAATTACAGAAAGTATACGTAAATGGGCGTTTATAAGTATGGAAACATACATGTGTTCTTAAGTTCCTTACACAATATTGCTAACAAATTGGTATTCCTTATTATGTGATTGTATAAGTTTTTGCAAATAAACTTTTTGTAATGCACAATAGCCACACACAATTCATACCATATGACTTTCGTTAGTATGTAAGAGCTTTCTAAATTTTTGTGATAAGGAAAAGTCACACAAATCGCATTCCCATTTCTACATGATCTATTTGTGATGAACCACAGTTACATAAAAAAATCTACAACTGGACGTTTGTTAGTATGTAAGGAGATATAAGGATTAAAGCATTTTGGGATTTATACAGAATACCCAAAAACTAATACATAAAATTGAAACTGGTCAGCATGCAACCACAAATGTTTTTATAGACACTTTTTTATGTATAATCACATTAATTGCACAAAATAAACGTTCACTACTATTTTATGTGCACAATACCAACATAATGTTGCGAACTACTATTAGGCAACCCGTCAAACAGACAGGCGCCGCAAGCACTGTACATTCTCCATGGACCGAGAACTTTTAGCAATTACTGGAGGATGAGTCATCCTTTTTAATTCACGGTATAAATAAGACGGTTGAGGAAGTACAGAGTTAGTCTATATCAGAATGTCGAACATAAATTATATCGTGTAAAATTAAATAGTTGAGCTTTTGTAAGTCCAAGCGTAAACATAAATGTTAAGTGCACGTGTCCAATGTACATGCAGCTTGTAGAATACATAAATATACAAAGTGTAATAAATAAATAGTTGTGCTAGTATTGTTAATGGACCTATGGTAAAGAAGTTAGTTTAAGAAGATATTAGTGCTTGTAAATTCATTAGTGTGATAGTGCTTCATTGTTCATTGTACTGAAAACATCTATAAATAAGGCATATACAGTTAATTAGACTTGAGAACACGGGGCAATAAAGACTCTTGTTATTACTTGTTTTAAATTAGTGAAACGTGGTAGTAGTAGCCCGCTACAACAAAAAGCATGCAAACGGAAATTCACTAAGATGTGTACAAATTGACATATCTCAGCATGAAATCGACAAACGTTCGAATGACTTATGAGGTTGTGAATAATTGCAGAAATAGCATGTGAAAAGGCGTTAGTTAGTATGGGACCGCGTATGTCTTTTCAAGCTACTTTTACGAGATGCAAAATAACTGCATAAATTGCATGAGTATGGACGTTCGTTGGTATGGGTCCGCATATGTCTTTTCAAGTTATTTTCCTGAGATGCAGAATAACTGCATAAATTGCATGAGTATGGACGTTCGTTGGTATGGGTCCACATATGTCTTTTCAAGTTACTTCCGTGAGATGCAGAATAATTACATAAATTGCATGCGAATGCACGTTCGTTTGTATGGGAGCGCATGTGAGCCTTCAAGTTACCATTACGAAATGCAGAATAATTACATAAATTGCATGTGTATGTACGTTCATTTGTATGGGACTGCATGTGTCTTGTCAAAGAACTCTTACAAGATGCTGTAAAAGTACATAAATTGCATGCGTATGGACGTTCGTTTGTATGGGACTGCATGTGTCTTTTCAAGGAACTCTTCCAAGATGCTGTAAAAGTACATAAATTGCATGCGTATGGACGTTCGTTTGTATGGGACTGCATGTGACTTTTCAAGTTACTCACCTGAGAAGCAGAATAATTACATAAATTGCATGCGAATGGACGTTCCTTTGTATGGGAGCGCATGTGAACCTTCAAGTTACCATTACAAGATGCAGAAAAATTACATAAATTGCATACGAATGGACGTTCGTTTGTATGGGAACACAAATGAATTTTTAAGGAACACTTAGAAGATGCTGTAAAAGTACATAAATTGCATGCGAATGGACGTTCGTTTGTATGGGAGCGCATGTGTCTTTTCAAGTTATCATTACAAGATGCAGAATAAATACATAAATTGCATGCGAATGGACGTTCGTTTGTATGGGACCGCGTATGTCTTTTCAACCTACTTTTACAAGATGCAAAATAACTGCATAAATTGCATGCGTATGGACGTTCGTTTGTATGGGAGCGCATATGAATTATCAAGGAACTCTTAGAAAATGCTGTAAAAGTACATAAATTGCATGCGAATGGACGTTCGTTTGTATGAGACTGTATGTGTCTTTTCAAGTTACTTACCTGAGATGTAGAATAATTACATAAATTGCATACGTATGGACGTTCGTTTGTATGGGAGCGCATGTGTGCCTTCAAGTTACCATTATAAGATACAGCATAATCACATAAATTGCATGCGTATGGACGTTCGATTATATGGCACTGCAGATGAATTTTCAAGGAACTCTTAGAAGATGCTGTAAAAGTACATAAATTGCATGCGAATGGACGTTCGTTTGTATGGGAGCGCATGTGAGCCTTCAAGTTACCATTACACGATGCAGCATAATTACATAAATTGCATGCGAATGGACGTTCGTTTGTATGGGAGCGCATGTGAACCTTCAAGTTACCATTACAAGATGCAGCATAATTACATAAATTGCATGCGAATGGACGGTCGTTTATATGGGACTGTACATGAATTTTCAAGGAACTCTTAGAAGATGCAGTATAAGTACATAAATTGCATGCGAATGGACGTTCGTTGGTATGGGACCGCATATGTATTATGAGCGTACTTTTAAAAGATGCAGAATATGCACATAAAAAGCACGCAAATGGGCGTTGGTTTGTAAGTGACGACATATCAATGAATTCTTATAGTTTGAAGAATAAGTTCATAAATTATATACTGCAGATGTTCCTTAGTATATTTTCGTGTAATGTAATTGTAAGTTACTTTGTGATGGCACAAAAATCACATCACGGACAAGTTTGGGGAGATTCGACCGCATAGCTGAAGCACCATAGTTACTTAAATTGTCTGCGTATTCAAAATGTATAAATAATTTTCTATCACCTGCTATTTCATCCACTTGGTTGGACACTTCTAATTTGCTGAATACATTTAGGAATTTGCATAACGAGAATTATTAAGCCTTCTACCCATCAGATTTTCATAAAAATAACGTTAAACGATGCGGTCAATTTAACTGCATCTAATAATATCAGATAAAATATAAACAATTGTGTAGATATTTATTTATTTACCATTATGCAAATTCTTTAGCAATCTGGATTGACTAGTTGTTAATTTGTAGCAACTGCGCATGTGCAGAAGTTACAGAAATCTACAAATACGATTTCAGAAACTTCAACAACGATGGCGTAAAAAGCTTAAAACTAAAATAATACAGAACATATATTATAAACTCTTTATACTTTCATTTAATATATTTTTATATCAAATATTTGCTACGGTTTCTGAATAAAAAATACATATTCATTTGTGACAACTCTAAATGTATTAACGTAACTTTTCAAGTATATTATTTTAGGAGTAAAAGTTAATATAATTTATAAAAAAATATATTTATCTTTTCCAAAATACCATTTAATAAATATTTTGTACAATGAAATTGAATCTGAACCTCAATTAAAACGCAAAGCTATTTTGTCCGCATTATTTAAAAAGTTACAGCGAGATATACAACAATGGTCAAACGACAAAACCAATTAAAAAACTTTTTTTGTCCCTATCGAGTTCGAACTTTGTAATTTCAATGCACTATGACCGACCGCACCTAACGCAAAAAATTGCAAGCTTCTATGCTGAAAATTGTGGCTACCAAGAGCCGCCAAACATCCATTCAGCAAAATACTTTTTCTAAATATCAAAATCGATATTAAATATTAATAAAGCGGTAAAGCTTTCTTGTCCGCAATTATTATTTACAAAAGAGTTATGATGCAAATTGTAATTTGCTGAATGGATGTTTGGCGGCTCCTGGCAGCCATAATTATCTGTATAGAAAGTTGTAGTTTTTTGTGTTGAGTGCGATCAGTTATTTTGTATTCATATTACAAAGTTCGAACTTCATAGGGCCAAAATTAAAAAAATTTCGAATAATTATATAATGGCTGTAGCTTTTGACCGCAGCTATATAGCTAGTTGGTATTTTTTCAAACGATGCGGACAAAAAAGCTTTACCGCTTATTAATATTGTAGCGGGCTACTACTACCGCGTTTCTCTAATTTAAAACTAGTAATAACAAGAGTCTTTATTACTCACTGTTCACAAGCCTAATTAACAGGATATGCCTTATTTATAGATGTTTTCGGTCCAATTAACAATGAAGCACTATTACACTAATGAATTTACAAGCACTAATATTTTTTTAAACTAACTCCTTTACCATAGGTCCATTAATAACACTAAAACAACTATTATTTATTACACTTCTATCTATTCATGTATACTACAAGCTGCATGTACATTAGACACATCATATAACATTTATGTATACTCTTGGACCTCCAAAAGCACAACTACTTTCACTATACACGATATAATTTATATTCGACATTCTGGTATAGTCTAAGGCTGTACTTCATCATCGGTCTTATTTATACCGTGAATTAAAAAGGATGACTCATTCTCTAGTAATTACTAGAAAAATTCTCGATTCCTGGAGAATATGCAGAGCCTCCGGCGTTTGTGTGTTTGACGGGTTGCCTAATAGTGGATCGCAACAATATTTACAATCGATTTTATTGTTTAAAAATAAGTTATACCCAAAAGTGGATTTTGATAAATGAATATGTTTGGCGACTCTTGGCAGCCGCAATTTTAAGCATAGAAGGTTGTTATTTTTTGTGTTGAGTGGGGTCGGTAATAGTGTATCGATTTTACAAAATCAAACTCTACAAGGCCAATAATAAAGTAGTTTTGAAATGGTTGTGGCACTTGACTTGAGTTGCATTTCTCGATGCAACCTTTTACATTATGCAGATAAAAAAGCTTTGATTTTTATTGAAATTCAGATTCAATTTCTATGCACACACAATATCTATTAAATGACAATTTGGTAAACTGAATATAATTTGTTTACAAATTATATTAAACCTTGTTTCTTTAATAATATATTTAGAAAGGTACATTAAACAATCAAAGGTGTCACAAATCGATATGTATTTTTTATTCAAATTCCGTAGCATAGATTTAAAATAAAAACATATATAATGAAATTAATGAAGACAGTTAAATATATTTTGTAATATATAAATTAATTCTGTAGAAAATTTATTCGTTTTTGCTCTTTGCGTCATCTTTGTTGAAGTCTCTGTAACCACAGTTGTAGATTTCTGTAACTTGTGCACATGCGCAGTTGTTGCATAATGGTAAATAAATAAGAATCTACACAGTTTTCTTTTTTACATGTTATTATTAGATGCGGTCAAATTGACCGCATCGTTCAATGTTAGTTTTATGAAAATCTGATCACTGCAAGGCTTAATAATACCCGTTATGCAAATTCCTGGGTGTATACAGCAAATTAGGGAGACCCCACTTGGTTTAATATTCATGTGCGCATTTTAAACTAATTTTGCATTCTTTGTTTGTTACATGGAGTGAAAGATTAAATGATAATAGCATGTTGGACGATAATAAATCTGAGGCGGATGACAATAAATCTAAGTTTGACGATAATAAATTTAAGTTTGACGAGGCTGATGATAATTTCAAAATTCCAAAGGGGTGGATAATTCAGTAGATAATATTTCAAATGGGTATATAATAATTCCGAATTGGTGGAGAATAATTTCGAATACGATGTTAATGATCCAAATGGATGGTACAATAATGCATGGAAAATTCTAATTGATGGTATAATATTTTAAAGCGTCAATAATTTTTTTGAAAATTAATGAAGAAGCATGAAGTAAGCAGAGCAGGTTAGACCTTTTTAGTTTTAAAACTTTTTCTTTCTATTTAAATTTGAATACTGAATTTGCCTAATTAAGATAAACTAGTGTAACAGAGTCAGCAACTTTGCATACGTAATATAATAAAGGGGTTTTGAACGTTCCAGGCTTCTTTGATAAAAGAATAGTTTTTGGTGACTTTAGATTGATTGCAAAGCATATGATTTTTGAGATAAATAAGACTTACAATATTGATTGATTGAAAAGTGTATGTTAATAATTTTCAAAACCTGTACATAATAGTTGTTTTCATTATATGAAATTAATTAACTTTATTTTATAATTCAAATAAAAGCTAGCCGTGGCAGAATAATAAAATTAGTGGGAGTGAAATTTGATTAGGAAAACACAGAAAGGTGGAGTCAAGTAAGAAAACGCGATTGATACCGAGTACGGCGTTATCATATCAAGTTTTTATTGAACGGAACAACGACGGGGTTCGATAGCTCTAGTTAGTACATAGCATATTTATATGTCGCAACAACGTGGGGACACGATAATTCCAGTTAATTCATAGCAATATATATATATATATATATATATATATATTGCCGTGGTACCCTATAAGAATCGAGTACTTTCTCAAAATACATTCGAAATTTTATTGATTTTTCAAAATCGTCATAAAATTCAAAAACAAAGGAAATAATATTTCTTACCCCGATTCCAGCTTTCTCGGTTGAATTGCTTTCTTCAACTGCTTCCCTGGCTAGCTCAGTTGGGGCTCCTCTTGTATACCTAGATTCACTCTCATACTCTCTATCGTTCACGCACTCTCTCAATAAAACCACAAAATAATACAACAATCATACAAGATCTATTTTCCACTATTTTCAAATAAAACTTTAAAATTATTTACATCTCAGTGGTCAAGTTACACCTCAATAAATTCTATTTTGTAAAGTCCAGAATTTTAACTAGAAATATCAAACACATTAAATGTAACCTGAGTAAATGGGCCCTGAATAATACCTTATCTTTCTTTCTTTATTTATAATTAATTTCAATTAGGAAACTCTGGAGTATGGTGAGCTCATGATAACCCAGTTAATTATGATTAATGTATGCTCTTTACTTGGCATATTCTTATTACAAACACAACAAAAACCCATGTCCTCATAACAAAAAAAAAATTTTAATTCCTGAGGAATTATAATCAGCTTTATATACACCTTTATATTTCTATTTAAATACCACAATAAAAGTTAGTTATACGTATTACTTTCAATACGCCAAATAATGTAACATACCCTCATAGTTCACTCTCACCCATCACAATAACCTTCATAGTTTATCAACAACAACAAATTCTAAAGCGTTACCTGGAATTTCTTGAAGATCCCTGCTCCGTTGACGATGATGCCATTAAGTTGTTTCGTGGTACTGCTCTGCTCCTGCCTCCAGATATTAGTAGTTGAACACCTTCTAAGTTGTGCTGCAATGCTGTTCATACACGATACATCCAACTCCAAATCCAAAAGTTACACTTTTTTTATTTTAATTTAGTTTATGTTACATAACGTCACTACACGAGCTTGTTAAAAAAATAAATGTGGCACCTCAATAAAATTTAAGACTCGGCACTATCCGCGTACAAATTATGAGGCTAACACCTTACTATTTAATTTGAAATAATATTCTATACTTACAAGCTCGTGGTAATTTTCGATACGTAGTCTGAAGCGATCAAAATACTAAGGGACTTTCATTCATTTTCAACAAGTATTTATACAATTTTACGCTGCTACCTGAAAGGACACTTAATGAACTATCCATTGTAGCAATAAAATTGGTAGGATGCCATTTAAAAGAAATTTTAAAAATTGCATTTTGCAAAACCTGACACACCCTGTATACTGGGAAGAAATTTTAAAAAAGTGATATTTACAAATATACTATGGTATGTGATAAAATTTTCTGCATCTTGAAAATTAACATAAGTTGTGTATTAGTGCAGTGGCAATGTATCTAATTGCTGTCATTTTTTCTAAAAACAGTTGAATATCTCAACAACTAAAAGGAATAGACAGATACAATTTGATATTAAATTAAAGCTCTTTTTATGGGCTTTACAAAAATGTAATAATATATAGGGTGTTCCATTTAAAAAAAAAAAGTTTAATATGCCCTGAAATTATGAAACACCCTGTATGCTTCGAAATATTTTTAAAATGTGCACTTTAGGCATGCCTAATATGCCTCCAAATTTGGTTTACGTAGCTTTTATAATAACGGAGTTATCGACCGTTGCCACACTAAAACTCACCCTGTATATATATATATATATATATATATATATATATATATATATTGCTGTGTTTAAATCTAGAAACCATTCTCGCCTCATAAATTGGGCACCATAAATTTTTTTCTGAAAAGCAAAATAAATATTCCAATCTCTGAAACGCCTCCTTTATTGCAGCACACCACGGCTAGTTCTAAAATCTGCTTCTTCGTAGATACTTACCATCCTAAGTTCGCTCTTTTTTATATATACTGCTCAATAAAATTACCACTCAAATAATGCAACAAAAAACACAACCTTTTATTCGTACAAATTAAAATTTTCCATTGCCAAGTAAATATTTACACATTCGGATATACAGCTTCATAAAATATTACAATCTCAATCATTAAATCCTTTTAAAATTCCATGACTAATTTATTTCGACAGTTTTGTTTTATATGAATAGATGGACCCGTCTTGAAACCTTAATTGACGTTTACTCTGGTCTATGTTGAGCTCAGTATAAACCCAGTTACTCTAAATACCTAAATACATCGCATCTTTGTTTAAAACAACCTTAAAGACCCGTTTACTCTTTACATCAAAACTTTTATGTCATTTATTTACACCTTTAAATAATAAATACAAATTCTCCTTTACATATACCCTTCAAATGAGTTTTTGTGCATAAAATACAGCCATAATGTGTCAAATCATTCAAGCACAAAATAACAGCACAAAATGTTCAAGCAATAGCAATAGAAATTAATTTCGTTACCCGGAGTAAGCTTTTTCCATCGTCACCTCTGAAGATGTTGTCCAAAAAACCTCGTCTTTGCTTCCATACACCTCTCTACTATACGTAGATCAAACCCATTTCCACTCGCTATCCAAATTTCTGCAGACGCCTTCAATGTCTCTACCCAGATAATTGTCCAGACCAAGTTAATCAACATCCGTAACTACCAAACACAAAGCATCCTCGTTTCAAACATTTCTCAGCAGGCTTACCTTAGTAACATCCCTCGTTAGTTCGTTGAATGTAGTTAGAGCACCGTCTACTAAATAGCACCCACTTGTGCAATTCACACTTTTATTTTACTGTCGACGCCCTGTACTAACACCGCTTTATAAAATTTTAAACTTGGATGTTACATTACAAGCTAAGCGAAGTCAAATGGATAAGCGAAGTAAGAGAGCTTCACCGCGTTTCCTAGTATATTTATATCCATTGATACACCCCTATTGTACCCTATTCCAGTTGAAAAGCTCTCCCATCGTAACCGATTCTAAAAATTTTGCACATAACGAACTTGTAAAACTGAGAATTCTCATTCCATCGTCGCTTTAATCCGAAAACTGGTAAACAAAATACAACGGTCGCAATCTTTTAAAAAATTTCTAGCATTTAACTAATCACACACATTTCCCCCATTCTTATGTCCAGTCCTCCCCTATCTTCCCTCGATTAACTCATATTTGTTGTCTCTTTTACAATCCCACTCAAGCAACATAAAATCGATATTGTGGTTGACCTCCAAACTTGTCGCATATTTTAAACGAGTGTTTTACCCAACGTGTATTATATGTAATCTTTGTCTGCTTTACGCTACCGATATTCCGTCTTACTTTGCTTTCAAACCCTCTGTTGTTTTCGTATCGACTGTTAACTAAGTTTCTACAGAATTATATTCCAACGTTCATTTCAGTTCCTTGAACTTGTTTATTTATTCGTCAGGCTTTTCTATGAAGCAACTGTCCGTTTGAAATCGTATTTTTCAACTTGTTTAACTTATAGAATTTCTTAGGATTTGTATTTAACAAACGCTTTGTTTAGTTAAGTGGAAAATATGCGTTTACATTATTGATTTTATATACCCAAAAGCTCTCTTTATTATCTGATGTACTTTATTTACAACTTTTAAAATATTAAAACTAATTATACGTACCCTTGAGTTTCACGTACTTCAAAGTTTCTACCCGTTATGCAAATTTATCATTCAAAGTTATAAATACAAAAGTATGATCCGTCCGTTTTCAATGTCAAAACTAATTAATTTAGCGCGTGAATAAATTATCCCTATTTCCTATATACATGGTCGTTACAAATTCATTCCCTAGATTTATTTATGCCTCTTAACCTATAATTTCCACGACCATAAATATATATATATATATATATATATATATATATATATATATAATATATATATACTGCTAAGTAGTTTTCTCTCCTCGTTGTTGCGTCATAAATTTGCTGTAGTACCTCCCATACTTGTGCAGTCGGATGCAATAAACGTTTTACTTAACGCCACCGCTCTGTGTTATTCTCCATTTTTCTAATTTTATTATGTCACGGCTAGCCCTTTTTAATCTACACAGAGTGCACAACGTTACGATGATCAATTTTCCTTCACCCCTTTATGATTACCTGTGTTAATTGATAAAACGAAGTCAATCAACATTCATATAATAAAAGGAAATACTATTTACACTTCACAATTTTCGTATTTCTTTAAATACACTCTTCGATCAATTAATATTATATGCATTATTTATCCCAAAATTTATATACTTTTAATTCAATATAAAGTGACCAAAAACAACACCCTTTTACAAAAAAATGTGGAACGTTCGAGACCTTTTTATGATTTATTACTTAAGTTTCAACGTACTCGATGTCCTTGTTGACTCTTTACAAATTAGAGAGAAAATTAATATTTAATGTTAAAATTTAAATTAAAAAAATTTCTTAAAACTATGTAGGTCTAACCTGATTTGTTTCGTGTTGTGGATCAACACCCCCTTGTTATTTTCAATCAAAACCAATGCCCTGCTTTGTACTCCTTAACATACGCTGAACCAATATTTCAGTACGGTTACTCCTTGTTTCCAAAAATCACCTCGTGCTTTATTCTATATTTCTCTGTATATGGTTTAAATACCACTTGGAATTCCTGACCTTGGATCATAAATTAGCAGCGTATTAGATTTGAATTTTCCCAGAATTCCAGACCAGAATTAGAATTGCTTTCGACGCAGATTAGAATTGAACCAGAAATAGTCCAGAAGACCTATATCATTATAAATATTTAATTTAAACTAATTACCCAATTTCTACTCACGTTTTCGGTAAAAAACGGCAAAAACTCTTCATATATTCTTAACGCAATTGTTGCACAACACTATTTTCACTATAACATAAATTTTATTTATCTGAGGCGTAGATTTCTGATTAAAAGTGTTGTGGATTCAACGTGCATCAAGTTGAGACTGACTTGCCTTATCACCGGTGAGTGTTATATAGCTTTTTCCCCACTACATTTGGATTAGTTTTCCAAGCAGTCTTACAAATTGTTGCAATCAACCAGGTTTGTCTTTAATATTTCAAGCTGTTTTCTAATGAAACTCCTTTGTAATTTCGTGTCATGCTGTTTATTTGCGATCTTTGATTGCCTTATTATTTGTTATCGTGGCCGGACTTTTAACTTACGTCTGTTGTTTTGTATAGATAAAGCTTTTGGAGAATTGTACAAATTAAATGATGTAACACGAATGCTGTTTTCGTATTTATTTAAACTGATCTTTGAAAGTGCGTTTTTTTATTAAAGCGTTTATTGTTCGTTCTTTATCACAAGCGTAATTGTACGAGGATTTAATAGGTTCTGTCTTATCTTCTGCGTCTTTATTTTATAAACTTGTTAAACACTCCTCAACGTAGTTTAATTACATGTACGATTATTTCTCTGCTGAATACGCGTTTTATTATTGAAAGATATGCTTACTGGCATTGATTAAAGTTAATTACGGTCTATATACAGGGTGTTAAATGCTTACTATTTACATAATGTACGAATTACTTATTTTTCTGCTAAATAAATGCAGTTTTCTGATTCCCATTGCTATTTACAGTTACTACACGACCCTTACTACTCAATATACCCCTAAACAACCCCTTATCACAGCATTATATATAAAGTTTTTGATTCCACCGACAACCAGATCCCTTCCTTCGTGTAATTCTTGCAGCTTGTGATAATCTTTTAATCGCAGCTCTCCCACTATATTCTGTATACGTATCTTATTAGCTTGATCGACTTCTTCTTGTCGATATTGGCGGGAAGCCTTATCTTCCCACTCACTGTTGCGTAGTTGCATGTCCACCACTTTTGAGAGTGTATAGTCATTATAGTTTGTAAGACCCTCGGTTTTAAATAATCCGAAAGTTTTTTTACTAGGCAAATATACAGTGTTTAGCGGAACCCCTTTACGTGTGGTGCACGCCAAGGTTACGAAAACCGCATTCTTTAGTTCGTCTAGGTTATCTGCCATTTTGATAAATACGTTTTTAGAATAACCTTTTAAAAAGTATACGGAATTAGTACCTTCCTTTTCCGCAAGGACGCCTACATAACTAAAAGAGTCTTTCTTACTCACCACAAATGCATACAGCTTGTAGAACCCGGATGTATCTAAGTCAGTCCATCGGGACGTAAAATAAACTTTTAATTCCTCCTCATTTTCTCTAATAAGATGTTCTTTATCTAACACATCTTTGTATTGTTCACGTATTGTCGCAGTGTTTTCCATGTAGTCCAAGTTTCGCCTTTTTGCATCCATTTCCTCTAATTCCAGCTGTCTTTTTCTTCCACTTACAGCGTATGGCGTGCATAATGGGGCAATCTCCTTTAGCGTAAACGGATAGAGTTTACTGCCAATATTTACGCGTTGTCGTACAACCTCTGGGCAAATGTTAGGCGTATCTATCAACCCCAATTCCGAAATGACTATTTGTTTTGGAATTGTAGAATATGGTATTGGAGATTGTGTAAAATATGTACTACCTGCCTTAATGTAGCACTTGTGTAAGATTGACTGTCTTCCTCCTCTATTATGTCCAAATAATTTACAGGTAAATAGTTAAAACTAAAAGCCGAAAGCACATACTTTATCAATTTTTCCCTTTCCTCTGGTTTTTCGGACAACTTAATTGCAAGGCAGTCAATTTCTTTGTATTGCTATCCCCCCAATACACATACTGTAGTAGATTATTATACACTAAACAGCAGCTATTTTATAGCTTATCCAATAGCTTACTCCACATTTTGGCAAGTGGTACCGAGTACATTGACGCCTTTAAGAAGTATAACTTACTATCTTCTAATAAGGTTAAACAGTCTTTTAAGGGATTATATACTTGTTCCATCTTGTTAGTGCTTTCCAGAGAAAACGCAAACTTAGCTTTAACACCATACCTAGCGGAAACAAATCGGTCGAACTTCCTTCGTAGATAGCTGTTAAATGCACCACAAATTTCTTTTTTAGTATAAACATCCTTTTGTTTGCAGGTGTTTGTTCGGCGTCAGAAAAATCGCAAATTTTAACCAACATTATATTGTCGCAAAATGGTTCTGTAATTGGTGTGCGTAGTCCACCGTCAGCATTTGTTCGTCTTCGACCTAACAAATATTACCAATATCAGTCACCAGATTATTGTTGCACATATTTTCTGCCAGCAGCCACAATCCAAATCGCTCATTTGTTGGTTTTACTTTATTCCCAAGAAGTTGGGGAACGTTAATCACTTTGGAGACTCATGTTTACCGTTCCTGCTACATTATAGGGTAAAATTGCCTTTAGAACGGAATATATCCGACTTAGGTTGAATAGCAAAAACTGTTCCTAATCAAAAGAATGTAAGTGATATGGCGGTGTCCGACATATTCGGGTATCTTCGGCAATATACGCCGTTAGGTTAGGTAAGTTGGGCTTGTTAGGAGTTAGGTTAGCTAGTGTTGTCTGGAGTTAGGTTAGGTGAGTTGGACTTATGTGAACTTAGGTTAGATAGCAGGAAAAATTGATAGGTTAGGTCAGCGCTACGGCAAAAAAAAACAAAGTGAAAATATCGCTTTCATTTAAGATAGTATACAAAGATGTAAAAACTAAAAACGTTTCAATATAACATTTTAAAGACGAGCTTTTTTGGGTAGGGTAAGAAAATCAATAAGTTCTAACAATATAAACGAACGTTACAAGCAGACATTAATCGATATCACAGATAAAAACGGATTTTAATCAAGTATATGAAAGACAGCGATCTAAAAGTAAATATCGGTTAGACTTCGTAATAAACACAAAAACAAAGATGGTTATATAGCCTGTAGATAGAGTAAGACGGAAGATGTTTGTATCAATTGAAAACATGCAAAGAAATTGCGCGATATAATTGGATGTTTCAAGTAGACGCGTAACAGTTTTAAAATTAGGTAGGGAAGATATCCAACTGGGGGTTCGTAAGGAGAGAGCATAAGTGAGAAAACGTAATATATAGGAGAAAGGGAGAAGAAATATGTTTGGTTTGGTTAAGGAGGCGTGAATGTACTTAGAATAGATTTCCGTTGATGCTAGTTTTCGCTGAAGAGTTCGGACGGTTGGTGATTTTCAAAGATGTTCCAAGTAATTTTAAGTGTTTGTACATCGTAGTTCCAAGAAATCAGTAATTTCGGGAAAACAAGCGGACGGTAGGTGTTTTACTTGAAATGATTGTTGTCGGTTGTAGTTTTACGTGCGAAATTAGGAACAGGATCCCTCTATAAAACCACCTCAGAGGAAGATGATACTTTCTTACTTCTTCCCCCGCCATCGAGGTTACTTCTAATAGTAAACATATTAAGTGAGTTTATATAATTAATTGTAAGTGCACACAGGTCGGTGTGTTGTGATGATAAGTGAACTAATTAAAGATATGAAAATGAATAAAGAGTGTAGAGCGAAGCATGTGTTAAGTATGTAAGTACTAGCTATTGCTATTTTGGGTGTTAAAACGTACAAAATTTGTTAAAAATTGTTTATAAATCGAAAAATGATGCGAAAATTTGGAAGTTTGGATGCATTTGGTTTATTGTAAATAAGCAGAGATTTGGATAACAGCGTGCCGAGAGAAACGGGATTCAACTCGGGGGCGGTTCTATAGCCTATAGCCAAACGAGAGGGCATCTCCATCAAGGGCTGGTTTGCTGATATCTGCAGGAAAATGGTTTGTGGTGGTTATTGGCTGTTTCTTATCACTTTTTGTGCTTTGGAGTGATTATCTTTTATGAATTTAATGAACTAAAAATTTTATGGGACTTTAGATTTGTTTAGGTAGAAAAGGATAATTAATGTAAGGATAACCAGGCTATGTTGTACAAAGTAAAAGAAACTTAAATTTATTTTCGCAGTGGTGTAAGTTGGCACTCGAGTTTAAAGAATTTTACTGTGAGCTCATATTAAAACAGGGGTTAACGTCAGGTATGAGGATATCCCACTTACTTTAATACGGTATTTTTTTGATGAGGTTATCAATTCCAATTACATTTTGAAAAAGGAATTGTTAATAAGCCAAGTGATACGATTGTACATAATGAAACAAGTTCTAAAAATGTAATACTTATTTCGTGAAATAGAGTGTGATGTATTTTGTGAGTTGCGTAATTTTGAGTATGATTGTGGGGAATGATTTTCTTTTAGATGACAGCGAGGTGGCAGTGAGCAGGTGTTATTAGATTTAGCAGTCGAGGTAAGGTTCTTTGTTAATTTCATAGGCATATAGTAGGAGTGTCAAAGCGGAGCAGCCGAAGTAAACTTCACAACATTATGGCGATCCAACAGTAGGGCTCGAAGTCGCGATCCGGATTCCAGAGAAGCTATAGGGAACGCATTTTAAGATTGCAGCGACATGGTGGTACAACTTAGAATTACTCTAAGGGGAATGTTAACATAACCTTCTATTTAATTTTAATTGTTAATTAATTCATTTGAAATGCATTTTGCTTTTTCTTAAAGTTTACGGTTATTCCTCTTCTGTTTAACATTTTAAGGTAATTATAATGTGTATAATTTATTAGTGATCAAAATATAAACGTGCTGTTATCTAGATTATGGAGAAGGATATTCATCTATCTCTAGTCAAATATTTCAAGTTCCTGGACGCTAATGAAAATTCTAGATGTGGGTATGAATGTGAAGAAGTGTATAATGCCGGACACGTGATTTTGTGTGGAATCACACATAGAGAAGAATTTAACATGAATATATATGGATTATGTTTACAGACTAGTGCTCTGCAAGATTTTCCTCATACAATTTGAGGAAAATTTAGTGTTAAAAATGGCCGAATAGAAATGGAATCAATGGTTTGCTCTTGTAAAGCGGGAAATAGCGGTCGTTGTAAACATGTATCGGCAATTTTATTATTATGCAGCAGGATGCTGCTGAACAAATTAGAAATGTTGTCGCAGACTGACATTCAATGCGCTTGGTCATTTCAAAAACGTGACACAAACGAATAATATCGGCCTATTCCAGTAGAAAAAATGTCTTGCTTTAATAGTACGTCTGTCGAAGAAATTGATATAAAACTGTCCAAGGAAAATGCCGATAATATTCGAGCCGAAATTACAAAATTGCTTTCTAACTCAGCATTATCGTTACATAGGTGAGCATTTATTACAAATATAACAATTTTTTTAAAGCATTTTGTTTTTAGTATTGGACGAAGACGAATTATAGATCAGTTGCCTAATGTTTCGGATGGTACAAATAATTTATTGAATAATGCTTGTCAGTCAATTCTGATGATGGAACTAGAGTCATTTAAAATTATTTCATTAAAAGAGTGCTGTAATGAGTTCTTTAAAAGTACTTTTTCAAATGATTCATTCACAGTAGAAAACCTTACAAGAACATCAAACACAAGATGGTATTCAGAACGTCAGTATAGGATAACTGGATCTCAAATTTACGAAATTTTTACGTATAAAGGAAAAGGTTGGAAAAGCAAGTGTAAAAGATATTTTTGGCCTAAACCTTTTTCAAATAAATACACGAATCATGGAATAAAAGAAGAACCAAATGCTCGAAACTGTTTTATAAATGGAAGTGGATTTGATGTCAAAACGTTAGGGTTAATAGTGTCTATTCCCAGTGGACGGTTAGCATTTTCACCTGATGGAGTAGTCATGCACGAAGAACAACCCATTGCACTTTTAGAGATCAAATGCCCTTTCGAGGGTAATATTTTATTCATGTCCTAATTTTGCGAATAATATCTTTGTTTTAGGCTCTAAAGCAACTTTAAATAATGTTATTAAATCTCTAACTTATGTTGAGTTTGTTAATGGTATTTGTTATATTTAGTATCGTTTATTGTCATAACTTATAATTTAGTACATGTGATTAGCTTACGTCTACACTTCATGATTAACTACTAAGAACTGCCAGTCGCCTGTATTGTACTCGCGCTCCCTACTCTTCTATGTACGAGCGCCTCTTATGGCAGCGGACCTTACTACTCACTATTACTACATCTTCCCTTTTTTAACGGAAGGCAATATTTTACAATTTTTATAAATCTTAATCCTACCCTTATTTTACTGTTGCCATCTTGAAGGAGTAACTATTACTCGACCGTAACGTGAAGTAATCGTGGTGCGATCTCGCTTTGCGTTAGTCTCTGTTGCACTACACTTTTCACCTGCCACCACTTCACTTGCGTCATTATGTGCTAATTTAGAGCATGATGGTGTGTCACTCATTACATTACTCTGCTGATTATTTACAATGACATCTTGTTCTAACTTATCACTATAATTAATTAACTTAGGAAAATCTATACTATTATAATAAGCTTTTGCATCTGCTCTATCTTCTTTCTCTTTTACAGTTTGATCTTTTGACCATGACACCGTTTTCGGAATATTGAGGTGTTGGTCGTCTTTTATTGCAGATGGTCTTAAAATTTCCTATTTCTTATATAAATTCCATTATTTACAGAAACCTTATATCTACGTTTACCAAGCTTCTTTAAAATTTTACCTGATTGCCAGATTGATTGAGGTTTTAATTGTACCCACACGTTTGTATTTGGTTTTAATATTGACAATTCTTTCGCCCCCCTTTTTTCATTATAATTTTCTATTTGCTTGTTTTGATTAATTTTAATGTGACTGTTATACTGAGCCGTGTTAACTAAGTGTGATTTTAATTTTTGGTTGCTGTGGGAAGCAAAGGGTTACAGTAGCTCTCGACATTAATATTTCATTTGGTGAGTTATTTTCAAAAATAGGCGTATTTCGGTATTGTAGAAGTGCAAGATTTAAATCTCTACCATCTTCAATAACCTTTTTCATAATTTTTAATTGTTTGTATGTGCCTTTCACTCATTCCATTAGACTGACTATGGGTCGGTGAACTTACACTATGTTGAAATTGCCATTCATCTGCAAAATCTTGAAATTCTTTGGAGGTAAACTGAGTTCCTCCGTCACTAATCAAGTATTTGGGAACTCCAAATCTTGCAAAATGGTTTTGAATGTGTTAATTATAATCTTACTAGTTATATTATTTAATTTTTCAATTTCGACAAATTTAGAATAATAATCTACCACTATTACATAATATTTTCCTCTAAGTTCGTATATATCGCAACCAATTTTATACCACGAGATTGAGTGTATTTCGTGCGGTTGCAACGGTTCTGCTGGTTGTGAATTTGCATATTTTTGGCAAAGTGCACAATTTTCAATCATTGACTTAATTTCGTTGCGAATCGTTGGCCAAAATACTGATTCTAGTGCTAGCTTTACACATTTAGTATACCCTAAGTGACTGTAATGAATTTTCTCTAGTATTGTTTTCCTCAGACTTAGTGGAATTACACAACTGTTATTTTTATAAATGATCTCATTTTCGATTATTAATTCGCTTTTATATTTAAGATATGGCCTAACACAATTTTTTAATAATTTATTATTTTTTGGCCAGCCCTTATCGATTACCATTCGTAATTGCTGTAATTCTGGATCAGCATTAGTTGCCGATTTAATTTTATTTAAATATTCTTCACTAATATTAGCCTCAACAACTACACAAATTTGATCTTTTAAATCTAAATCATTACTAGCGGTGTCTTTAGAACAAGCTCGCGATAATGCATCCGCTATAACGAGATCTTTGCCTCTTTTGTATTTAAGATTAAAGTTGTACCTCTGTAAAAATAATATTATGCGCTTTAAACGAGCTGGTACTTTATTTAACGGTTTATTAATTAATGTTATCAAAGGCTTGTGATCAGTTTCAACGATCACTGACCTTGCAAATACGTAATCATGATATTTAGTTAACCCAAAATAAATCGCTAATAGCTCTTTTGTGATTTGGGGTTGTTGTACCTGGGATTCCGTTAGAGCTTTTGATGCGTATGAAACAGGTATATTTTCCTGTAACATGCATGCCCCTAAACCATTCTGACTTGCATCTACAGATATAGTTATTTCTTTGGAAGGGTCGAAATACCTGAGTACCGGACTATTTGTTAAAATTTGTTTAAGTTTTTCAAATGCAGCTTTATGTTGATCTGACCATACAAAATAAACATCCTTCCTCAAGAGTTCACGTAAAGCTTTCGTTTCTTCTGAGAAATTTTCAACATACTTACTCATATAGTTTATAATATCTAACAGCCTCTGAACGTCTTTCTTGTCCTTGGGTTCCTGGAATTCTTGTATGGCTTTTAACCTGTCAGGATCTAATCCTATACCTTCACTGCTTAAATAATGCCCCATAAATTTAACTTTCGAAACACCTAAGATACATTTTTTGAATTGAATTTAATATTACGTTCTTTTGCCCTTTTAATACTTCTATTAGTGCTTTATCGTGTTCTTCTTTTGTCTTTCCCATATAATTACATCATCTATATACACTGCTACATTACTCATCTCAAATATTTCCCTGAACCTTTCATTGAACACTTCCGGGCCGCTTTTAATTCCATACGGTAATCGAAGAAAACGATAGCGACCATAGGGTGTACCTACTGTACAAAATTTACTACTTTCGTCATCTAACGGTATCTGATAGAATGCTTGACTTGCATCTAACTTAGAAAATGTACGTGCCCCATGTAATTTCGCCGTTATTTCCTCTAACGCTAATAGTTTGCAATGTTCTCGTTTGAGTACTTTATTTAATTGCAAGGGGTCTAAACAAATTCTTAATGTACCATTTTCTTTTCTTATTAATACTAGTGGATGTACTCACTCGCTAGCGCCGTTTACTTTTTCGATAATATTTAATTTTTCTAATTCTACCAAATCGTCTTTTAATTTGTCCATCAGTGCAAATGGGACTTTTCTTATTGGCGTGATACAAGGAACTGCGCTAGGATCAATTTTCATTTTATAAGGTGGGTTGATACAACCTATACCTGAAAATACCTCACCAAACATTTGTATAATTTGTTCATAATTTAAATTGAAAGTATTATTAATGTGATCAATACTCTTAATAGAATGAGCTTCTGGTTCTATACGATTAATTAATTTCAGACTTATTGAGCTTGCTAACCTAATATCGGTTCAGTGTCATCATTAACTACAAAAATGCAATTTCAAGCTCTCTATTATTATACTTGCAATCAATTCTACATTCCCTATAAGTGGCAAAATGTCACCTGTGTACGATTTCAAGAGGGTCTTTGACTCTACTAATTGTTCAAAAGGCATATTTAAACGAATAAAGTATTTTACAGGTAAAATGTTTACCATTGCACCTGTGTCAATTTTAAACGACATCTTAACTGCACCTATTGTTAAGTCTACCCATCAAACCTTATCGTTTACAAGAACCCTTTTACAATTTGTATTACCTGTACCTTCATTCAGGGTGCCTATAAAAACTACATTTTCTTGATTATAATTTTCCTGAGTTAAACTACTAATTTGTTTCTCGCTTCTACATACTGTTGCAAAGTGATTGTATTTTTTACACTTACCGCAAACCTTTTTATATGCCGGACATCTATTAATTGCGTGATTGAGCCCACACCGCTTACAATTTGTAATTTGCGACCTCCTACCTTGCGATTGTGATCTGGCTCGTCCACGGAAAGGTGATGTCGCGCTTCCTTTGTTGTCCTCGCCAAATCGCCGTTGTTGGCTTGACTGCTATCTACCTGGACCAGACTGCCAGCCCCCCATGGAGCTTTGTTTGGGTGAAATCCTGTCAATTTGAGAATTTACCTGATTATTTGCGACAAATTTTTCCATTCTTGCCGCCTGCGATTTAGACTGCTCAATTATAGAACACAATTGGATTGCTTTTTCCAAATCCGCTTCATCTTCTTGCAGTAATCGGTGCCTTATTTCTTGACTTTTTGTTCCACAAATTAGCATAAGTTTTATAAGATCATCATTTAGTTTGTCAAATTTACAACTTGCCGCTTGTCGTCTAAGATCAATGATGAATTGTTCCATTGTCATTTCACTTGATTGCTTGGATGTAAAAAACTTGTATCGCAAAAATGTTAGATTCTTTCTAGGCGAGAAGTGGTTATCGAATTTTTCAATTACTGGCTCTAATTTGTCCTTTTTATCCTCTTCGAATTTAAACGTCGCGTAAATTTTCTGGATTTCAGGACCTGCAAAATGTAGCAACTGAGCGATTTGAATTTTTTCTTCTTTTTTATTGGCTTCCGTCGCTATTAAATATATGTTAAAGCTATTTTTCCATTGTGCCCATTGTTCTGCAGCTTGACCATTGTTAAATTCTAACCTGGGTAGTACGTTACTCGCCATTTTTCTTAGTAAATTGTTGAACGCGTGTTAATTACTGTAATTATGCTTGCTGTTGTCGGTTTTGTCGCAGCGCCATGTTATATTTAGTATTGTTTATTGTCATAACTTATAATTTCGTACATGTGATTAGCTTACGTCTACACTTCATGATTAACTACTAAGAACTGCCAACCGCCTGTATTGGACTCGCGCTCCCTACTCTTCTATGTACGAGTGCCTCTTATGGCAGCGGACCTTACTACTCACTATTACTACAACAGTATTTATTCTTTAAAAAGGAAACATAAATATTTTGCTCAAATACAGTTAGGAATGGCTATACTAAATTTAAATATTTGTTACTTTGCAATTTATTGTTCATTTGATAACAGTATGTGCATAATAGAAGTGCCATTTGATTATGAATATAGTAAAAGGATGTTATTTGTTGTAAAAGAAAAGTACTTTAAATTTATGATACACGAAGCATGTACAACCGTAGTTATAAGTTAGTTGTAAGCATTGTAAACAAAAAATATCTGTAAAGCATGTCACTAGTTGCAAAAAATTAAAATAACATGAAGTACTATAGTTTATAGTTTTTTATTGTTAAACAAATATATGTACAAAGATTTCATAAGGACCTCGTAAAAAACTATTTTAGCAATTTATTATCTGCCAAGATTGGTGATGACATATTTGTTACAGCACAAGCAACGATACAAATGTCATCTACATGTTTGACCAATGGCCACTGTAGTTTACCTCCTAGTATATTAAATAATTTAATTCGCTGATTTGTACGTTCAATGTGTACCCTAGCAGCAGCTATTCTGGAACTATAAACTGCCTCTTCTTTACTTAATTGACTCTTGCTTCTCAAAAATGGAGGTCTATACAGTTTAATATTCTTACTTGCACACAAATCATCAATTAAAAAGCCTTTATCAACCATAATTGCAGCATTTTTTGATAACATATTTATTAAACCACTTTCTTTAAAAATACACTTATCTGAAGCTCTACCTCCATAAGCCTTACTTACAAAAGTAATTAGACCAGCTGGCGAAACACCAGTCATAAACTTCACAGTTTGATTTGACTTACAATGAGAATAAAATCGTATTTTGCAACACAAACATTTCGGTTTTTGCGTTAAAATTTCTGTACAATCTAATATAACCTGAGTGTCTTCAAAATCTTGAAAACAATGCGGCATATTTTTCACAATTTCTGTTGATTGTGGAAAGTATCTAGTAGGCTTTAAAACTCTTGCAAGAGTTTTTAACATAGATAAGAAATAAGTTCGGCATAAGTTAACATTAATTCCAAAAAGTAATGCCAAAATCGCATAACTAAGATCACATTTTAACTTGGCAAACGTTAGCAAAATGTTTTTATAGACAGTTTATGAACTCTGTTATCTTTATTATATGTGGTAACAATATTTATAACACAATTCAGTATATCAAACTTTTGATTCCACTAAAACTCATTAAAGCTTTTTCACTTGTAATCAAATCACAAACAGTCGAAATTGCAGGAGTATTATTTTGAACTTCAAAATCTTTAAATGTTTTCGGTCCTTTGTAATTGGGTTGTGAATGTAGTAATTCAATTAAACTGCTTGCGACTTGTAGCTCTGAATCTGTATGTTCAACCCGTGTTAAATTTACATCATCACCGTCAACTTTCATACACTGTACAGGCTGTTGGACTTCACTGGACGATTTCATAGTTTTGTTGAGTTTTATTAAACGCTTTTTGCGTTCACTTTTTCCAAGAATGGATGGTTTTGCTCTTGGTAAATTCTGAGAAAGAACTGCAGTCGCCTTTAATTTTCTGCGCCTATGTGGTATTTTGCAACCTAAAAGTTTAAATTAGTAATATTAGTATTAATACCTATAACATGAACAAAGTGTAATAGATTTAGCATAACCTTAAATATAGTCATACTTTTAAAATAATCACAATCTCTGAAATGCAAAGAACAAACTAACATATTGGGTGTAACTTTTTTTTCCAATTTTCAACTTATGAACCCACATTTTTTGTCGATCCACAAACTCCTTTCCAAAAATCGTTCTAGCAATG